>CM047815.1:90874854-91100167 GCA_026214975.1 Gentiana macrophylla
GTGATGAGTGAAGAAATCAAAGAGATCTTGGTAAAGTTTAAAAGTGGTAACAATGAAGAGACAAATCGGTTGCTAAATGAATATTTAGAGATCAAGCCTAGAGATGGTGAAACAGGAAGAAGAAGGAAAGGCAAGAAGACTCTGGAGACAAAAAGGAGTATCTTTGTTGGAGAAAAATTGTTGAATTTGGAAAAAGGAAATCTGTAATCTTTTGTGTAACTCAGTTTATAGTGACTTAATGAACTCAGCTGTTCTAGTTTGTTATCCTAATTTGATTTGTTATGATTTTTGCATTATTCTTTTATTATCGCTTTTAGGGAGGGTTATGATACATCATCAAAAAGGGGGAAATTGTTGGAAATATTATTTATGTTTTGATGATGATTCGTCACGTAATTAGACAAATCACTTACAACCCATGATGATGAAGTCATAACTAATCGTTATAGTGAATAATGGAAGAACAAGCAAGAAATGGTCTAGAGAGAAAATGTATAAGTTCTATCTAGAGTGCAGAACCTTGTATAGGTTGTTTTAGACAAGCATTGTAATAGAATAGGAACTAGTAACAAATGAATCACAACAAGAAAATCGAGTATGCATATGAAGAATCGAGGGTTCAAACTCGGTTATGCAATAAATTGAAGAAGATAAGTTATTTGAGGACACTGAGACTCGATTGGCTTATCTTTGAAGACCGAGAGAACCGAGGTCACGGACTCGCTTATTGAAGATTGAAGAAGCGAGGTTCAAACTCGATTAGAAGGTCGATTAAGTCGTGACTATAAGTCGAGATTCGAGCAAGTCTGTGGTGACACGAATCGAACTATAGATCATGTAAATCGAATAATCTTAATGACAAAGAATATCGATTGGATGGATAAGAAGAAATCGAATGGTGTAATCTGACTTAGTCAATTAAAGTCGATGTCAAGTATACAAGGTACTCGATTTTGAAGAAGAGTAAAAGCGAGTCAAGGCCTCATGAATTTAAATCGACAATACGACAAAGATCGTACATATGAACATTGGCTAAACGACAAGTGTAACGGCTACAAGAGCTAGTGACCATTACATCACCCCTATAAATACACAAGAGAATCACTTGAAGAAGAAGAGAGAGAAGGATCAGAAAAAGAGCTTTACAAGCACATATCCAAAGATCCAGATCCGTAAAATCGAGATCATATATATAGTAAAAGGAAGCCAACAGAATTGCCTTGAAGATTTCAAAGAAAGATCCAAAGTAACCCATTAAGGGGAAAGAAGGCATCTTGGAGCTACAAAGCTAGATCCGAGAAGAACCAAATGACTCTTTGAATTAATCCTTGATTAATTCTAAACCTAACCTTGTGAAAAAAGGGTTGGTACGTGTATAGTTTGAAGAGAGCAATTCCACCTTTCTTCATATGGTTTGCAACTTGGTTGCCACACATTTATTAGTGCGATCTGGAATTTGTGTTTGTGATAGTGGTGGTGGTGAAGGAGTCATTCCACCTCCGAAGGATCAGCAGCAGAATGAAGGAGCAATCTCACCTTTCTTCATTTTGTGTGAGCAGTGAAACTAGGGTGTCGTGTGAAAGACTCATATAAGCTAGGATTTTGTAACGGTTATCTCAGATTCTAGTGATACCTCCTACACCACGGGAGTGAGAAGGGGGAGACGACGGGATTACACCACCCGGAACTTCCATAAACAAATCTTGTGTTGATTTACTTTATGTACTTATGTTTGTTTTATTTGTTGCATTATCACTCAGCCAAACACTAGATAATCGAGTCAAGATCGAATCGATACATAGAAGGTCTAGACTCTTATTGACACATCTATTGCACTAAATGCTAGTTTTATCCACGCGATTAACAAGACTAAATATAAGTCAGCATTGACTTATACTCCGTTGAGTTAGCTGAACTCTGCACAATTTTCTGGACAGGAACAAAAGCGAAATGAGTATCAGTTTGAGTTTGACAAAACTCGATTCACGGGCTTCTCCAGCTTGGAAAAAGTTTTTGGTGACAAGTTTATTCACCCCCCTCTAAACTTGTGTTAGCCTTTCCAAGGGACCAACAAGTGTCATACATTACGACCGTTAATTTTTAATATCTTACACACGATAAAATGTATTATGTGAAAGAAAGTAAAAATAAAATATTTTAATATATGACTTTTAATACAACTTTAATACAACCGTTGCGCAATAAAATATTTCAAATAATATTAAACTTTAATCTAATGATATATTTTTCCTTCCTTGTTATTTTTTTAAGGGCCAGGGGTCAAAAGAACAAGATAAGATACAAAATGGTTGAGAAAGATAAAATGTAGTAACACATGTACAAAAATGTAGTAACACATGTAATAACTGTCATTCTCAACCATTTAGATTAAAACTGTACTTTACAACTTTTAACCTATTTTTTATTAATATAATTTTTTTAAGGTTGTATTTTTTTTTAGTTTTGTTTGGCTGTTTTTTCTTCAGACCATGTTCTGTTTGATTGTTTAAAATTAGAGAATGTCATAGATAATCTCTACAAAAAATTCTCTATTTCCTCTCCGTTATTTTGCTTTTTGGTGAAATGAATACTCTATTATGACAACAAAAGAAAAACCTCTCCAAATTTGTGTCACTACTATCGCTCTAAGTTGTCTCGATACCTCTTCTACTTTATGGAGAGAGTGGGAAAGTGTATCGTGTGTTTACGGAAAATTAAAATAGGAAATAAATAACATAGAAAGAAAAATTCATTTTATTAAATAGATCTAAAAACAGAACTATTACATTACAGATCTGATCCGAAACGATAAGAAATTCAAAGTACAATGAATAAATAAAGGACTATAAATCAAACTGAGACGAATATGTTACTATTTCTTTAAGACAAATTGATCCGGTATGGTGTCCATGGTAGTAGCAATTGTCTTTCAAGATACAACGGCTTCACGTCTTGGATTTAGATGCACTTCAAAAATCCGAACTCCAACGAACTTACAGAGTGCTCCGACTTCTCTTTGACTCAAAAACTAGATCTATATTAGAGACACTTTGTGGTGGAAAGACAAAAGAAAATTTGATTCTATAACCTTCATTCAAGGAGCTTTTTTATATAGTGGAGATGATGAACCAATACTCAATTCTTATTGGCGAGGATGACATAAGTCGGCCAACTTTTCCTCAATAAAAGTCAAAGCGTGTTTGACTTGTATTGCCAACCCAATTAACAATTTTGATTGGTGGATGACATGTCGTTCGAATTCTGATTGGTCGGATGACTCAATTACATACCACGTGTTAAAAAAAATAAATTTTGGTTAATTTCATAAAGAAATTTTGTCCAAAAAATTAATAGCAACATCTGATCCAAACCGAGCTTGAGCTCAAGACTGGTGGACGGACGGCGCTGGAATTATCTAAGTCCTCCCTCCTGCACAAAAGTGTTTTGCCCCTCGTGGCAAATCCATAAGTGTCACACTAGCATTTAAATATGGAGCTCATGTCTCCCATTTTTCCAATGTGAGAGAGTTTGAGTTGATCACACCTTCAACTTCTCTCTCACACATGTTTTACACCAACTTTCGGCATTAATTTCGCATTCACCGATATCTGAATTGAGTGATTCCAAAGCCAAACATCATCTACTCCCTGAGTAGTATTTTTAGAGGTAACAAGCTCCCCAGAGCGTATCCGAAATTTGCGCTAAAGTTGACTGTTTCAACACATGTTTCAAGCCCTCGTTTCATGGATTTGGCTTATATCTCCAATAGAGAGGATTTAATTCATCAGATTGTCAACCCCTTTTGAAATAGGTAAAGCTCTATCCATTCATCTTTCCATCTACAAGTCCATCACCATGTAGACTAATGTGGAACTTCACAAACAATGGCTTATATAATGTTAAAACCGTTAATTATCAAGCTTTTGATCTTAAAATCATCAAGATGGTTTCATCTTTTACACGATCTAATAACAAGCTTTGGAATGGTTTGTGGAAGCTAAATGTGAAGCCCACGATTCTATATTTTATGTGGAGGGTGATGAACAATGATTTACCAACTTCGTTGGGTTTGAAAACTAGAGGAGTCGGAGATGACATTTGTATTTGCAATAATGGGGAAGAAACAATTTGGCATTGTCTATTCGAGCGTATCATTCCAAACGCTTTTTGGGAAACGATTCCTAATGGTCATCTCTTAAAGAGCTTGAGAGTGCACTCTTGTCTGGATGTTCTTGATAAGCTGTTTGGACTAAACGACGAAATAGAAGTGGTACGTATTGTGGCCCCTTTATGGAACATTCAGAAAGCCAGATACTCCTGATTGTTCGAAAAGACAAATGTACACCTAAATGCTGCTCCTTTAAGATCGAACATTGACAGACCTAAACCTAACCTTGAAAACAGTGCCAGAAATCTGACAGACGTTTCCTGGTTTAAACGATCCTAACCGGCAGTGTACCGGGTCAAATTGTAGTGCTAGTGTGGTGAGTCAGAGTGTCGAATCCTCAGGGAACTTGGTAATTTCTTTTACGTGTGGTTAAACACCAAAAGAGTCAATTATTAACTCGATCTAAACCGCAATTTTATAACACAGATCACTACTATTCTAGTCAACATAAAATAAATATGTAATTTAAAAGTTATTCTAATATAATATATATAGATATATAGATATATATAGATGTACATAAATTGCAAAGTATATATATAGATATAAATATATAGGTACCAATATACTAAACAGATAATTTTAGAGAACTGGCCAAAACTTATATAATTGGTTTATACGATCTTTTCGATTAAATGAAATGCGTTCGATCTCTCCTTTTATTTTAGGTCCAATTGAGTAAATGAAACGGTGCACTCCTGAGGTAAACAATTCCTCCTCACACGAGCGTATGAAATTGTCATATGTCCATTGCATCACCCAAGGTCCACAATCATTACGGTTTTTACGAGCGAGGTCCAGTACAAATCTACCTTTAGATAAAAAGGAGTCATTCCGTTCGTCAAACGGTCAATTTTATTTTAAAGGCTCCGGTTGTCAAAGCCGGACGATTCAACTTTCCGGTTTAAGTTTCGATTAACTGATGATTTAACATTATTACGATCTCGAGTACAAATTATAATAAAATTCATTTCTCCCAAAACAAATTTACCCCCGGGTAGGAAATCGGATTCCGTTATCACGTTATTCACACGGCCAATTTTACCCTCCGGTTTTTCTATTTTTTATCTCATATCCTGACTACGAGGCGTCAATTCATAATTAGATTATGAATTCCTCAGATCGGTTAAATATGTCAATACGAATACGATCGAAATAGAAAAAGATTCAATTAACTCAATTTTAATCATTTTAACTTAACAACATTTCTTTAACGAAAAGATCGAAATAAAACCGATTACATAGTTTTGGCCAGTATTATATTTAGCCTAAAAACATTATAACAACGAAAAATATAAAAACAAACATAAATACTTAAGAAAAGTTACCCGAATACGGCAGTTGATTCAGAAATGGTATTTTCCGGACATTACAACTTCTTTAGCAAAACCGACTTCCGAGATTTTCCCGAGCATTATAACGATACAAAAACTACATTATTACGGCGTAAGGCCTTATTTACAAACTACAAAATAAAAAAGAAAAGAAAAGAAAAGAAAGAGAGGAGATATATATATATATGAGATGTATATATATTTGGTACCCCTCGATCTGTTGAAATGAGCTCCTTTATATAGAAAATGGAGTCCTTGGCCGGACCGGTCCGGTATTAGGCCGGCTCGGTCCGGAATCATAATGATGTTCCCATGCTGAAAACACTCCCATGTGCGTATGAGATATTTATGTTATTAAACTCTAAAATTCATATCTCGAGTTCGAACCTCCAAAATTGCAAACGAAATGCCAAAATTAAGATCTCGAGAAACTCTACAACTTTCATGAAGGACTCTTCTTCAGATAACGCCTTCTTGATAACCTCGTGTTCCTCCGAAGCTTTTACGGGATTTTTATTAACCCAAATCGATTAGCCACTTGATCACTGTTTAAGTTGTAGACCTCCAATCTTCATAATTTAAATTGCATTGGAAAGCTTTGGAAAAATCTACAACTTTCGTGAAGAACACTTTTCTGAAAATGTCGTTTTGATGAGTAATTCGTTTGTCGAAGACATTTCTCGATTATTATTTAACCAAATTGATTTGGCCACTCATTCACTTAAGCCTATTCAATCGACCATTTGCTCAAGTAAGACTCTCTAAATCATTCCAGGAGATATGATTATACTTCAATATGTCGATTCTCGGGGTCTCGGTTTATAAACCGCAATAAAATACCACAAATACCCACGTAAATCGACACTTATTAATTCGATTTACTAAAATCGGTACAAAATTACAACTTTTATTATTATTACTACTAACTACTCTAAATTATAAAGATTAATAATTCATACTATTTATATCATAATTTCATATATTTTATATAGCATTCGTTGATAAACATAATAATATAACGTATATTTAATCATATAAAATAATACATCAAATTACTCCCACTTAATTTTTGATCGCCTGAAAAAAATAAGCGTAAGTAAAAGATAGTATAATTTATCGATTATAAATTTTAATGTAATATTGTCAATATTATAAATATATTATTTATCTTAATTTAAAATCTTAAGAAGACAGAAAGAATATATAACTGAAATAATTAAATATTATTTAGATGAAATTGTACATGTAACACTTAATAAGTATAAATAAAATATCAGAATTTTAATCGCAACTATTATGAAATTTTGGAATCAGAAACTTCGGTCAGGTAGTCGACACAAATGGCTTATAGAGTTTAGGCTCAAGATGTTGGTTAATCGGAAAAAAAAGGGAAATCAAAAAGAGAAAGAAGCAAGTCAAATGCGTCTACATCTTCTTCATATTCTTGATCAAAAATAATCATCGATTACTAAAATCTTTTTTTTTTTTTTTTTTTTTTTTTTTTTTTTTTAAGATCAAGAACTAAAAGCGTGAGTGTGTGTAGAAAATCAAACTTACAGGCATTGCTTCATCAAGATTGATCGGAGTATTACTCTTTCGATCGAAAATTACAAGTCCGGTTTCTTAAACTTGTAATAATTCACGAGATCTTATGATTCAACTTTTTTCTTTTCTTTTTTATCTTGTAGCTTCATTCCCAAAGTAATAGGACATTTCGAGATAATACCTAAATTTGGACTACTATCATCAGCAATCGGGGAGCTTAATTACCTCATAGTGATATAGGACATTTCGTGATAATACCCTACTCACTCCAATCATTGGTAGCTACAACCGATCATTTCTTTTTATTTTTAAGTTGTTAATGTGAGATAAGGAAGATACGATATTTGATTAATTTCATTGTAAATATGGTGCTTCGTTCTTAATTCTTTTATAGAATATTAATATATCCGAACTTATTACCAAAATCGACTATGTTGCAAGTGTCATGAGGTAAGATCAAATATACTACTACTTATCTAATCTTTCCAATCTCAAAGATATACCAAAACTTAGCTTTTATGTCTCCATCTCTTTTCATAAAAGAAATTACAAACTTGCGGTATTTCAAGGAAATGTAGACCAAAATTAGCTAAAGCTTGGTTATTTAATCACAATTGACAATTTTGAGTGAGGTCTTGATCACTCTAATCAAAAGTGAGGTAGGTTATTTGGCTATAGTTATATTTTGTGGTGCCAAAATCAACAAACTTAGTCAATTCCAAACTCATAATTCATATTGAAAATGATTCTAAAAATTTTACTTATAAATATCAACATACTTATATAATTTCATAAAACAATATCTAATATTACTCAATTATATAAACTTAAAATCTTATTAAAATCTAAATTAGACATATAATATAATTATTTTTAACTATTTTTTGAAAATTTTAATGAATTTTCTAACCTAACTCTACTCCCCCACTTACGAAGTGGCGGCATCATTCCGATGTTCAATAAGTAGTAAAGAAGTAGGTTGAAAATAAAATTAAAATTATCTATGAACGTTATTTTTCTGATTTTATTTTAGCGTATACTAATTATATCATTAAATAAAAACAAACAACTAAAAAAAAAAAACTAAGACATATATATTAAACAAGATACATTATAAACTTAAAAGAAAAACACAACTTAACTAAAGAAACTTCAAACTTAACTTAATTTAACTTATTCAAATTTAAATAACACCAACAATCAACTTTCTAAATGGTAGACGAACAACCCGGTGTATCAACCGGTAGCAAACCAAACCGACTATATCTCTAGCGGAAAAATTTCATCCGTCTCCAGCTCTTCTACTCCATTCAGAAGAGTACACAAACGTGATATCATCCATGAATTAGGCATAGGCTTCCCCCTACTACCTCTCGTGATCGCAAATTCCAATACTGCCCTTTGAATCAATATACCCCAATCAACAAATACACCGAATGCCAAAGCAAAAAGTAGAAGCATTTCATTCTCATCCAAACTTCTAAAATCCCAGGTGGGATAAACTCGAGAATTTATAAAATGCTTCCACGCCTTTAGATGTGGAAGTAAAGCTCGTGTTGACATGTCGTGATTTGTATCAAAAAGCGGGAACAGACATTGGAACGACTCGTGTACTTTATTCAAATGATTAGAGGGATTTTGTAGTCCCCATTGCATTTCAAAATGTGGCATCGTGACTGGTGGAATTTCAAAGATTTGATTGATAATAGATGAAGAGAAGGGAACAGCCACTCCTCTTACTAGAACAATCTGAGTGATATCGATCATAGATGTAGTCATAAGTGCAGAATAAAATTCTCGCACTATTGAGACATTTATCCTACCTCTCGGTGTACTGACAAATTTTTTCCAACCAAAACTTCGAATGATAGTTTTTCCCCATTGATCAAGCTTATCTAAATTTAAACCTTTCTCCAATAGGATTGGAGAATTCGCAAAATGATTGTGTAAAATGATACTCTCATTAGAAGCTTGAGATTCCGGATGATCCGGTGTATGTGGCTCGTAAGAATTAACCGACGGTGAAGAGTGGTTCGACATTTTTAAAACTTGATAAAAAGTGAAAGAAATACGATTTAAGTTAGATGATATGAAGTGAAAGAATGAGCATTTGTTGCTCCTGCCCTTACTTCTTTAAATAGATGGTAAAAGTATACGTACGTGGCTGCATTAGACGGACTCCAAAATGACTCAGCCTTCTTTTCTTCACGGCCCGGACCGGGAATATGCCGGACCGGTCCGGCCTCATCCCACTTTTACTGAGGGACAGAGGTGAAAGTCAAATTGAACTTTGGTTTTTTTTATTACTTCACATGCCTATTACTAACTCTTTCCTCGAAGATACGTTGTAAAGGTTAATTTAACTTGATACGAACGGATAAAACGACACATTATATTTTTGTAAAATGACGTAGTAATTATACGAAAATTATTTTTGGGTTTTTTTTTATAGTTTTTATAAAAACTAAACCGATTTAAAATACAAACCAAATTTTGATAAAAACGATTGTAACATCAAACTAAACGAAAAATGAAAACAAACCAATATTAAAATGACAAATGTCGAATAAAAAGTGCAAGAAAAATTTTTCAATCAAAAAAATTTTAAATTCAATCTTCATCGTAGTCTTCCTCAGGATCAACTTGAAAACTCGAACTCGGAAACGACTGAGAAGCTGATGGCTGAACCGTAGTCGTGGTCCTGACTGAACTATCAAGACCCATCGAACTCATGCCAGTCGTGACTCCTAAAAACTCAGTGAATCCTCCCCAACTCGACATCGCTGGTCTCTGAACACCTGTCGAAAATACACATGTCCCACTAGATTGGCTTCCAAAAGGATATGACGATGGATGAAAGCTCGAAGGTGGTGGAATAGGTGTTACCCACTCTGGTAAGGTATAAGAATCAGACTGACAAGGTGGATAGGCAGGATCATCAAAAGTAGGATTACGAAGCAAGCGCTCGTTCCTTCTTAAACCTCTACGAATATCATCACACCACCGCTAGTACTCAAATGAATAAAGCCACATTGGCTTGACCACGTGCAACATCTCATCACTAAAGATTGAAACATGTCATATGTGATAGTGTTGGAGAAAGGAGTTTGTTGAGGTGACTAGAAAAAGATGGAAAAGAAGAAGATGTAAAAGCGGTGGAGGTCAATTGAGTTTGACGTCTTTAAGCAAAGAGCTAATACTACCATCCGGAAGACTAGTCAAACTAGGTCCAATCGATTTCCATCACCAGAGATAACTTGTCATTAGGCGGGAATGGTACTCCCAACCTACGACATAAATCGAGAGATAAAACAAAGGAAGTATAGATGACTCCTGTGCAGCGATGACAATACTTTCAAAAATTCTTTTAAACATGACCTTTCCAACATCCACTCTAACATCATTTACCATCGCTCAGCGATACAAACATCTTCCTTTCCAAAAGCAAAGATGTTTACGAGAAGGATAGAGATTATGGCTAATAAATCTTTTAATTGCCCTCAACCTCTAAAAGCGGTTCCCGTAATTAAACCGATTTTCAACCCTTTGCGGTCGGGTCAAAAGCAATCACAGGCTCTCAGGCGATCTGCTTCAAAACTAGCAGGATCATCTAAATTATAAACTACCCTGTAATCCTCCTCATCAGGAAATTCTTCAACTCCTAGAATTGCATTTATGACGGCAGGGTTAAAAGGAATATTTCTGGTTCGTAAGGGTACAGTTTCCAACTGAGTAAGCTGTTCTTCTGACAATGTAGATAAAACCGAATAAAACTCAGCTACTATAGTCGTGTTAATCTCCCTTCCCTTACCGTCGCTAAATCTAACCACTGACGCTTTCTAAAGATATTCTTAACTTCATCACCTAAGTCATCCAAGTCTAATCCTTTTTCAACCAAAACATCACATTTACTATAAATTTTCTTATACGCTTTCTTTGCCTCAGGTGATGCGGTTTTTTCAAAGCTTACGGCTTCTTCCTCGGATGATAAAATTACTGCGCCTACGGCGGGGAGTTGATATAGAATTTTGATTTTCTCTTTTAGAGACTCTAGTACTGACTTCGGCCATTCTACGATATTGGTAATGCCAATCAACAACAAAAACAACAACAAAAACAAACAATAAATTGAAAATGTCACAACACACTCAAAAATCAAAACAGTTGAAATTAATCTAAAAAATTATGAAAAATACGAAATTGACAACTAAATAAACTAAATTATACCTTAATGTGTAGAAAACGTTGAAAAGTAGGCCGGAAAAGTTCAAAAGTCGCCGGAATGAAATGGAGCTTGTTTTTTTACCCTTTTTGAATTTTTCAATTTTTCAATTTGTGTTGAAGAGAGGAGATGATAATGAGAAGAATTTAAGTAATGGTGTAGTGTGAGATGAAGTTTTGTTGTAGAAAAGTAAAAAAATTCGTAATGGTGGGGTTTGGTGTGTGCAAGTCTTGTTGTTAGAAGAATTAGGGAAGAAGAAGAAGAAGAAAAGAAGGGTCCCCGTCTTTTTTTATGATTTTAGACCCCGGACCGGTCCGGATTAAGGCCGGATCGGTCCGTGCCCAATTTTTTTTACTTTTTCGATTTTTTTTTTTATGTTTTTTATTTTTACTTTTTAAGATTTTTGATGAAAACTTATAAAAATTCTAATAAAACTTAATTAAAATCTTAAAAATAAGTTTATAATTTTTTTTAAAACTTACTAAAAATAAAATTTGAAGGAACTTTTATAATTTTATAACAATTTCTAAAAATTTAATAAAATCTTTATAACACTTTAATAAAAAGCTTATAAAAATTTAATAAATTTTATATCAACTCTTATAAAACATTAAAACTAAAAAAAACTTTTATAAAACTTTTATAAAACTCCTCAAATTTCATAAAGATCCAATTTTATAAAATTCTCAGAAGTTATGTGAAAATTTTATAAAAAATAAAATAAAAGACTCGAAACTTAAGGGGTTCCTGATTCTTCGATTTCTAAATCTTCCAAAGTTCTGATATAACGCTCAATCAACCTAACTCCTAAAAATGATTAGGTGCTGAGATGTTAATTTTATAAAAACGAGTTGGTTCGTCTATTGTAATTTTTTATAGGTTAAAGGTTGTAGTAACACATATAGTGGTGAGATGCTGAGATGTTTTTAAAGAGGTTCATCTCAGCACCTAACACATAAAATGCGCGTTTTTATCCTTCTCAACCACTATATGTGTTCATTACACATAAAAACGCAGCATTTTACTATATGTATTCTTACATTACATGTTCTCTACAACCACATGTAGTAACATGCTTTTTTGTCTTCTCAACCATTTTTTGGTTTTTTCCCATTTTGTATTTTATTTTTTGTCCTACGGCCTCTACCCATTTTTATTTTCCAGTTTCGTTAATAAAAAAATATGTTAAAAAATAGTGTTATGTTGTTCTTCTTCAATACAATATTGTATTTTTATTTGGATTGAATAAGTTAAATTAAAATGTCAAAGGGTGCAAGAAAGATTCATCCGATAAATGCATTTGTTCGATTGATTTAGCATAGAACAATCCAATAAAAAAAGCCTAGCGATAATGATATTTTTTCAAGTAGTAGTCACATTACATAAAAAGCAAAGTCACACAACACAAAAGCGAACACAGTCCTTCATGTTTCAGTCAAAAAAGGCTAGATAAGTTAGATGAAAAGAAAGAAAAATTCCACATAAACTACCGATTAAAGTCACGTCTAGATAAAATATCAGCCTGAAGTCCTTTAAAATAATCTTGTTGATAGCCACTCAATTTAGATCCATCATCATAATTGCAGTCTCTTCCTTTGTTCGATTAACATGCTCTTTATCTTGCTCGCTTTGCTCTTTTGCATGCTCTGCCTCGCTCTTCTCTCGATCACCACTTCTTTTCATATCAGTTTCAAGTTTACTTTTTGCATCTCCATTTGTCTTTCAAAGTTACTCTTTTGTGTTTCAAAACATTCCCTCGGTGAATCGCATTTTGACATCATCATTCTTGTCCTTTCCTTCTATCCATTTATTAAAGGTGACGTCGAATTTGCTTGTGTCACCTACTTTACCTTTTTTCTTCTTTGGAGCTTCCCCCGGAACTCCTTTTGATTGCTTATTTCCCGGTGGTCTGACTAAGTTGGAAAAATCACCACTAGTGTTCTCTCCGTCATCTAGATTAATTGTGTCATGTGAAGATATTTTTCTTTTTGATGATCCTTGACTCACGTACTTCATCCACTTTACATCATGCTTCAATCTATTCCAGCAATGTTCGTATTTAAACGCACATTTTACCTGAGTTCAGTATACGTTTTGGCCTTGTCAAGCTGCAAGAAAAAAGATAAATATCAACATTGAAACGTTTTTAAATCACCTACCGCAGATCTAAATGAATACAATGCAAATATATCAAGCAACAAGTCTAACAATAAATGACATACATTAGCAGTTAATGGCTAACAAGCAACCATGGAGACATATTTCATTAGCACCTAAAGATTTCAACAAGTCAAACGATACTAGAGTATGTGAGCTATGCGGACATCTATATATAATGAAACATTTATTTAATTCATATATAGTAGGAAGTACACATACCAAGTCTTGTTGGGTTAAACCAGATGTAGCGCCTAATTCCGCCTGAATGAGACATCCACAAAACTTGTTTACCCCTAGTTGAATGTTGCTCCATCGATTCTGAAGAGATTTATTTGAACGTGCCATGTACTTTCCCGTACTGTACTCTTTCCAATATGCACCAATCTTACTCCAATACTGACATGCCCTTTGATCGGTGCCATGAGTTGGATCTAGACTTGTGTTAAGCGAAGCAGAAACCAACAAGAGATTCTCATCTACGGTGAAATTTTTTCGACCTTCTTTTGTACCATTATCATCTGTTTCCATCTCAATAGGGGTGTCTGGATCGTGTATTGGTGTAACCGGAGAGCAACCACTTTTTTGGGAGTAATCTCCACCCAATTCCGCCATGCGCAAAATTCCTGAAATATCATCATCCATACCTGAAACTTTTGCGGAATGAATTATTGATTTAGGAGTTGCTTGAGTTAACAGAGTAAAAAAAAAAGGATACAAATCTGAGTGGAAAATGTATATGGTTCTTTTGAAGGGCATATAAAAGGAGGATTGACTGTAAACAACATATGCATATATGAATAATGTTCTAAGGTTGATTACCTTATTGTTTAACCATCAAACTCTAAGATGCATCTAATTCTAAGCAGGCTCAAAGATGAAACTGAATGTAGTAACTAGTTCAGATAACTATGGACTCAAAAGTCTTCAAGGGCCAAAAAGGGAACTCGGCTCAATGTCTTAATAAACCATAAACTCAGAAGTTCGAGCATATAATCAAACATTTAAATGCAAATACGCATAGAAGATATTGGTGAAGTTATTCTCTGGTACGAAAGTAGACATATAATGGAATTGGATTCGATCCAGTAAATTTACCCATCAACCAAGATTAAGCATCCAATACCTAATTATCGTTTTACAACCGTGGCCGTCATAGACTCTTGAACCTTGAAGTTTCAGCATATTATGAATTATGCATACATTTTGAACTAGACCTTGATACGGGTCCTAAAATTTTTGAAAGGTAAATACCAAAATTTCCAATTATAAGTTATCCAAAAATCAGAACCACTCAACCTCATCCAAGAGTTGCACATTCAGACATGAGAAGTTTTCTCAATTTCTGAAGCAAAAAAAGATAATTACGCACCCCTAAAGCGTTACAAAGGAGGCTGCATACACAATGAACCAAACGTGGTGGTTAATGCAAGGATGAACAAAATAAATTACACTTCAAGCGAGCAAAAACAAGATACTTCTTGAAGTGTTTACTTAAACATCTAATTACTCACCTCTCCATCAGCTTTAGATTTTATATGGCATGGTAATTTATTCAAGAAGGTATCAAAGCAAATGTGGTCATTGGATCAAACTCCAACGCTAACATATTTATGTAGGCAACATAAACACCATTCATAAAGATAGGACATGGAGCCAAAAGCACAAAATCAGCTAAATAATATATACACAAGCACCAGATCAGAATCTTTTGGGTTATTAACAATGCTAATGCAACTTCAACAAATCCATGGAGAAGAACACTTCCAACACAGAAAAATACTTCCAGAATTCTACCACCCCCTCCAACAACACGAAAGATGCAACAAACATGAACGGATCAAAATCACAAATTCAATTAAACCTTACCACAACATAGACTGTCCCAATCTAGATCAAATCAAACCACTACAGATCTCAAACTCAGCTCACATATATTGATTTTTCAAATATAGCAGACACTTTTGAAGAGGCAAGAGCGCTAAGGCAATCAATTATATGAACATCATCTGTCCATCGTAACATAAAGAATCTGGTTTGAATTTTCAGAAGAAATAGATAATATATAGGAACAAAGCAATCAGTCCATTTACAGGTCTCAATGAAGAATGGGTTACGAAATTGGGGATGTTGAACCAGATTCAGTTCTTTTGCAATCAGAAAAAACCTTCTGTTAAGATCAAGCGCTTACCGTTATACTAAAACCAATTGGTGTCAGTAAAGGCGCTACTTTATTTCTTATCATTTAAGAGTGTGGACAATCTGTCCCAATATCCCCCCTCAAGTGTGGGCAATCTGTCCAACACTTGCACAATTTTTTTTATTCAAGAGTGTAGCCAATCTGTCCCAACACCCCTTCAAGTGGGCAATCTCTCCCAACACTTGCACTTTTCTTTTAAATAATGTTCTAACCAGGGTTTGATCCCGTGACCTCTGGCCCCGATACCATGTCAGGATCAAGCGCTTACCGTTGTAATAAAACCAATTGGTGTCAGTAAAGACGCTATTTTATTTCTTATCATTTAATAGTGTGGACAATCTGTCCCAACACCTCCATTAAAATAAATTGAAAATGAAAACTTTAATCCAAAATATAAAAAATTTACCTCCTTTTACTCAATTATTGCTTTGGATCCTGATGTTTAGAGAGCTGCCATCAATTGTTGCATTTGGGAGGAAGAAATAGATATATCATTTGCAATTGCCAGGAATTGGAGGGAGCTTCAGCGCAGGTGTTTTAGCAGGAAGGAGGGAAAGAAACAATAATAAAATATATCTAGGGATTCCTACAGTGCTACCTTACATATAGGGTGGCACTATTCATTTTCCCTAATCTAAGGTGAGGATAAGGAGTCTGATCATGAGGAGCTTTCTTTCTTCTTCCCTATTTTTCAACTCTATTATAGGGATAAAATGAATGATAGGGAGACTGATGGGAATGCTCTTAGAGTGGTCTTCGAAGGTGATTCTCTCACAACCTTCCTACGCCTCCAATCCCATAAAGAAGATTACTCGTCGATTGGAGCTCTCTTTTTTTTTTTGTTAAACGTCAAGAAAATGTCCTGACTCATTAGAAAACTTTGGCTCGTAGGATGTATGGTTTGGACTTTGGAGTGCTTCTCTCCGGCCCGTCATGTAACTCTGACTAGCACAACATATTACTTTTAATAAATCCTTTTAAACAAAAAAACAAAAAAAACAAAAAACAAGAAAATAGTACCATATCTTGATAGTATAAATTAATTTCCTAGTTGTTTGGAAAGTCAATCTTTCTTAATCTGACATATACTAATTTATTGATGCAAATCCTTTTCCAGGGGAAGACGTAATATCATGTACTACTTCAACTTAGTTATTAACCACAGTTTCTTGAAGTTAGCTGTGGTGATGATTTCAGAGATTCTTAATTTAGATGGTTTTCCAAACATCAACCTTATTTAAACCTCTGATTACGCAAACACAAAACCCCCAAAACAATCAAACAGATAAACAAAACAAAACAAAACAGAGCTCTCTCTTCTTACCATTTTGACTAGAAAAAAAAATGGCTACACTTAAGTTGCAAATGGTTCATGAAGTTGAGGGATGCATATCAATGCAGCAGCATATGGAAAGGGAACGTAGACCTTACCATAAACACTGTAGCTGTGCACTGCATGATAGCAATGACTCTGCTAGTTCCATTAATGGTCAAGTTTGTTATCTGAACAGAACAAAGTTTTCTGCTTGGAAAAGAAAGTCATTCACTACAAAATGTTCATTGTCCATCTCATCAGGCTCAGGCTCAGGCTCAGCACCTCCATTGGGTTCTTCGAGGTCTAGTTCTTTCGGTGCAAGTATTTTATTATCTAAGGCTACAAGTATTTCAGACTAATTAATGTTCGACAAGCTGATGACAAGTATTTCAGACTACAAGTATTTTTTTTCCTTTCACAAATTAACCTGATTGCCATAACATAAGCATGACCAAAAGGAAAAGATCTGATGCGATCCCGGGAATATCAAGCTACTTGATCCGCAGCTTGTCCTTATTGTCACTGTGAAAGAACAACTGCCCATTTGGTTCATTCTGTTTTGAAATCGAGAAAAATATATATTAGTTTCATAGCATGCAGATTCAAAGACCCAATCGATTGATGGTTATCAAAAGCAAATTGACATAATTCAGTTAAAGTGCTCAACATGGGTTGTACGTGTGCTGTGGATCTTCTTTAATTTCGGAGAAAACTAAGATGAGGAGAAAGAATATAGCAAGAACCGCTGTTGTCATCATTTCCTTTCTTTGAAATAGTAGGATTAATTAGCTCTCTAACACTACCTGAGTTTTCGGTGGTCTTCAGATATTTGTCACCGAGGTCCTCCCGTATCTATTCCGTGATTGCAGTTTTATTTTCAAATTTTTTTCCCCGACTTTATACTACTTCTGTCTCACAAAATTTGTCCAATTTTTTAATATAACTTATCTCATAAAAAGTATTTATTTAGAAAATCAATATATCATTTAATATTCTTTTCAAACATATTCATATCATAACATTTAATATTTATATATTCATTTCATATACCAAAAAAACATTTATTATATGATAGGGTATGTATGTCAATCACTACTTAAAATACAACACCTTAATTATTTTATAATCTACGAGCATCATAAAAAATGGACACATTTTTATAAAACAGAGCTAGTATTATATGACAAAAAAGGTAAAAATGTACGACTCTAATTTACACTACTTGATACAACATTCTTATTGCAACATAAAATATCTCTTTATTTATGCATGGAAATATATTAATTAGAAAATCCAAGTTTTCCTTGGCAAAACATAAAAGACCAAATCGTTCTTCCTTCTCCATGGGGTCGCCAGAGCCTCTATTTTCTTCCATAGCCAGAGTCACAACATGACTTATTTTCCTCCATTGGTGCCACTTTCCTCCACCGCACGAAATCAGCCCATAAACGCCTCCTCCTCCACCCGGTTCAGCCATCTTTCACCTGATTAAGAGGGAAAAAATCACAAACACAATAGCCAATTCGCGGGATGTTCTTGATGGTTGACGATGACAAATTATGTCACCTTGAATAATCCGGGCCCTAATTGAATCTAGTGATGAGTACACACAAAACCCTAATGCCTAAAAAGAGTGCGGTAGAGGATTTTAGTATTTATGGCCGAGTCCAAGACCGTATCTTAGATTGCTTCTACGATCTCGCGCAGGTTCCAGAATCAAGCCTTACGTAGTTCCTGGAATGGGGTATTTATCGACAATACTTGCTTAAACCCTAAGGTTAAGTCGAAACTTATGTTATTGTCATATTTACCCTTTAATGGGCCTTGAACCTTGCCCAAGCTATCATTGTTAATGGGCTTGGGCGGTGGTGCGGACTCGCCCTCGATGTCGATATTCGACTGCGGTGGTCGACTTGAGTTCGTTGTCCTACATCGCTACCGGGTGCGGATCGATCGTCTCTACATCGCCGATAGTCGATCGTCAGAGTTCTGGAGTCTACTAGATGGCCTTAGCCTCGAGCTTGGGCATCAACATGAATTCCTTAGTGTTTTATCCATAATGTTGTTTAATGACCAATCGATAGACGACACGTGGAGGGAGTGAAACCCTATATCGTCAATGGTTTAAGGGGTAGGGCTTACGGGTTTAAACGGGGGGAGAGGTTGGTGGAGGGGGGGGGGGGGGTTAAGGGTAGGGGATTATAGGACCAGGGGTATGGGAGGGGTTTACAAGCTTGACGGTAGTGGGTAGGGGTTTAGGGGGTTAAAAGGGATGAGGGTATTATGGGTATAAATTGGTATATTATGAAAAGTATTTAACCAAAAAAAATTAAAAAATAATAATTTCATACTTCTTAATCAAGAAACATGGGCTAAAAACTCTAACATCCAAAGCGCAAAATTTTATTAACTACCCAATGACATTTGAATAATTTCATTGTAAAAGTTTTTTTTTGAACGGCCCAAAAGTCATTTATTTATCTCTTTTATATATTTATTTTGGCAATTGTATCCCTTAAATAGGAACCAAGGAAGTATATATTTAGGCATTATATAAATCTATATACAGTAATAATTATATAGACGTGCACCCTTTGTATTTTCGGTATAAATATACGTATACGATCTATAAATATTTCGTCTTTTGAGAGAGATTATTATAGCTACTCTTTCTATTTTCTATACAAACATCCCAGTGATAAAATGGGCACCAGATCGAGTCACAACAATATGTTTGTAACGACTCTACCGGGGATTTACTCAATTATCCGGATCCGAATATTTCGGGCATAATTCGAAACCGGAATTTCGAATCACAAAGCCTACTGCTGGAAAATCAGAAACTAAAATCACAATAATAACTTGTCATATTAATCAGCTAATATTGGGTCCATAACAAAATTATTACATCATCAAGAATATCAAAAGACATAGTTGACTATTCATCTTTCATGGGAAACCCACAACCTAATCCCACTAACATTTTGTTGAGGGAGATCAAGATCACTGCTCCCTATTCAACGAACACATAAGTCCACACGTCTTCTCCGACAAATCTAGCTAGTGTAGAGGACCAAACGGTGCTTATCCACCTTCCCAACACCCCAAGTCTTATCTGAAAAACATATAAACTAGAGATGTGAGCACGGATGCCTCTTAAGTAGTGTCTAAGTATCAAGAGGAAACTAAGAAAGCCACTGAGCAAGCTTTCAGAGTTCCTTACGGGTTAACTTGGAAAGTGTGACATGCATACTTTAAACATTTGTACAGCTAATAGTGCATTTTATGTGGACCGGAAATCTATAATAGAAAATAAAGAATGTAACTCTAATTAAATTATGCACTGATAAGATCTGAGTAAAAAATAAAACTTGCAACTTAAATAATAATAATTGTACTAAAATATTATTATGTTTGAATAAAAAATTGTAAGTGATATTCTTTCCTGAAAGTCTGTTAATAAGGATACGGTTCTAATCTATGTGTGTTCCCAGAAAGAACTCTGAAAGTGTCTGAGGTTGTGACATTATTAAACCTTTTAAACTTACTGTCCGTAGTCATCTGTCGGTAGTGTCTTTTTATTCTAAAAAAAACTGTTCCTACGAAGACACTAAACTTTCTGATAAATCTGTAAAACTTTATCTTAATAACTTTATGTCTAGAAATATATATCATATTCTCGAAATATTGTTAGAAGGCATGAAAGGTGACTTTAAACTTCTGGAAACAACACTTTCGTTGTCTTCTTACAAAATACTTGGTAAAACTATGTTGGTTCGTTTTTTATAAACTCCTTTAAAGCCATAAAAATCTTAGTGATATTTTTTACTTTTCTAAAAAACAATATGTATTAATAAATATAATATTTCTAATGAAATAATAAGTTTGGAGTCATAAACAAATAGAATTCCTTTCTTTGATCATCAAAATCGTTAAACTCTTTAAAATACGATTTAATTCAATTCGTTTAGCAATCTGGAAACACTTTCTTTTAAGGTTGGAAAACACTTTAAAACAAATACTCTCGAACCAACATGTTGTTCTCATAAACCTAAGAATTTTTTTTTCTTTCTGGAACTCGACTATCGGCTTGGCAGTGCCATACCACCTTCTTATGGTACTACTTTTCTGTTCAAATTAAAATATGTATTTTTTATTAAGCTCGGTTATATTGATATCATGTTTTCGTAATCTGAAATTTGTACCAATAATTTAAATGGATCAAACACGCAAGGAAATGCTATAAAACATATGTAAAAAAATGCTCTTGATACTACACTCCTTAACTCAAATTCCAAACCACATAACCATTTACAAAATTCCATACCTCGAATCCCCTATAAAAACACTACTATTCTTTTATCAATGTCTCATATAATTGAATTATATATCAAACTTAAGAATTTAACCAGAAGCAAGAAGGGACCTCTCCTCTTTGACCCCGAACCTGAACAATCCATCCTAAGAAGAAGGCTGTTTCCCAATCCAAACATCATGGCTGACCAAGTTCAGAATCCAAATCAAAATCCTCCAGCCCAAATTCCAAATCCGGATCCTCAAGCTCAACTGAATATGCTTCTTCAGCAAATCCAGGCACTTCAAAATCAGCAAGCTGGGATGAACCAACAATTTCACCAGCTTCACAACCAACAGAATCCTGGAGATCCCTATGCTCCATATCTTGACCAAGACTTTTTGGAGGGGCATAGACCAATCCGACCTCCAGAAATGGGAGGAGTGAACTTTGATTTAAAGAATGGAGTTGTTGGACTTGTGCAAAACAGTTCATTCCATGGCACTGCTCAAGAAGATCCCCATGACTTCTTGTCTACATTCGTTCAAATCTGTGAAGGTGCCATTACCCGGTGTGAATTCTCGAGATTATTAAGTCAAATTGTTTCCTTTGCTCACAAAAGCGAAGCAAATCATTTGGTTTAAGTCTCTCGCCCCATCATTCTCTTCACACTGGTGATGTCAAGAGAGCCTTTGCTCTAAAATTCGTTTCCTGGAAAAATCATGGACCTTAAACGTGATATAGCTACTTTTGAGCAACAAAGGACGAAAGTGTGTAGGAAAGCACAGGAAAGATTAAATCGATGATGAGGAAATGCCCTAATCATGGTTACAATAGACATGAGCTCTTAGAACTTTTCTATCAAGGTGTCTCTCAACCTAACAGAGACTACCTCGATTCTATTGCTCATGGATCTTTCCTTGGAGGAGGTGATGATGTTGCTTATCGGGTAGTATTGAGACGATAGCGAGAAACAACATGTGGTCAACTACACGAAAGACCAATGTTCATGAGGATAAGAGACCGGTGCAAGCAATTCGAGAAAGCGGATGCTAATTGCTCAAGTGGAGACGCTTAAATCAACAATTAGCCAACCTACTGAGATGAAGCGGCAAGGAGGACAAGCGGATATGAATTTCGTGGAGTGCAAGCCGGTGATGGAATGATGGAAGAAGTGCATCTAATGGACAATCGAGAATCAACCCTATAGAAACTTTAATCGAACTCGGTGTGCTCTAACTTCAACCAAAACCGCAACTTTTCGGATATCCGCGCGCAATAATCCTACTCAAAACTTCAACTCTAACTTCCAAAACCTCAAGGTAGTGGGCTCAAACGCAAAATCAACAGCCCGCATATGTCTCTCAGAAGAAATTTGATGAGTTAGTGGACATGGTAAAAACCCTAGCCACTAGCCAAAAGACTATGGAGAGACAGATTGGTCAGATGGCTGATCAACAAGCAGGTAGACCTCAAGGTAAACTTCCATCATATACCGAGAGGAACCCTAAAACTGACGTCAATGCTTGCACCGACATCACACCTCAGTGGAAGTATGGAGACCACCAGGAGGAGGAGTTGAATGAAGTGACTTTATGCGGAGTGGTAAGCACGCCGTATCCGCACGGAACCAGGGAATGAGTAGCCCCTCCCGACGCCATAAGTTCGGGAGGGGTAATCGGATTCTAACTCAAAAAAGAGTGATAGTGAGGAGGATGAAGACGTTTCTTCGGGAGGACGGAAATGGTGCTCGAAAAAGATGTGGATAAGAGTCGGTTTGAACCCACGACAAAGAAAAAGAAAAGTTTGTCGATGGAAGGACAAGGAGGATGAAGCTATCAAGAATCAAGCCTTGCACAAAGGCACTTCTACCAATCTTCCTTATCCACCAAAGAAAAAGGAAACATCCTTAGTTTCGACAAGCAGTATGATGGGATAAGAAAGATACTTAGAGACACGAAAGTGACTATGCCTCCTGGTGAGGTATTGAGTGAGATGCCCAAATGCTCTAAGTATTTCAAAGAAACTGCGGGAGCAAGAAAAAGCTCAAAGGAATGGCAGAGGAAGTGCTACAAGAAGAATGCTCAATGCATTTGCACCGAGAGTTGCTACTAAGCGAGGTGATCTGGGCGACTTTCAATCTCGTGTCGATTGAAGGACGAACATTCCACAATGTTCTATGTGACTCGGGGGCTTCTGTGAACGTGATGCCATTGAACGTTTGTATTGAGCTTGGCTTAGATAAAAGAATAAGGGAGCGCCCTATTACTCTTCAATTGGTTGACAAATCCAGTCGAAGAGCAGTTGGTTGTATTAACAACGTCCTTGTGTATACCGAGCACTTAGTTTTTCCGACTGACTGGGTCATCTTGGATTACCCATCTGACAAGGATGCGCCCTTAATTCTAGGACGAACCTTTCTAGATACCTCTGCCGCCTTCTTGATTTTTCCAAAGGTCGAGATTCTGGCTGAGATTCGATGATACTTCCATCACCTTTACAAAAGGAAAGGGTGTTGAGGACCCCATGTGGAAGAAGTTTCATTCATCGAGCGTTGTTCGATGGCGATGCCTACTTTTCGCGAGATGAGATTATGGAGATAGGTGCCTTGGATGCTATAAACCATCCGAGATAGATATTTGCGGGCCATTATCTGGTTCATTGTAGGGACGTAGTCTTTGTAGAGTTGTACGCTCAACTTGCTCGGCTGAACTCGTCATTGAACCGAGGACTTGGAACCCCTATGATGGACGAGGATGGTTTAAAAGAGTTGCATCGAGTGATTTTATCCCCGAAGAAGAAGAAGTCCTAATGGGTAGTTGGGACGAAGTTGACTTCTGGAGAGAAGCCACCCATTGGGAAGTCGATGACGGGAGCAGCTAGCCAGAAGAGCTAGGAGACGAAGAGTTAAGGAAGATGCTTAAACATGAGAAAGAGAAAGCAAGGTGTGTTGAAAGAATCCCCATGGATGATGTTATCCAGTACCTTTCTGGGGTTATACCTCAGGAAGATGAGGTTTTCTTTAGTCAACCCCTTCGAGCTCATACGGAAAATGGTGGACCTTTGAAATCTAGTATTGAGCAACCACCTATTGACTTGGAGCTTAAGCCTCTGCCTAAACACCTTAAGTACATCTTCCTTAAGGATGATAAACTGCCCCTAATCATCTCATCTAAACTTGAGCCTGAGCAAGAAGCAGAATTAATAAAAGTGCTTGAGAAAAACATCTTCGCATTCGGCTGGCAAGTGGGTGATATCCGAGGAATTAGCCCCGATGTTTGCATGCATAAAATCCGAACGGAGGAAGGAGCTAAGAAAGTTAGACAACCTCAGCGAAGGCTGAATCCGCATATGCAGGAGGTTGTCAAGAAAGAGATCATCAAATGGTGGACATGGGCATTATCTATGCCATCGCCGATAGTGAGTGGGTTAGCCCTACTCAAGTTGTGCCAAAGAAGGGAGGTATAACGGTGAGAAGAGCGATAAAGGAAGAAGTAGCTTTACGCCTGGTAAGCGCTCTGAAATTTGCATTGACTATCGGAGATTAAACGAAGTCACCGCTAAAGACCATTTCCTTTACCCTTCATTGACCAACTTCTTGAGAGGGCGAGTGGTCATAAATATTATTGTTTCCTTGATGGATATTCGGTTACTTCCGGATAGCCATCGATCCTAATGACCAAGAGAAGACAACTTTTACATGTCCATCTCGGTACTTTTTGCGTTCCGCGAATGCCTTTCGGCTTATGCAATGCACTGCGACTTTTCAAAGGTGTATGCTTGCCATTTTTATGGACTCGTGGAGAGTTGTATGGAAGTCTTCATGGATGACTTCTCGATCCCATGGCGGCGACTTTGATGAGATCTTGAGGAATCTAGATATGGTACTTCAACGGTGCGTTGAAAAGAACTTAGTGCTTAAGCCCCGGGAAAAGTGCCATTTTCTAGTTGAAGAAGGAATCGCCCTAGGACACAAGGTGTCCGATCGTATTCAAGTTGATAAGGCTAAGGTAGAAGCCATTGAAAAATGTCGTACCCCAAAACCGCCAGGCGAGGCACGCGGTTTTCTTGGTCATGTTGGTTTACAAAGCGATTTATTAAGGACTTTTCCACAATAGCCAAGCCCTTATCCAATCTTCTAAAGGACGATGTTGAGTTCTTGTTTGATCGAAATGCAAGGAAGCTTTCGATTTGCTTGAAGGATAAACTTATCAGTGCCCTATCTTAATCGCTTTGTTGGACTCAACCCTTTGAATTAATGTGTGATGCTTCTAACTATGCGGTAGGAGCGTTTTAGGACAAAGGATTGATAAAAGTTCGGCCCATTTACTACGCGAGCGCACACGAAACCCACTCAATGCAATTATGCAACTACCGAGAAGGAATTCTTGGCAGTCGTTTTTGCTATCGATAAATTCAGAAGCTATCTTCTAGGGTCTCAAGTTGTGGTTTGGAGTGACCATGCAGCCTTACGCTACCTTATGAATAAAGCCGATGCTAAACCAAGGTTACTCCGGTGGATTCTGATTCTGCAAGAGTTTGACCTTGAGATCAAAGATAAGAAGGGTAGTGATAATGTGGTAGCCGATCATCTCTCTCGCTTGGTGAATGAGGGTGGCGAAATTTCCAAAGACATAGGCATTGATTTTCCGACCGAGCAATTAATGAGGCTTGATATTGAAAGGCCGTGGTATGCTGATTTCGTCAACTACTTAAGTTGTGGACATTTAGAGGAAATGACGTATCAGGAGAAGAAGAAGTTCTTTAGCGACTTGAAATATCTCGTGTGGGAGGATCCCTATCTTTTTAAAGTCTGCAGGGACGGGTTGCTTCGGCGCGGTGCGTTCGGAACATGAGCAATTTGGATATTCTTGAACAATGTCATAGTGGTCCCACTTTGGTGGACACTACGGAGCACCCAAGATCTGTTGCAAAAATCCTTCAAATTTGGATTCTCTTGGCCGACTCTTTTCAAGGATGTGAAGCCTTTTGCAAAGGTTGTGATAGATGTCAAAGAGTTGGTAGGTTGAGTAATAGGATGGAGATGCCGCTAAAGCCCATTCAGGAATGCGAAGTCTTTGACGTTTGGGGCATTGATTTCATGGGACCTTTCCCATCATCATGCTCTAATAAATATATTCTAGTCTGTAGACTACGTTTCCAAGTGGGTAGAGGCCATCGCCACCCCAACCAATGATCATAAAGTTGTGAAGAAATTCTTGCAAAAGAATATCTTTACCAGGTTTGGCTGTCCTAGAGCTCTGATCAGTGATGAAGGTTCGCACTTTTGCAATGCACCACTGGATAAAGTTCTTGAGAAGTATGGTGTCAAACATCGAATCGGTACACCATACCACCCCCAGACCAGTGGTCAAGTCAAAGTGAGCAACCAAAGCCTTAAGCGGATTTTGGAGAAAACTGTGAATTCTAATGGATCCAAGCCTGAGTTCGAAGTTGGATGACGACTTTGGGCTTATCGCATCGCTGCGTTTAAGACCCCTATGGACGCGTCACCCTTCCAAATGGTTTATGGCAAAGCTTGTCATTTACCGGTCGAGCTTGAGCATGAGCTTATTGGGCTATTAAATTCTTGAATTTCGATAGCCAGCTTTGTGGGGAAAAGAGATTATTGCAATTGAACGAGCTCGATGAGTTCAGACTCCATGCCTACGAGAATTCAAGAATCAGTAAGGAAAGAACGAAGGCACTCCACGATGCTAAGATTAAAGATCGGGAATTCAAAGTGGGAGACATGGCTTTGCTATATAACACCAGGCTCCATCTTTTTGCTGGTAAGCTTAAATCCAGATGGTCTGGCCCCTTTGAGATTCTTGATGTTCATCTGGTGGAGCCATTACGTTGAAAGCGGTGCGGCGATCAACCGTTCAAAGTCAATGGTCACAGGATTAAGAAATACTTTGGGCAACCAAAGGAAAAGCCCGAAGTACTATACTTTCAAAAGAGAAATGAAACAGTTGAGTCGTTTATTTGTGAAGAGATTCCATCCGACTTCTTTGGAGTGGATGATGACATTATTACCCCTTTCCTTGAAGATCCTTCTGTCAATACTCCTGAGCCTGTTAGCATACCTCACCGAATATTAGAAACAAGAACAAGAAGAAAAGAGTCGATTGTAAATGCGGAGAGAAAAATTTCATGATCTTGTCGCGCACTTGACTTGTTGTTGTGGCGAAAACCATTTCCGCCCCGATGAATTTCGATTCATCACGAAGTGGTTAGCCCCATACCCAAGTGGCTGATCCAGGTTGACTTGGATTACTCTCATCAAGCTAATGACATTAAGCGAGCGCTACTAGGAGGCATCCTAGATATCTTTTTGTACTTTTGTTTTATTAGAAATATTACCCTGGGTGACGTGAGTGTTGTTTCCCCGTGTCTTCTTGTGATTATCGATCGCCTTGCGTGCATGTTTACTCATATCCCCTTGTACCCCGAGATTTTGTGTGCTATGTCAAGTGTGCGGATATGTCTTCTTGTGCCTCGTCCATATCTGAGTTGGTAAGTGGTTCTTCTATGCATGTGCGACTTTCTGCTATCTCTTGGCTCGACAAACCACCTAAGTTTTTCATTCTGTAATTGCACATTCGAGGACATTATTGATCAGATTTTCTTCCACACACCAAAAACACAGAGCGGCCCGCTCCTTCTTGGCTTCCAAGGCCGATCACCCAAGCCTTGTGCTTGGGTGATCCGGGTTAGATTAGGTTTTACTTCTTTTGTTTTTCTTTTCTTGTTCGATCACCATGATGATCTCTCGAAGCTTTGAACTTGGAGCAGTCATGTAATACTTTTCAGCAGCTTCTATTTCTTGTCCATGGATGATCTTGTGAAATACGTCAAAAACATTTAACATATAAATCAAAATCCAAAAGATGAATAAACATAAGTCTAAAAACTCATAAAAGATAGAGCAGAAAAGTCCCTGATTTGGTGATGTTGTGTAGCTTCAATCCGTTGTCCCACCGTAAGAAATCTAGTCTTGAATCATAGCTTGAATCCAAGGAGATTTGATGATGAAAGATTGCATCTTCTCCTTGGTGTTTTTTTTTTCTCCTTGGTGTTTTCTAACCCTCTGTGTTAATTTGATGGGGTTGCGGTGCTGTGATATATGATGTATGTTCAGAGTTTTGGGACTTGCTGTTATTTTCCTGCATATCTGTTGCATATCTGGTGTGGGACGAGCGTTCAAGGTAAGTGAACGCCCGTCCAGGTTATAATCTACAGGTGGAACGCCCGGTTGAGTTCTGAAACGCCCGTTCAGTGCAAAAATTTTCAGTTGAATGCCCGTCTGACTGTGGAACGCCCGTCCGGTCTGAAGGAATGCAGTCCAGGTTCTGAATTTTCCTTGATTCGATCTTTAATGCTTTTGTTTGACATGGATAATTTTATACTAGCTTCTGTGGCTTTTTATTTTTACGTAGATGTTCTGAACTTGCATATTCATATCTTTCCATCTACGAATCCATGTTAAATAATTGATTTACTTTAATATACTTGATTCATCTATGCAAGTTATAGTATTTATCGGTTCTCGTAAGCTATAAATCGGTCTTATTGTTATTTAGTAGCTAATGTCGGTTTCCGTATGCTACATACATACCGTGATGAATCTTTTAAGCTTTGAGACTTATGTGCTTTCTTGTTATTTTGTAACTCATATGGGTAGCTACCGCCGGTTTTCCGTATGCTACCATCGCGTCTTATGAGTTATATCCATTTAGTATAGCTAATCGTTGGTTTTCCATAATGCTATCACATTTGATGAGTCTTAAGGCGCGTCTATTTAATCGCATTGTAATGGACAAAGAGCATGCGTTTATCGTAACTTTGTCATTATTTGGTAGACGTTTATTTTATACATGTCATGTTGCAAATTAAGGGGCTAGTTTTCTTCCTTTTATTTTCTTTTATTTCTCGCATCTCATTTAGTTGCATGTCATCTAGTTGCATTGTTTTCTTTTCTTTAAGGGCCGTAGTCTTTGTAGGGTTGTCTTCACAACCGCTCACTGAGCCTGCTTTGCGTTTTCTTTTATTAGGATTACATATCATGTAGTTTGCATTGTAATGTAGTTGCACCTAGCCTACTATTTTGCAATGTCCATGTATATGTTCCATCCTTATCTGAGCTTAATCTGAAACATTTCTATGATTTATTCTCCTTGTGTTTTCAATGTATAATTCTTTTTCCCTGTAGACTCTTTTTGCACTGATCAAGTATGCAGGACACTTTTGATAGCTGTTGTGCGCTTTCACGTCGATGTCAGTATTCCTGTGATGCTCCACAAGTCTACTGATCTATTCAAGCTTACTTGGATCTGTGATGCTCCACATTTCCAAGGATAGTCAAGCAATTTTGGTTCTTCGGGGTTCTTTCCGAATTGCCACTTGGAAATACAATCACTAAGTTTCTAAACTTTTTATTTCTGTACAACTTGAGGACAAGTTGCAATCTAAGTGTGGGGAAGGATTAGTATCTACATTCTTTTGCCATATTAGTCATATTTCTATGAAAAATGCTAAATTTTTCAAAATTTTTGTTTTTGTCCCAAGTAATTTCATTTCACTTGCATGCTAGTTTTATAATCGGCACCTTTAGTTGTTTTTATTGAGTCGTGTCATATTCTAAGAATAGATTTAGTAGATCGACACTCACTTGAATTTCATTTCACGAACCTATTAGATGAAGAACCAAATATAAAATAGTCTCCGGTTAGTTAAAGGATAGCCAACTCTCGTCTGAGATAACACTTATTTAGCATTGATGAAAGTTAAGAATTAGTACTTTACTCACAGTTTAGAATCTCAAGTACCTTAGTGTTCTTGAGAACCTTAAAAGTCTTGAATGTGTTAGAAAAGATACGATCAAGAGTTTCCAAAGAGTTTGGGCGAGAATATAATATCTTATATATATATATGATAAATTTCACCTGAGTCCATTTGGATACTGCCTCAATTGGGAGTGTGGTTTACCTTGGACAAGATGCGGGTTCGAGTGATCTCGGGGTGGTGACCGCCTCTAAAGTAGGGAGAGTGTTATACTTTTGAGACGCGAGAAGTTTGTGTTTTTAGAACTCGAGTCGAGTTGATCTAAACCAGTAGAGACTGAAAGGTATTTTCTTGACACCAAGTAAAAGAATTTAAATGTGAGTTAGCTACTTTATTCTTGACAAGTAATTTTTGTAGGGTAAGTCTTTGTGAAGCGAGAATGAAACTTTCGTTTATTTAACCGGATGATGTTAGTGCTTGATTTAATACATCAAGAGAGGATTGGTGGAAGTTTAGTAGGTTCTCGCACACACAATCACCGAGTGACTTGATTTCTTTGAATACTAGCTTGTCGTGAGCACACGACTACATCTAGTGTCAGGTTATGTGGATTCTTGATAGTATGTTTTGTTTTGTTTTGCTCGGAACGAGCAAAAAGCTAAGTATGGGGGAGTTTGTTAAGGGTCAAATTGTATGATTTATAACGATATATTTTATATAAAATTCCCCCATATTCGTATTATTTTCATAGAAATCGAGCCTTATATTTAAATATTGAGTAAATGATAGTTTTAATGGGTTAATTCCAAAACGTAGCGAATTATATGCATAAATGATGATTTTATATCATTTTGGAATTATATTACATTTTGGTATCATTTGATCATTATTTAGGAGCCTACAAGTGTTCAAGTTTGGATGTGACAAGTGGCAAAAGGATAAGATCAAGGAGGACAAGTCATGAATCATCTAGAATATCCAAGAGATAAGGTTTGTTACAATGGATAAGGATGGGGTGTTAAGAGATAAGGACAAAGAATCATCGGATTAGCTCAGCACAGGTGGAACTGGAGTTCAAAAGCTAGAACTGGCGTTTTGAAGATGGAACTGGCGTCCCATATCGAAGCAGGCGTTCGGGAAGTCCAAAGCGATCTTGAGAGCTCGAAGCTTGACATGGGCCGGCGTTCCCACAGCGAATCGGCGTTTACATGCCTGAACGGAGTTCAAACTCTGGCGGCGTTCAAGATCTACGCCACTAATTCCCTATAAATCTGGCGGCTCCCAATTCATTCAGATGAGACATTATAGATCGATTTTCTTCCACACACAAAAATACAGAGCGACCGCTCTTCTTAGTTTCAGGCCGATCACCCAAGCCTTGTGCTTGGGTGATCGGGTTAGATTAGGTTTTACTTCTTTTGTTTTCCTTTTCTTGTTCGATCACCATGATGATCTCTCGAAGCTTTGAACTTGGGCGATCATGTAATACTTTTCAATGACTTCTATTTCTTGTCCATGGATGATCTTGTGAGTTTAATTTTAAAGTTGTTTTCTTTCCTTTGATTATGTGTTATGCAATCGATACTTGAAATTTGTATTGCTATTGATGTTTACCGTATGACGAAAGTCGGTGTAAACCTTAGATCACCATAGGAAAGATGAGATTTTTAACCTTGACATAACGAAAGTTGATAGGTTGAATCTACAGGTTGTTAGATTGAGAGATCTTGCACCTCGTTTTATGATGTGTTAATCTTTAAAATCGAGAGATAGAAGATTACTTAAGAGAGGTGAACCACAACCTGAATTAAATCATCATAAGATAATCTAGGGAAGAATTAAGGGTTGCGGGATGGTGGATCATGTTTGTTCTATGTTATATTGCTTTAGTCGTTATCATGGGTTCGTTAGTTTTCTTGTTTTTAAGTAGTTGTAGTTTTATTTATTTTGGTTCATAATTATTGTTTCACGGCTTTGGATTAATAGTCCTCTGTCAGTTTACTTGTCTGCATTTTAGTTTTAGTAATAACTAGTAGTAACAATTGGAAAGATTAACAAAATTAGATTCAATGACCCAATTCCTGTGGATCGACCCTTACTTATCTCATTATACTATCAACTACCCGGTGTTTGGCCGGTTAGGAGTTAGTTTTGCATCTAAGTTAGGGTTTATAAATTTTCTTTTGTTTAATTAATATAAATATCCAACCAGGAGAAGATAAGAAAGCGAGGTGTTATCCATCTAAGTTGTGGACATTTAGAGGAAATGACGTATCAGGAGAAGAAGAAGTTCTTTAGCGACTTGAAATATCTCGTGTGGGAGGATCCCTATCTTTTTAAAGTCTGCAAGGACGGGTTGCTTCAGCGGTGCGTTCCGGAACATGAACAGCTGGATATTCTTGAACAATGTCATAGTGGTCCCCTTTGGTGGACACTACGGAGCACCCAAGCTGTTGCAAAAATCCTTCAAATTTGGATTCTCTTGGCCGACTCTTTTCAAGGATCTTTGAAGCCTTTTGCAAAGGTTGTGATAGATGTCAAAGAGTTGGTAGGTTGAGTAATAGGATGGAGATGCCGCTAAAGCCCATTCAGGAATGCGAAGTCTTTGACGTTTGGGGCATTGATTTCATGGGACCTTTCCCATCATCATGCTCTAATAAATATATTCTAGTCTGTGTAGACAACTCTACAGTGACTACGTCCTGCAATGAACCAGATAATGGCCCGCAGTCATCTATCTCAGTATGGTTTATAGCATCCAAGGCACCTATCTCCATAATCTCATCTGCCAAAAAGTAGGCATCGCCATCGAACAACGCTTCGATGAATGAAACTTCTTCCACATGGGGTCCCTCAACACCCTTTCCTTTTGTAAAGGTGATGGAAGTATCATCGAATCTCAGCGTAACAGGTGTTGTCCACATACACAACAATCATTCACCAAATCAAGTTATGAGTTCAAATCTATGTTCATGGCATGATCTTCATCCTAATTCGATTAAATTTCATTAACCTGAATCAAAAGGTTCTCATTTCCTCTATCAAGCAAACAAGATGAACATTCAACACAAGATCAAAGATTTGTATCCAAATCTAACACCCAATCAATAATAAAAGATCTCTCAAATTACTATTGAAGGCATCCATGGAAAAGGGCTAACTTTGATTCATATTCTCATACAAAATCAAATACAAAGTAGTTTCTAATGATGATTACATCAATCAAAAACATTTAACATATAAATCAAAATCCAAAAGATGAATAAACATAAGTCTAAAAACTCATAAAAGATAGAGCAGAAAAGTCCCTGATTTGGTGATGTTGTGTAGCTTCAATCCGTTGTCCCACCGTAAGAAATCTAGTCTTGAATCATAGCTTGAATCCAAGGAGATTTGATGATGAAAGATTGCATCTTCTCCTTGGTGTTTTTTTTTTTCTTTAATTAATATAAATATCCGGTTTTAAAAAAAAAAATTACATCTTAAAATACATACCATTTTATGCCAAGACAACCGATGAAATGCTCTAACATCGTGCCGATCGATAAACATCCAAAAACTGACGTCTCTAAACTCCTAGTCATCCTTCCTTTATCTCTATTTTCTTTCATTCCATTAGTTTCCTCCTCTCTTCTTCTCTCTTTTTTTCTTTTGTTAATCCCTCGTCCCCCCACCTGATGGCTTCCCCTCTCCCTTTGTAACTTATACCAATAGGAGTAATTACACATTTAGTCCTTACATAAATAATATGAAGTGGGGGTTATAATTAGCTATAATGCATACATTAGTAACTCTGATACTAAGTGCTTCCATATAAATTCACCATTACTTGAAATACATTAATACATATATTTTATCACCATTAAAATTATTAAGTAAATAAATAAATGTTATGATATTTTGAGAGAAAAAGTAGGTTCGATTCGGGTTTGGTTTCGGTTCCAATTCTGGTCAAATACTTAAATTGGCTCGGGATATTACAATGTTAGTACTTGATTAACATTTTAACGTGCAACATATAAAAAAAAGTAGTTATTAATTATAAGGCTGTCGTTAGAGACTTAATGATCATTTAGGACACTCTAACAACTTATTTAGTTATAAGGACAATTTAATTTATTTTCCAAAACCCTTCTCACCATCCCTTCTTCCCCACCATTCTAATTTTGCCCTCACACCTGTTCCGCCATCGCTTGTCTCATCTGCAACTTCTAATTCATCTGAGAATACATCGTTTGTTTTCAGAAACAATTTCCAACTAAAACGGTGGTTACCTTCTCAGATCTTCTCACCGAGTCGGGCATCAAAGCCCTTCACAATTTTCTAGCTGGAAAATCATTTATTTCCAGAAATCAGCTTACGAAGGATGCTATTAAAGTATACGGTGCCGTTTCACCACAGCCTAGTGCTGATTCGTATCCAGATGCCATAAAATGGTACACATTTGCTCCTTTTCGATCTAATTTCAATTACGTTGATTGGGTCATTCTGATTTACGGTATTTTCTTTTCAGAGACTGATAGATTTTAATGTAATTACTTGATTTATCTCTACTGGGATATTAATTGTTCAAAAAATTTACAATTTTTATTATGTTTATGAATTTCATTTAGCTTTTCTAGGAAGGATGTTGGAGTTAAAATTGGTGGGGGAGTTGCTACAACCACTGAATCTGAAGCTGCTCATATGAAGTGTGACTTTTGTTTTTTAAGTTTAATCTTTAGGATGTTGTGTGAAAAGCTGGTAGTTATTTCCTTGGACATTATATGCTGACTAGTTACTCATACATGATAAAATTCTACAGTTTTTGGTTGTTAAAGTTACAACCTGCACATCGTATGTCCATACAACAAATGATTCTTTTGTAAATTTGTGTAATATTAGGCCATTATCTGAATCAATTGCATTAGCGCTGAACTGCTGCTTTAATAGTATGCCTCTTCCCCCATGTTTATTAGATTATGGTCTTGATATTTCTTTCCTGGTTATTTTGAATTTTTGTTTTTTCTTTCTTTCAGAATATTGTCCGACTGCATTCCAATCAGAGGAAGGAAGAGAATACCGTATTTAATCCTTTCAACTATTCTCACTCTCCTGTCCTAGGCTTTAGTGCTTCCTTGAGGAACTCAAGAGTAGAGCTCATGATTCTTTTGGCTGTACAAAACCTTGGATCTGCAATGGCTGATGCGGTCATTGATGCCATGATTGCCGAGGCAGCCAGACTTGAGCGGTACGTGTTGATATTTTGACTCTTAAGTAGGATTGATTAAGGTTCTAACGAAATCGTTGTGGCGTTAAATGGCGTTTGATATGTTCATTCAATGGAACTGATATTTCTATAAAAAAAAAAGATGATCCTCATTTACTTACGGTCTCCCCTGTGTTTATATTCATTTTGACAAACAAGTGTAAGCTCAAGAACTACCGAATTAAGAAATATTTTTCTGATTTACATTCTACTTGATGGAGTGACATTGATGACTGATGCAGGGACATTGATGACTTATGCAGTGACATTGATGTTTGATGCAGGGACATTGATGTCTGATGCAGGGACATTGATAGCGATGTAGGGACATTGATGTCGATGTAGTGACATTGATGAATGATGCAGGGACATTAAGCTAAACAAGATCGTCAAATGATTCAAGATCGTGTTAAAGAATTGAGGATTCCACAATGAATCCAATTATCGAGGAGGGCACAAACAACGTGTGGCCATTCTGAAGTCATAGTGAAGAGTCTTTGTAGTTTCACCAAACTTGTACTTATCCATATTAAAAGCTCCATATTTGGAGAAATGAAAAACAAGAGCATGGTGATCGATGCGGTTGTTAGGTTTTATCGCGATGACATTGATGTCGATCGCGGGGACATTGATGACTTATCGCATTGACATTGATGTTTGATGCGATGACATTGGCGACTTATCTTTGTGACATTGATGTCGATCGCGGTGACATTGATGACTTATCGCGCGAGGACATTGATGACTTATGCGATGACATTGATGTACGAGCGGTGACATTGATGATTGTATTTACAATTAGATAAGCGATGCAATGATATTGATGTCACCGCGTATACAACTTGATACACACATTTGATAACTTTGTAAAGTAACTTTATTTCTTTGTTATCTTTAAATATTTGATTGATGTTGGTTTATTTGATTAGTGTTGGTTTAAATTTTCGATAACTTTGTATTTCTTTTGTTTTTTTTGGTTTAAAGGCATATTTTTACAACCAAATGTATGCATAAATTGTTACAATAACACGTCACTGCATAAATCGTTACGATAACACGTCACTGCATAATTCGATACAATAAGACATCACTGCATAGATCGCTACAATAAGAAGTCACAGCATAAATCGCTACAATGAGACGTCATTGCATAAATCGTTACAATGAGATGTCACTGATCAAGGTTGTCAATGGATCGCGGCGGTCAATACATCATGGTAGCCAATGAATCGCGGCGGTCAATGCATCGGGGTGGTTAATGGATCCCGGTGGCCAATGCATCCGGGTAGGTGGTCAATGCATGACGGTGATCAATACGTCACGTCGATTTCTATGAAGAAAAAAATTGATTTTATGAAATTTATTCGGAAAAATATCAAATTTGATTTTAGAATAACGAAGACGAAAAAATATGAATTTTAGTGAAAAAATTATGATGATCCGAGTTTTAGATCAAAATATACGACCTTTAGAAATATGGTGAATTCAAAAAAAAAACCCACCCACACGTTCAATAAGTTTTTTTTTTCTTTTTCTTTTATACTTTGAACACTTCTTTTTTTTTTTCCTCATTTCTTTTTTTCCTTCAACCTCTTTATCCACTTGAAATTAGAATGTCCTTATAACTAAATAAGTTTCCTTCTTAAAATTAGAATGTCCTTATAATTAAATAAGATTTCGTAGTGTTCTATTACCCCTAATAAATTGAAAATCAGTCTTTTTAAATAATTGACCCAAAAATAAAATCAGAATATACATAATATAAAGGTAAAAGACAATGTGTTGATTGTGTCATTGAATAATTCAATTGTAGAATACTAAAATTTAGAACTAGGAATTGGTGTAATCAAAAGTAGGCTCTTGATACCGACGTATCCAATATGTACTTGTCAGGGGTCACTTTGTTATCCAAATATTGTTTTGGGATTAGATCACAATAGTTTATAAACCTCTAGTAGCTCTTGCTCTTAAAAATATATAATAAAAAATATATGTATTGCAGATTTTTAAATGAAAAGTTTGCAACGAAAAATAAAATAACAACCATAATCATATAATCATATCATTGAATGAGTAATCTAAAGAATACAATCTCACTCTCCCAGCATGTTCCTAACCTTAGTCCACCCGAATCACCGGCTCTTGACTAGCAAGTCGTCGACGTAGACTTTCATATCTTTTCCAATTTCATTGGTGCAAAGATTGTGTTTACTTGTTTCTGGTATGTAGCCCTTACATTCTTGAAACCAAATGACATGATTATGTAGTAAATAATGCCGATTTCGGTAATGAATAAGGTTTTTTTTTTTCTTTCTTTTTTACGTCCTCCGCTTCCATCTTAATCTGATGGTAACATTTATATGCATCCCAAAAAATAAAAATAAAAAATTCAAAGCCTACAATGGAGTCGACTAGTCGGTCTATAGTTGGAAAAGGATAGCGATCTTGAGACATGCTTTGTTTTTTTTTTTTCAAGGGGAGACATGCTTTGTTCAGATCAGTAAAATCTACGCACGTTTGCCAGCTGATGTCTATCTTTGGGACCATGACAAGATTAAAGCAACCATGGCGATAGAAGATCTCTCGATAATCTCGACCGACACCTATATCTTCACCGACTCAATTCTTTTGGTGCGAAGTGATGTTTCTTTTGCCGGCGGCTTACGTTAGCGTCACATTAAGATTGTGAAGTCTTATGCCGGTCGATATTTGGGCATTTCCGTAGTTGCCCAAGCAAATATCTCAACAAACACATGTAATTCCTTCAATCCTTGATTATTGCTTTTTTGGCCATAAGCACATGCCTTCACTTGAGTGCTTTGGACCCCAAGAGCTCGATGGCTTTGGGAAGGAGATCTCTATCAGAACTGTTGAGTTGGCTCTTTCTTTTCATTTTTTATGGTGGTTGTGTGGCAGCTCCTGGCTACTTCCACATCACCTATGATTTCCGTTATTCCTTCCGAAGAGTTGAACTTCATGTTGATGTGAGCAAGAGATATAACGACCCTCGGGTCTTTTAAGGCTGGCCTTCCGGTTATGACATTGTAGGCTTTTGAGCCTTCAACCACTACATAATCCATCACAAGAGTCATGCTCCGTGGCTCTTTCCCAAAGGTTGTACTCAGAAAAACCACACCCAAAGAATATACTAGCGGGCTGTGAACCCAAATTAATAAAGGAGTTGATACTTGTGTGAGATTCCTCTCTGCAAGTTGTATGGACCGAAAGACATCGTAATAGAGAATGTTAACTGCACTTCCAGTATCCATACAAATGCAAGAACCCCCATCGGGAAGTGAAATAGAACATGAAACCGTAAGCTCCCAAGCGAGTGGAAGGGGCCGGGGCTCGACCGCGTGCTGTTGAAGAATGAGCGGCGACTCATGGCGCGTGGCTTGGTTAAGGAACCCACGGAGCCGTAAGCGAAAAGCGAGTCTTCAATAAGATACCAAAGTGTATGATTGACTCATTCCATACTAGACATAATCCCGGAAATCCTTTGATAACACAGTTCCTATTTCTCAATGATATTCCACGATCAAGACAATTGGTGAATCCCATAAAACCCTTTCATAGAAGTTCATTGATATCGTCTTTTTATAAAGCAAATCTATGACAATATATCTATGGATTATTCAATGACCAAACTTGAATTGTAGGTTACCAGGGGAATCGAGTCCTTTGGTCTGACTTCTTCCATCAATTTGGATTTCTTCATAGCTTGATTAGGATTACGACGATATTTTCCTATTCCAAGTTGAATAAATGATAGCGTAGAACTATTTGACACCATCAAAATAATGTGTCCGTCGATCCCGAATTGGCTTAGGCATGTCTGCGTAACCTTCTTCCTTTGTGTCATGCATAAGGATCTTCAATTATTGTTCTTTAATGTTTCATGGTTCGTTGTAGTAAAGGCTATAATTCCAGGTCGTCGTGTTGGAAATCGTATGGGTTAAAACCTGAGGGCGTATAATTTTTTGACTCCGCAATTCCAATATGATGCGGGTAATCAGACCTTGTGGGGATGATCCAATTACTACTTTTGTGGATTTTACCTGGTGAATTAACTTGAAATACACACAAAGCAGTAAATGTGCCCGGATTTGTTTTCCGGGTGGCCATCCGACTCTCAAGTCGGTATTTGATATATAAATTTTTATAATTGACTAAAGTTTCAAACAGGCATGCGAGTACCTGAGGGGATGGATGAAGATCCAATTATATAAAGCTCATTTGTGGATTAAATGCAATGTCGCACGCTTATGTGCTGGGAGCGGAGATCATGGAGCAGTTACATCTCATGCCATAATGGAGCAACAATCTCATAGCCATTACTTTTACAGCTACTATCGTGGAGTAAAGTCTACGAAATATCTGAAGTGCCCATTTAATGGAGAATTACCGCTAACCGAGATTGGAGGATTGCCTATCACATATTGAGTGTAAATGATCGAGGAGAATTTGCACCATGTTGGCTATGAAAGACAATGAACGACCTGCGTTATGTCGGACAAAAGACGGACATGCGTCAAGTCGGTAAAGTAATCACGAAGCGACCTGCGCTGCGTTGAAATGATTTCTGCTAAAGTATTCCAATATAAAGCTCAATATTGAGCTAAGCCCAAGTTGACCCATTTAATTTGTGGAATTTGGTAATTTCGTCTAAGGCCTTATAAGTGACACGTGTTATAAAGTCGGGTGATACCAATGGTAGCTCCATGTAGTTGTTGGGTCAAATGACCCCTTACAAAATATTCATGTATTTATACATTATTTAAAAAATTATACATTAATATCTGGTAATTGACCCTCTAATTTTCTTAAATATTTACTCTTGACCTGTAATCATACTCATAATACGATGTATCATTCTCGATATCTGACCCGTGTCATAAAATTCCTACGGCCGTCCCGGCCATACTCATGTCATTCAGCTTCAAGAATTAGACCTTCCTTTGTTAAGCATAATTTTTTTAACGTAATTATATAAAAGATATTAAAATTCATTTATTTAATTTTCTCTTTATTGAGTCGACTTAAATTTGATATATTAAGTAAATGTCTTTTCACACAACCATTTGTGTTATTGCACATCAATTACTTTCAAGTTTTGCCCTTAATTTTTTTCCCTTACGCGCCTACATTCTGACCGTAATTCGGTCAGAATGTGGAACATTAAATCTATCCAAATGTGGTCAGAACAATTAGTTTATTCTGATTCGAACGTAGTCAGGAAAATATTACATATTTGACCTCTAAATTGGTCCGATACATTTTCAAAATTTTTATAACAACGTGGTTATATTCTGACTTGAAATAGGGTTATACCTACTCAAATGTGGTCAGAACAATTTAGTTTATTCTCACCCAAAGGTGTTCAGGAAAACATAATGTTTGGCCTTTAAAATGGTCCGATACGTTTAAAAATTTTCATAGCGCCGTGGTTATATTCTGATTTGAAATATGAGCAGAAAACGTAATTTTTTGGCCGGAAAAATGGTCCGTGTTGTTTCTCAAACGTACATAACAATGTCTTTTTATTCAGACAAAAAAATTAGTCTGAAAAACATAATGTTCCGGGCCTGTAACATGATCTGAATAATATATAATTTCTGACTTATTTATGGTTAGAATGATATGCATGTTAAATGTTAAAATAAAGCCTACTCTCACTCTTAAAATGTGCAAAACATATTTAGTGCGAAAAGACATTCCTGCTTTACACATCATTGTCGTCCACTCGTCCCTTAATAAAAAACCACCAACTTTGCTTTCGATCCCTTTCACAAAATCTGCCCCTGCCATTGCACTTTTCTTCCGCTCCTCGAGATAAACGAGAGGTAAGGGAAGACACATATGGAAGTGCGAGATAAAAACTAGATACTCTCTCCGGTTTTTTATATATGTTGCAGAGAGAAGATTCACACAAATTAAGAAAGTAATTAATATGTCTCAAATATAGTGTTGGAAATGTATTTTTTTATTGAAGATGTAAATATTTTGTTGGTAAATGTTTTTAGTATTGGAAATATATATTTTTTATTGGAGATGTAAATATTTTATTGGTAAAGAAGAAAAAAAGTAATAAATGATGCATTGAAAATGTTCAATGACAGATAAATAAAAAAAAATTATGAAATATGACAGATAAAAAAAACGAAAGAAAACTATTTCATCGATATTCAAAATGATCGATGCGTAGTTTCAATTTATAATCCTAAAATTTATAATGTGGAATGGAGAGATATATTTTTGTTGAATTAATGATTACTTTCTTCAACAAATCAACAAAAAAATAAAAAAATAATGATTACGAGAATAAAGATGAGATCTGACTTTTTTTTTTTTTTCATTTTTCATTTTGAATAAAAAAAAGAGAGGATATCCTAATCTTCTTTTACGAGTAAGCAGTAAGCACGTTGCCCACCATGTCACTCCCACACCTAATAATACAAATAGCAGAATTCCGGATCACTGCCTACTTCTTTCTTTCTTACTCTTCCCTTTAACCAAGGAACCGATCGCATTCGCATTCTCACTGTAGTGTTTGACTCAATTTCTTCAGGTTTCCTTTTTTTCAACTGTTTTTCTCCATTTTCTTGTTTGAAATTGATCTTAATTATGCTTGATTTAGCTATGTTTTGAGTTTAAGTTTGCTGCATATGTTGTTATAGGTGAAGAATGGCACATATTCTGCTCCATGGGACTCTACACGCCACGATCTATGAAGTTGACCATCTTCACAGCGGCGGTGGTGGTCGTTCTAATATCTTCGGCAAGGTATGGATCTGATCAACTCTTAGTCTCTGTTTTCTAAGTGCTTAGCATTTTCGCTGACTTCAAGAACTTATTTTTAAGTTCATAGATTCTTTGTGTTAATTTAAGATAAAGGCCTTTTTTTTTTTCTTTCTATTGGTTGCTTTGTACTACGTGTTGATGATCACGGATGTCTTAATTTCTTAAAGCCAGCCAAGCTTTTTTTTACCTTGCCTGTATATTTATGCTTTTTTTATTTGTGGATCACAGATTTAGCTACCTTTGCTTTGCTAATTGATTTCTCCTTTTTTCTGATTACAGTTATGTTTGTGTGATTGAGTTACTATAGAAATGAAGGCCAGTTTTTCACTGGATGCATTTTATTTGCTGATCACCTTTTGCTTATATGGTTTGTAGTACTTTCCCTGTTTGTAGTTATGTCTATGTGATTAAATTAATGCCAGCTTTTCCACTTGCTGCATTTTATTTGTTGTTCACAGATGTCTTTCTTGCTTATAATGAGTCTTTCGTCTTCTGTAGTTTGTTTATGTTTGGCCAAGGCCTCATCTTGCAGGGTTACGAGCATCTTTGAATTACCTAGTATGAAATTTTTTAAGGGTTCTTATAATAAACATGACACAAAATGGTACATTCGTGGACTTGTTTGATTTCCTTGTAGTTGAACTTTACGGGATGAGGATTTGTCTTGGACAAACTGCAATTTATTTTTAATGTGTTTTTTTTTTTTTTAAAGACAATTTTATATTTGTTACAGTATTTGTGAATGACTCACTCTGGCTAGATGTTCAATCGCGTGTTTGAGTTCAATGTAACTATTCATTTGATTCATGATTCTGTTGGAGTTTCCCTTCTTCAACAATTAGAGACAATTGTAGATGCATTTGAGCAACTGATACCTATGGGCTTGTTTGAAATCTACATTTTTAATGACTAAAGAGATTATGAAACAAAACTCTTGGTTGGACTCTGATCGTCTTAAACGAGCAAACAAGAATATTAAGCCTTGTAGGGTGAACTCAGCTTCTCAACTTTGACTACAGAAGCCAGTTATGAATTTTTCCGTGTTTTTGTGCTCATTGGTAGACAGTAGTAGAGGTGACTCTCTGCAATTTGTGACAATTTTGTTAGCCATCTATTTGGATAATGGAAAGTTGCGGGCATGATTAAATTTTTTGTTTTGATTGAGTGCTCTTTCTGCGTTATTTTTGTTTGTTTGCTTATATCGGGTTGTTAAGTTTTAATCATTGTCTTGAGTAGTGCTATGAATACTTGTCAGTTGACCATCAATAACACTTCCGGAAATTCTTTCTTCAGTTTATTTCAAACATTGAGGAGACAGTTGGTTTTGGTAAGGGAACTCCAAAAATTTATGCAACTGTTGATCTCGAGAAGGCTAGAGTTGGTAGAACTAGAAAAATTGAGAACGAACCCAACAACCCCAGGTGGTACGAGTCTTTTCATATCTACTGTGCCCATATGGCTTCAAATGTTATTTTACTATTAAAGATGCCAATCCCATCGGTGCAACTTTAATTGGAAGAGCATATGTCCCAGTTAAGTGAACTATTAGAAGGTGAAGAGGTGGACAGGTGGGTGGAGATATTGGATAAGGATAGGCAACCCATAAGTGAAGGTTCAAAATCCATGTAAAGCTGCAATTTTTGATGTTACAAGAGATCGTAGTTGGGCTCGAGGAGTTAGAAGCGCCAAGTTTCCTGGGGTTCCCTACACTTTTTTCCCACAGAGAACTGGATGCCATGTTACTTTGTACCAAGATTCTCATGTGCCTGACGGTTTTATTCCAAAAATACCTCTTGCTGGAGGGACGTTTTATGAACCACACAGATGCTGGGAAGATGTCTTTGATGCAATCACTAATGCGAAACACCTGATTTACATTACTGGATGGTCTGTATTTACTGAAATTTCCTTGGTAAGGGACTCGAGGAGGCCAAAGCCAGGAGGTGACATTATGCTCGGTGAGCTGCTTAAGAAGAAGGCTAGTGAAGGTGTTACGGTTCTTATGCTTGTTTGGGACGATAGAACATCTGTGGGTCTCTTGAAGAAAGATGGCTTAATGGCTACCCATGATCAAGAAACAGCAGAATATTTCCATGGTAGTGATGTGCATTGCATCTTATGCCCTCGTAACCCTGATGACGGTGGAAGCATTGTCCAGGATTTACAAATTTCTACAATGTTCACTCATCACCAGAAAATCATAGTGGTGGATAGTGAGCTGCCTAGTGAAGGATCTCAGAACCGAAGAATCGTGAGTTTCGTAGGGGGTATTGATCTTTGTGACGGTAGATATGACACGGCCTTCCATTCACTGTTCAGGACATTGGATACTGCACATCATGATGATTTTCATCAACCTAATTTCCCTGGTGCTTCAATCACCAAAGGCGGACCAAGAGAGCCTTGGCATGATATTCACTCTCGATTAGAAGGACAGATAGCTTGGGATGTTTTGTTTAATTTCGAGCAGAGATGGAGAAAGCAGGGTGGGAAGGATATACTAGTTAACTTTAGAGAGCTTGAAGGAACTCTTATTCCGCCGTCTCCTGTAACTTTCTCAGATGACCATGAAACATGGAATGTACAGCTTTTCAGATCAATTGTGGCGGTGCTGCATTCGGTTTCCCAGACAGTCCCGAAGAAGCAGCTAAAGCAGGACTTATTAGTGGTAAGGATAACATCATTGACAGAAGCATCCAAGACGCGTATATCAATGCTATCCGCCGTGCAAAGAACTTTATATACATCGAAAATCAGTATTTTCTTGGTTCGTGCTTTAACTGGAGCAGTAACGATATTAAGGTCGAAGAAATTGGTGCTCTGCATCTTATTCCAAGGAACTTTCCTTGAAAATTGTTTCCAAAATTGAGGCTGGAGAAAGGTTCACTGTGTATGTCGTCGTCCGATGTGGCCTGAAGGTGTCCCTGAGAGTGCTTCAGTTCAGGCAATATTAGATTGGCAAAAGAGAACAATGGAGATGATGTATAAAGATATTATTCAAGCTTTAAGGGCTAAGGATCTGGAAGAAGACCCTAGGAACTATCTGACGTTCTTTTGCTTGGGGAACCGCGAGGTAAAGAAGGACGGTGAATACGAACCTTCCGAACAGCCAGAGCCTGACTCAGATTACAAAAGAGCTCAGGAGGCTCGACGCTTCATGATCTATGTCCATGCCAAGATGATGATAGGTATTGTAAATCATAGTATTTTAACTTTTTTTTTGTGGCATTTATAGAATGCGATGTGACCTTAATCTGATATGCTGCTAAACCGTGTTTTGGGCACAGTTGATGATGAATACATAATAATTGGATCTGCAAACATAAACCAAAGATCAATGGACGGTGCAAGAGATTCTGAAATAGCAATGGGAGCTTACCAGCCATATCATTTGGCAAATAGACAGCCAGCAAGAGGTCAAATCCATGGTTTCCGTATGGCCCTGTGGTACGAACACCTCGGAATGCTCGACGATACTTTCCTAATACCAGAAAGCGAGGAATGTATCACTAAAGTGAACCGTGTTGCTGAAAAATATTGGGATCTCTTCTCTAGTGAAGAACTGGAAAATGATTTGCCTGGACATTTGCTCCGTTACCCCATCGGAGTTTCCAGCGAAAGCGGACGTCACCGAGCTTCCAGGTGTTGAATTCTTCCCTGATACAAAAGCTCGTGTTGTCGGTGCTAAGGCTGACTTCCTACCCCCCATCCTTACTACTTAATAGAGAATCACTAAAGAGACTCTTTATAAAGGAGTTTCCGTTTACTCCAATTACATCACGACATGTGCCCACTTTAGGTTTGAAGAAAGTAGGACACATGTTGTAATATGATGATTGGTGCAAACGATAACTCCTCAATAAGGAGTCTTCGCGGTAGAATGTCACTAATGAATCTTGTTTCCTATGTTTAGTGTTGTTTATTAGTAATGGAATGTTGACTTTAATGACATGCTGATTTTGTAGTTTGGCTATGGTGGTTTTATTTGTTATTTGATCTGTAGCTGTATTGAACATGTCTGGTGAATTTCAAACAGATCAGGTTTACTTTTTGTTTCAATAATTGGCCATTAGGCTCATGTTTACTACTTAGGGTTGTAATATGTGTGCTAAACAGTTCATGGGAACAGGGCTTATGTTTTTTTTTTATTTGGAATAAAGTTATTTTGTTTTAGTCTTTAACCGTTTCGTTTGAAGTTGCAGCTTATTACTTATTAGTGTCACTATTGAGTCGTATCATATAATTTTAAAATAGATCTATTTTTACATTTTTTTTTTTTTGTATCAACTGTAGCTCTAATCAAAGTGCCGCAATTGTAGACTATAACGAACTTCAAGGCCCGTACATTGCAGCATTGTATTTTAAGAGATCTTTCGTCCTACACAATGTTTAATTCTTTATTTTTCCCTTTCAAGTAAAGAAGTAAATCCTCCCGCTCCATTTCTTCTGCCATTCGTTGATATCAACACAAATCCTCGTCGAGGATAAAGTAATCCGTAAAAGATTCATCAGTGATGTCCACCACTTGTCTGAATTACTCAAGTTACCGTAAAAAGTCGAGGCACCATCAAGAGACTCGTCTCATCAATTTATACCTTCTTCCACAAGCTACCTTTTAACTGCTTTCTCCTGAGAATGAGTTCAAGCTGCCAGAAGAGCTTTAGTGGCAACCGAACAAGGATCCTCTCAAATACTTAAGGAAAATCTTCTCTCAAGTACAGTTGTTTTTAGACATTATCAACAAAACGACGTAGTTTTGGAGGGAAGAAAAAAACTACGGGTCTGTTGAACGTAGTGACACTACGGGTTTAATGAGCACCCTCGCAATGGATGGTCTACGTAAGTCCAGAATAGCTGCATCCACTTGCAACAGGGTTCCAAATAGAGAGGCTGGTGTTTGTTAAAATGGTATAGAGGTAGGTCATGCAATTCTACCTAAAGTGGGGCTAGAGATGCCTCAAAAGCTAATTTTCCTTCCGATTGCTTGATACCGTCTGCAATTGTTGATGAAAAATATGCAAAACCGCAGAACCATCTCGACGAAGTAGCCGGATGTAGTATTTCACAATCACAACTATACATAATAAGAGTCAAACGTTATTTTAGATTTTTACCATCAAAATTAATGAGACTTAACTCCTTTCTTTCTTAATCATGTGAAAAAAATCCAAACAGATTCATATTTTAGGCGGAGGTAGTATGTTAGAAGCCTGGCCGCCGTGGAAATTTTGGGGTGAACACAATTATGTAGTTGCTTCTAGTAAATAGTGCGTAAAAAGTAGCACTGACTCCTTTCTTCAGTAGAAGATATAATAATGTCCCAACTCAGAAGATTCTTTAGGTGTGTCGATTAACTCTCTCTCGCATTTGCAGGATCGAAGGCGAGGGGACCCTTCCGATTAGGGTATAACCGTTTTTTTCTAGTAAATGATGCGTATCAAATGATATGACTTCTCTTCTTTTCTTTTCTTTTTTTTCCCTTTTTTTTTCCTTTTTTTTGAACTTTTTCTTTTCTTAAAACCACCGGTAACTTTTTTTGAAACTTTGTAACATAATGTTTCTCATGATCTCATCACATCACCGGTGACCTAGTGCGGTAGAAAAACTATTTGACCACAGCAATCACGTCATAACTCTCGACACAACACTGTCAAACTCATTTTATAATAGTATCAATAATGAAATACAACTCATTGTTATCATGAGTCTTAGTATGATTAAAAAAAAGTATACAGATGCGTTATATCAATTGTGATGACACAATTATTATAATAAAATTACTCATATGAATAATGAAAAGGTGATGAGTTTAACATCATTCTTATCTTAATTTTTTTTTTTTTTTTTAAATTAACCAAACCATACAACATACTTAAAAATCCATATGATTGTATCATATTGGTGGGCTTTGATATTTAAATCATTTTGTCAGTGCTTCTCGATGTAAAGTATAATAAAAAAAAACACCTTTGACCAGATGTCAGGAAAGTAAGAAAAATATTTTTCCAACATGATATATATATATATATATATATATATATATATATATATATATATATATATATATTGAAACTGATATATTTATCTTTTTTGCTCACCTTAATTTATGAAACTATTTTTACTTTCAATAACTACTTCATCTTTTTAAATTTAGGGTCATAGAAATACATTGTACAACTAAATGAATGAAATGTATATCTTTTTTTGCTCACCTTAATTTATGAAACTATTTTTACTTTCAATAACTACTTCATCTTTTTAAATTTAGGGTCATAGAAATACATTGTACAACTAAATGAATGAAATGTATATACATTTAATTTATTTAATGATACGATACAACTATGAAGCACCTACATAAGGACCAAAGGAGACTAGGCTCCCCTCAAATTTGTCTATGAAGTTACCAAAACACCCCTTTATATTTTAATACTCTCCCGTTTGATTTATAAAAGCGGATGTCAAAATCACGCATAATAAAGATATGAATTAATGCTTTAATTTTCTGATGAAATAGTAGAATGTCCTTCGATATAATTAATGTGACATTCTTTTTTATATCTCCAACCTAATAAATAGGGTAAATCAATTAAAACACAATAAATAAATGTTGCATTGGAAATTATCTTATCATATAAAATGGAGCAAAATATTTTTGTATTTCGCCAGTTATTATGAAACGGAGGAGTACTATTAAACAACAAAATTTAATAAGTAGAGATTTTTGTCTCACAAAAAGCTGTGACTAAACTTTAGTTTGTAGAATTAAATGTGCTATGCTGTAGATCTTGCCCTTGATTCTTTTGAGGGGTGAACATCCCTACATTCTACTCCTTCCGTCCCAAATTATTTGGGACTTATTCCCATTTTAGATGTTCCAAAATAAGTTATGTAACTAAATTTAGATTAAAAGTTTTTCTTAGATTTCCAAAATGCCCACATAGCTACATTTATTAAGAAGTTTAAGGACAATAAAGGAAGGTTATAACTGTAAAGTAGTCATGTTTTTAATGACTAGACAAACTAATAAATGATGTTTTCTTAAATTTTTAGAGTTTCAAAATGTCACAAACAAATTGGGACGGAGGGAGTACAACATAAACTTATCATTGAAAAGCAATTAATGGGTCTTCTCAAAAAAAAAAAAAAAAAAACAATTAATGTTTCGACACAACCGTTCAGACATGTGAACGACATTACGTGTATTTGCATTGTTCATCGTGATAAATATAAGACTAATTGATCATGATATATATCATCATCGTCATAAATATATACATTTACGATTATACCCGTATCATTCTTGTTGAATGTTAAGAAATGAAGTGATGATGTGGCCTAATTCGCCAAATCCTACATGTAGTATGTGATCTAAGGGTTTATATTAAAAATTTGTTATCCTAATCCATATCTAGTAGTTAGATATGGTGCGCTAAGTTTGTTAGATTTGGATTATATATGTTCAAGTATTATAAACAGAATTACCATCTGAGAAATATACCCACAAATGCTTTGAAGATGCATCTTCTTCTTCCTTAGTTTTCTTATCTTGGTATCAGAGCTTGGTTCATGGCGTCGGCAGCATCATCAACAGCTGCAACGTCTGCGGTGGCCACCACCGTAAGTCCAGCATCTGTTCCGGTAGCAGTGAGCACAGCACCGGTGATGCATTCCACGAGTTTGTCCATGGCCATTCCAACCTTGCCATGGTCATCTTCCTTGTTTCCTTATTTTGCATCAGCAGGAGGAACTTTCACTACCGGAGGTCCTTACTCCAGCTTCTTACCCACCGGAGCTTCTGCTTTTCCGATCATTAGTCCCTCACTGACCTCCGCGCATTTTTCTTCTCAAGCTTGATTTTCAGTCTTTGGGTGATTCTACATCTCTTCTTCGATCTACATGCATTGTTAAACTAGACAGAGAGAATTATCTTCTCTGGAAATACACTATACTTCCCATTGTCAAGGGATACAAGCTGGAAGGATTTCTCTTTGGAATTGTTCCTAGACCTAATTCTCTGTCCTCTGGACCAAATCTACATCTGGCTGCAGCAGTAGAACAATGGGATTCCACAGATTCGTTACTCATGGGTTGGCTCCTCAATTCCATGACAGAATAGGCGCTATCTGAGGTAATATGATGTTCTTCATCTTATAAAATCTGGAATACTCTTGAAAGTTTGTTTAATTCACATTCTGAAGCTCGAATGTTAGAATACAAACTACTCTCACTGAAACCGAAAAAGGAAATAGAACCATGAGTGACTATTTGGCCTTGATGAAGTCTTATTCTGACAAGTTATTGGCAGCTGGTTACCCCATTTCCAAGTCTGAACTTGTTTTAGCAGTTCTTAGGGGTTTAGACAGGGACTATGAGTCTGCTATTGTGAATATCACTGCTAGGGTTGGCTTCATGAGTTGTCAAGAAGTTCAGTCTCAACTTCTTACTCATGAAAGATTGATAGCAAGATTTAATCCAGTTGCTATAGGATCAAATCCTTCTGCAAATCTTGCTTAGATGTACAACAGAGGGTCCAATTATTTTTATATCAGACCTCAATTTCAAAATTCAAATAGAGGCAGAGGTGGTAATAGATGAGGAAAATCAAGAGGAGGATGAGGTGACAGGTCAAATCCTAATCGTGGTAGTGTCTGTCAGCTCTGTAGCACAAAAGGGTCACACTGTGCTTGAATGTTGGCACAAATTTGATGTGAATTTCACAGGTCCCAGTAGCAATCAAAGTAATGCTAGATCTTCAAATAACCAAGGTAGCCCTAGACCTGCTGCATACTTGGCTTCACCTCAATCAGTGGCCGATTCATCCCGGTACATGGACAGTGGGGCTACCGACCATATCATAGGGGGCCTAAACAATTTGCATCTCAGCTCTGGATACACTGGTTCTGATACACTTGGAGTAGGTAATGATGAGCAACTCAATATCCTTCACATTGGTCAGTCTAATATTCCTACCACACACTCCTCACAATCCTTAAAACTTAAATCTATGCTACATGTCCCTGCTATTACTAAAAACTTGCTTAGTGTTTCTAGACTTGCGAGTGATAATGATGTGATTATTGAGTTCATTGACTCCTATTGTGTTGTTAAGTCCAAGATAACATGGATTCCACTTCTCAAAGGAACAATGGAGGATGGTATGTACAAGATGGGCAATCAAGTTGAGCATGTCATGAGCTCCCCTCAATCCAAGTGTCAACCTCAAGTCAAGTCTGTCTTTCTCACCGAGTCTAGTAAAGTTCAGTCTGTCAATTTGAATAAGGATCCTAATGTATGTCATAGGAGACTAGGTCATCCTTCTCAAAGGATTTTGAGTCAAGTTCTGGAAAGTTGTAATGTCTCTCTTAATGAAAAAATTGTGATTTGTGAATCATGCCAGTTTGGCAAGTCTCATACCTAACCATATGTTCTTTCTGATTCTCATGCTAGTCATTTATTTGATCTTGTCCATACTGATGTATAGGGGCCTACACCAATAAAGTCTACTGGTGGTTACTCCTACTATGTGCATTTTGTTGATGATCATACTATATATACTTGGTTATATCCACTAAAATAGAAATCTGAAGTCCATACTGTCATCAAACAATTCCAAAAGATGGTTGATACTCAGTTCTCTAGAACTATTAAGTGTATTCAATCTGATTGGGGGGGTGAATATAGAAGTATTGAACCTTATTTAAAAGAACAAGGGATTCTCTTTAGACATCCATGTCCTCATGCCCATGGTCAACATGGCAGGGCTGAAAGAAAGCATAGACATGTTGTTAAACTTGGTCTCACATTATTGGCCCAAGCTTCAATGCCCATGAGCTTTTGGTGGCACAGCTTCCAACAGGCTGTCTTAATAATAAATAGTTTGCCAACTCCTGTTTTGCATCATTTTTCTCTTTTATGAGTGATTTTTTAACACTAAACCTATTTATAAACAGTTTAAGGTCTTTGGTTGTGCTTGTTACCTCACCTAAGACCCTTTCAAACCACCAAATTTCAGTTTCATTCTACCAAATGTGTGAATCTTGGCCTCAGTTCTATTCATAAGGGATACTTGTGTCACAGATATCGTTGGAGAATATATATCACTAGGGATGTCATTTTTATGAATCCACTTTTCCTTTTGTTGATAAATTTTCTCAAGGTCCATGTTGGGAGATTTTACATCATTAAAACAAAAGAAAATTTATAAACCTATACTACCATGCAAAACTACCTCTAACCGGCCGAATACCGGGTAGTTGCTAGTAAAGTTGGATAGAAATGCGGAATTATCGATCCTCGAGGAAAAGGGATGTTGAATCTAATCTAATTAATCCTCTCAATTGTTACTTACGAAAACAAATAAGCGAAGAACTAACAAATAAACTCATAGAACAAGTAAACTAAATCTAAACTAAGGATACATGGGATCAAACATCATACAAACCCGGTGATTTCAATCTAGTTCATCTCATGATTTTAATTCAAATTGTGGTTTCACCTTTACACGAGATACAAATCCCTAATCTCTTAGTGAATCCGTATTCTCAAGCTATGAACTCCTAATTCCTTAGTGAATTCAATTATCGATCTCTCCTCTTCCGAATGTTGAGAACGATTTTCCATACAAAACTAAGGTTTAGATTCGAGTTAACTTCCGTATTTTAGAACCTAACAACCTAGATAATTAATCGATAATTTGTCATCATTAACGACTAAAAATCCTATCTTTCTATGGTGATCTAGTTTACGCAACTTCCGTATGTTGTAAACATCAATTAGTAAACTATCTTCCGATATGGTTCACAAAATAGCATCATAAACATAGAAAAATACGACTCAAATCAAGATCATGAAAATAAAGAGGCTTGAATAAATTATAAAAAACTCACATAGTTTATACAACAATTTGAACTCCAAGCATCAACAATGAAAAGAAGAAGAAAAAACGACATCCTAATCTAACCTCGGATCACCCGAGCACAAGGCTCGGGTGACCGGCCTACTGGAACTCAAAAAATACGGCTGCTCCTTGTGAAATTCGTGTATGAGAAAATATGGTATGATTAGGTTTTACATAAGGGCTGTATTTATAGAGGATAGGCGGTTTGGCTTAAGTCGGCGTTGGACGGAGGCTGGGCGTCGCGTTCTTTGAGAAGGCGATCATCCTGTATCAAATTTACGCCTTGCAACTTCTAAAATTCATATCTTGAGTTGTAGACCTCAAAAATTATGATCCGAATGTCATAAAAAACTCTCGGAAAACTCTACAACTTTCATTAAGGACTATTCTTCGTGAAAACGCCTTTTGATTAGCCCGTCATTATTACGAGTCATTTTGGGATTTTCCCAAGCTTTATTTCATCTTCATCCTCTTGTATCTCTTTCTTTCCACTTTAATCTTCAATCAAACATCATTTAGACCTCTTCCATTCCACATTTGTGCACCTAAAAGATGACCAAACCGAGCAAAACGTAAAACCATACAAAATAGATAATAAAACCCACGATATTTACTCGATTTTGCATTTTAACTATTCAAAGCGTCATTTGCTCAATTAATCGATTATAAACTCGAATTCTCTGAAAAACATCCACATATGGGGAATATTGATATAAAATATATCCTTATAAAACACTACAAATTGACCACTGAACAACACCCCCACACTTAAACTTTTGCTCGTCGAGCAAAACAAAACAAAGTCAAGCTCGAGACAAATAAACATCCATACAAATATGAAGTATATTCAATAACTTAGAAGTTCACCCGTGTAGTGTGTGCATAGCCATAATAAACTTCCACTAAGTTCCACAATTTGAAAGTTATTCAAACCAAAACTAGCCCGGTTTCCCATCTAAGTTAGAAATATTCAAAAATTATAACAGGCACTTTACAAAACATACATATCCCAAAAAGAAATAGTAGAGAATATCTAAAACATTTACGATGGACTCGAGAGGATAATCCCTACAACAATCCTTGATTTTATTTGGGTATAAGATTAACGATAACTAAGTCCTTACTTATTCATAATAATATATTTCAATATTTTCACTTTTTCACACTTTTCTAACACACATCGAGAATAAGCTTTTGCCCTCATAGCGAGAATAGGACATTTCAAGATAATCCCTACCTTACTCCAATCATAAAGCGACTATAAAGCGATCGTCGTGAGCTTTGGTCATCATAGTGGAATAGGACATCGTGGTACACCTACCTCACCCAAATCATAAACCGACTTCCGACACACACAATTACAATTATGTTTACTTAGAGATTTACAGGTGGCGGTGGAAAGATTATTTTCTAGTAGTACCTACAGACCCTTGAGCATAACACCTCAAGTAAACAATGTATTACTATTGCAAAGACTTAATCACGTTTCACTTATCACATTCAAACTTACAGGATATTCACGGTATGTCATACTTTAATCTAGAATACAAACTACTAAACTTTTCAAGAATTGTACATAAGCAAAGAAACATGCTATAATCATCAAAAATCTCCAACTAAAATGGGGTAGGCTTTCAACATTTAGCTCATCATTTACTATGGCATGTGAAAAAGAGTGTCGGGTGAAACAACTAAAATTACTAAATATCTGAGAATATAGCAAAAATGATATAAACTCAAGCAAAGATATGCCTTTGTCTACTCGGGATATAACAAAAAATTTGAAAATTAAGCACTTTTCATAGAAATACTAAAAATATGAGCAAACGAAAGTAGACACATAAATCATCTATCCCTTCCCCCACACTTAGATTGCAACTTGTCCTCAAGTTATACTGAAATAATAAATTAGAGAACTTAGGCGATTGGATCTTTGGCAGTGCGGAGGAACCAACAAGAACCAGGATTGCTTGCATAGCTCGATGAAGTTGTGGGAGCATCGGGACAACTGAATACATCTTTAAAGTGCACAATAGCTATAGAAAGTATCCTGCAGACTTGATTAGTGCAAAAAGAGTCTTCGGGGAAAAAGAAAAGATTACATATATAAAGCACATGAAGAAAAGGATCATAGAGATTTTTCAACTTAAGCTCAACTAAAGATTGAATACTATACATGAAATACTACAAAGTCGTAGGCTAGGTGCAACTATATGAAAATATACTACAATGCAATCTACATGATATGCAATCCTAAAAATAAAATAAATAAAAAATAAATTCTGACAGGCTCAGGCTGAGCGAGTTTGGAGGACAACCCTACAGTGACTACGCCTATCACGAAACTAAAAATAAAGAAACCGAGGTAGTATTACGAAACCGGCGATTAACTACGCTCAAAAAAAAAACAAAAATAAAAACAATGCAACTAGATGACATGCAACTAAATGATATGCAAAAATAAAAGAAAATAAAAGAAAGAAAACTAGCCCACTAATTAGCAATATGACATGTATATAATAAACGTCTACCAAATAATGACGAGTTACGATAAACAACGATGTTGTTCATTACATCGATGTGTATGGCGCGCTTTAAGACTCGTCAAAAGTGATAGCATTATGGAAAGCCAACGATTAGCTATACTAAGCAGATATAACTCATAAGGTTTCCATCGTAGCAACGGAAAACCGGCGATTACTACCCAAATGAGTTATAAAAATAACAAGGAAGCATATAAGTCTCAAAGCTTAAAAGATTCATCACGGTATGTAGCATACGGAAACCGACATTAGCTACTAATTAACACGAAGACCGGTTATAGCATACGAGAGAACCGATAAGAATTATAACTTGCATAGATGAATCATGTATAAGGAATAAGATCATTTACTTAGCATGAATTCATAGATGGAAAGGTATAACATTCATATTCGGGACATCATGTAAAAAATAAATAGGCCCACAGATGCTCGAATGTAAGCAATCCATACTAAATAAAAGCATTAGGAATGAGATCAAGAAAAACCTGGACTACTTGGCGGCGTTCGGCTGTGACAGGCGTTCACCTCAAAATATGACTTTGGACGGCGTTAAGCAAAACAAGCGCTCGTTTGACTTGAAAACCAACCGGACGGACGTTGAAAGCATAGACGCTAAATGCGGTCCTTTAAACGTAAGCAGTCGAAAATATTTGAATGGACAAGCGTCAATACTTTTTCAAACCTTCGTTTACTGCGGTAAGAAGCTGGACGGGCGTTCACTAACTTGAAGCGCTCGTCCATACAACGCGAATACACAGAGAGCAGAAAACGCAGACAAACCCTAAAAACTTAAAACACATATTAACACGAGATCCAAGAAACCACTTTCAATTAAAGCACAAAGAGGTTAGATCGGAAAACACATAAACACATACTTCACGTTTAAACAAATCGAGTAAAAACTTTTGCACATTCTTAACCTTATGGTCATCGAAACACGGCAAAATAAAAACTCGATTTGGTAAACGCTACTTTTATTAAAGCGAAAAATAAGCGTAACAAAATCGAGAAATAACAAGATCAGATTCAACATGACACCTATTCCCGGCAACGGCGCCACTTTTGTTGGGGAGATTTTGCATCATTAAAACAAAGAAAATTTATAAACCTATACTACCATGCAAAACTACCTCTAACCGGCCGAATACCGGGTAGTTGCTAGTAAAGTTGGATAAATGCACGGTATCGATCCTCGGGAAAAGGGATGTTGAATCTAATCTAATTAATCCTCTCAATTGTTACTAACGAAAACAAATAAACGAAGAACTAACAAATAAACTCATAGAACAAGTAAACTAAATCTAAACTAAGGATACATGGGATCAAACATCATACAAACCAAGTGATTTCAATCTAGTTCATCTCATGATTTTAATTCAAATTGTGGTTTCACCTTTACACGAGATACAAATCCACTAATCTCTTAGTGAATCCGTATTCTCAAGCTATGAACTCTAATTCCTTAGTGAATTCAATTATCGATCTCTCCTCTTCCGAATGTTGAGAGCGATTTTCCATACAAAACTAAGGTTTAGATTCGAGGTTAACTTCCGTATTTTAGAACCTAACAACCTAGATAATTAATCGATAATTTGTCATCATTAACGACTAAAAATCCTATCTTTCTATGGTGATCTAGTTTACGCAACTTCCGTATGTTGTAAACATCAATTAGTAAACTATCTTCCGATATGGTTCACAAAATAGCATCATAAACATAGAAAAATACGACTCAAATCAAGATCATGAAAATAAAAGAGGCTTGAATAAATTATAAAAAACTCACATAGTTTATACAACGGCTAAACTCCAAGCATCAACAATGAAAAAGAAGAAGAAAAACGACATCCTAATCTAACCTCGGATCACCCGAGTACAAGGCTCGGGTGACCGGCCTTGGAACTCCAAAAGTGCGGCTGCTCCTTGTGAAATTCGTGTATGAGAAAATATGGTATGATTAGGTTTTACATAAGGGCTGTATTTATAGAGGATAGAGGCGGTTTGGCTTAAGTCGGCGTTGGACGGAGAGCTGGACGTCGTTCTTTGAGAAAGTGATCATCTGTATCAAATTTGTCTTGCAACTTCTAAAATTCATATCTTGAGTTGTAGACCTCCAAAAATTATGATCCGAATGTCATAAAAAGCTCTCGGAAAACTCTACAACTTTCATTAAGGGCTCTTCTTGAAACGCCTTTTGATTAGCCCGTCGTATTACAGTCGTTTTGGGATTTTCCCAAGCTTTATTTCATCTTCATCCTCTTGTATCTCATTCTTTCCACTTTAATCTTCAATCAAACATCATTTAGACCTCTTCCATTCCACATTTGTGCACCTAAAAGATGACAAAACCGAGCAAAACGTAAAACCATACAAAATAGATAATAAAACCATGATATTTACTCGATTTTGCATTTTAACTATTCAAAACGTCATTTGCTCAATTAATCGATTATAAGCTCGAATTCTACGAAAAACATCCATATATGGGGAATATTGATATAAAATATATCCTTATAAAACACTACAAATTGACCCTGAACAGTCCACATAGAGTCTCGTGCATATCGATAATCATATCACTAATGAGTGCTTCTTGTTTATTACGCCCTCAAAATTTGAGGATTGATGACATGTCTCATGGTCCTATTGCAAGTCTGACCACTCAGTTTGCTTCTTCAGGTATGACTTGTACACCTATTCATTCACCTAAACCCTTTGCATTCACCTGCACCTATGCACACACTGGCCTCCTCAGATCCATCAAACTCCCCACAAAACACTCCTCCAGATACTTATAGTCCCTTACACAATATTCCTGCTTCCATTCCCTTAAATAGGGGTCAATCCCTCTTAGATCATGTCAGTTCTCTTGTTGCTTCCAGTTCTCCTGTTGCTTCCATGTCTTATTCTTCAACTGTCTCAACTCCTACACCTCCTAATCCTACCCTACACAACCAGATCCCATGATCACTAGAGCTAAAAAGGTATCTTCAAACCTAAAGTCTTTTCAGCTGTTGCTTGTCTTTATCGAACTACAAGTGTGCCGGAAGCTCATCACAGCTTTGAATGGAAATGTACTATGGAGGAGGAATACAAGGCACTTATGAAGAATAATACTTGGATGTTAGTGCCACCCTCTGCAAACCATACAGTAGTAGGAAGCAGATGGGTATTTAAGCTCAAATTGAAAGCAGATGGTTACGTCCTTAAGCACAAGGCTAGGTTGGTTGCTAAGGGTTTCGATCAAACCTATGGGGTGGATTTTGAGACTTTCGGTCATGTGGCAAAGGCTCCTACCATCGAGATTGTGCTTGCCTACTAGCTATTACTTACAATTGGCCCATCAATCAAGTGGATATCAACAATGCTTTTCTCAATGAGCCTCTAAATGAACTAGTTTATATGACTCAACTTTGAGGATATGTTGATCCCACCTGAGACCACATTATGTTTTTAAAATTTGCAAAAGGCTCTACATGGGTTAAAGCAGGCTCCAAGAGCCTGGTTTGAGGCTCTGAAACATCGATTCTTTGTGTTGGTCCTTTTCTTGATCCACATGTGATAACTCTCTGTTTATTCTAAAGGCCAAAGGGCATATTCTTATTGTCCTTGTCTATGTTGATGATATTCTTGTTACAGGAAGCTCTACCTCCTTAATTCACAAGTTCATTCAGACTCTGGACTCAAAGTTTGCTCTCAAAAACTTGGGTCCTGTATCGCATTTCCTTAGAATGCATGTTACTAGAGATGCCTCGGGTCTCTACTTGAATCAGACTCAATATGCCACACAGCTGCTTACAAGATTAGGATGTGCCTCACTCAAATCTACTCCTACTCTTATTGTGCCTGGAAAGAAGTTAGAGGAAGCACCAGGAGAGCCATTTAGAAATGTTACTTTGTGCAGAGTGCCATTGGAAGTCTGCAATATTTAACTTTGCACGAGATCGATATTACATTTGTTGTAAACTACTTGAGTCAATTTATGCAAACTCCTCATTTAGAACACTAGAAAGCGACCAAAAGGTTCTTTGAGATATGTGATTGGAACTTTAAAGCATGGTCTCACATTTTAAACCATTTGGTTACTGAATCTAGTAGATTTTTGAGATGAGACTAAGGTGTTTCAACGGTGACAGAAAAACAGTTTGAGGTTCTTTGTGTCTACCTTGGGGATTCTCTTGTTTCATGGAGCTCAAAGAAACAAGATGTGGTTTCAGATCAATCAGAATCAGAGTATAGGGCTCTGGCCAATCTCACAGCTGAAATCAAATGGATCACTTATTCGCTTGCTTTCGAATCGTCATATTAAACTTTAACATTAAACCAACGATGCTGGTGTGATAACACAAGTGCCTCCTTCCTGGCACAGAACCCTGTGTATCATGCTAGGACTAAACATATAGAAATAGATGTGCTTTTTGTAAGGAATGAAGTTCTTAACAAGAAGCTTACTGTCAAGTACATTCCTTCCTCTGATCAGGTTGCTGATTGTCTCACCAAGCCCCTGACTACAAATCAGTTCCAGCATTTCAGAAACAAACTCAATGTGCTTCCACCACCCATGAGTTTGAGGGGGATGTTAAAAAATGAAGTGATGATGTGGTATAATCTTATCCCTATATGTAGCATGTGATCTAAGGGTTTATATTAAAGCTGTTACCCTAATCCATATCTAGTAGTTAGATATGGTCTGCTAAGTTTGTTAGATTTGGATTATATATATTCAAGTATTGTAAACAGAATTACCATTTGAGAAATATATTCACAAATGCTTTGAAGATGCATCTTCTTCTTCCTTAGTTTTCTTATCTTTGAAAAATTTATGAATAAGATTTCACGTGGCAGCAGTTAATAATTTGACTATGCATGCATGAGCTAGGATAACATCTAACATGGAATGACAGAATTTAATGATATTCAATTGGAAGTTTGACGGATCTCAGTCCAGTGGTTTTGAACCTTCAAATTCAATACTACTAAAAAGTCCGTGCAAAATTTTTACTACAAAACAATAAACATAACCATAAATTTTGTTGGTAGCCAGCGGCGGCCCTGGTATATATTGAGTTAAGGTCGAGATTATTAGAATTGGGGTTTTTAGTTGAAGTTTTTTTTTTTTCAAAAATATATTTATCGTGTTTTTAACATCCGTAAATACAAAATTCAATTTATTGATATTTTCAAAACATACCTACAAGGTAGTCTTTTGGCCAAGTAAATTCTTTTATTGGGACATTTTGTAAGATATTTTTTATAAATATTTTTGTAATCACTGCGTATGAGTTCTTAAAACAAAATAATGTTATCATGCGAAATGAGGTTCGATCTGGCCATCACGTTTTAAAACCGCATGCTTCTCTCTCTGGCGCCTCACTGTAGGACCGGCCCTCTCGGTAACCACAGAATTAAACGGTGATCCTTGAAGCTTGAAGACGCCGAGGGGCGCCCATAAATTGTTGAAGAGGCGATTAATTAAATATATCTTTCAGTACTACTAATAAAATTGTCCCGATGATATTCCATATCCTATCTTGGTATCTAGGTTTCAAAAACCAAAAAAAAAAACACATTTTACATGCATGTTCATATAGATTAAAAAAAATAGGTTGAGCGTCACAAAAGAAATGACTAAAATATTAATTAATTATAATTAATACAATAGTTACAAAGCAATGAATAGTAATTTGATTGTTAAAAAAATGGGACAAGATCATTCTATATGATGTATTCGAGTAATGCAATTATCCTTGGGAAAACCCGGATGACTATATCGAGTTAATACACTTTCCAAACTTCATAGAATCCATTTCCCTTAATCCTCAATTCGAAACTCAGTTGCCATCATTAAATGGTTCTCCTACCTTCATGCATGCTCTATTTACAGATTGCATCAACGGTTTTAGGTCGAGATCTTGTATCTTCATCCCTGGTTCATTCGAGTTTACCCATCTTCTTTTTTACAAATGCTCGCTTGCATCATCTCGATTGGAGTACATCTGGGTCGAACTTGCATTATCATATTGGATCAATCAAATTATCTCTTATGGAAGTCTACTATCTTGCCAATTGTTAGAGGTCATCGTCTAGATTGTCACCTTCTATGAACGAAGCCATGTCCTCTTGAGATTCTTGGATCTAGCTCCTCTAATAGTAGTGCTCAAAATTCAGCCTATGACGACTAGGTCAAGATGGATCAAATCTTGATGGGATGGCTAAGTTCTATGAAAGATCTAACTGAAGTGGTGAACTGCAACTCATCTCATGAGCTCTAGAAGACTTTGGAGGTGTCATACGCCAACATATCTAAAGCTCGCATGCTTGAGTACAAAAGCGCCCTGACCAATACTGAGAAAGGAACAATGGCTGTGGCGGATTATCTAGCTCTTATGAAGTATAATTTCGACGGGCTTGCTACACCATGATTACCCCATTTCCAATTGTTGCCACTCTTGGAGGACTAGGTAAGGATTGTGAATTTGTCATAGTAAATATCACCTCACGAATCGAATATCTCACTTGGAAAGGGGTCCAATCTTAGTTAATTACAAATGAGAAGCTTTTAGTACGTTTCAATCCTGCTATTTAAATTAAATTGTCTCACAATTCTGCTAATGTGGTTGTTCAGGAGCCTAGTACCTTTAGATGTGGTTTTAGACATACATGTGGTGGTTTTCCATCTGAATCTGGTAGATGAAGAAGATATAGATGATATAGGTCTCGCGGAAGGGGTGGTTTTGGGCATAAACCCATATGCCAAGTCAGCTACAAGACTAGTTATGCATCGGCAAATTGTTATCACATGTATGACTCAACATACATTTGTCAGAGTTCAAACTCTGGCTACACTACCCGGTATTAGCCTTCCAGGCCAAATGCCACTTCTTATACTGCCTTATCTTAGACCCTTTTAGACTCTAGTTGGTATGCCGATAGTGGAGCAACCAACCATATTTCCTCTAACCTTAATAGTCTTTATCTGAACATGGTGTATGATGGATTTGATACATTAACAGTGTGTAATGGTGAGTCTTTCATTATAGATCATGTTGGCCACTCTAAGCTTATGTTGCAAAGATGATGACCATAAGAGAAGCCTTCAAAATTGCATGGGATTTAGAGACCAAGAACACAACATTGAGTTTGATACCTTAGTTGTTGTGCAAACCATAAATGGAGGCATAAGTAGTAACTTGTGATTCATGATGATTCATGATTGCATTCAGATGCTCAAAAAGTGGGAAGTCCACATTATTCATAAGGCAAGAAAAACTAACCGAGCTGCGAATACCTTGACAAAATAGGATAGACGCTTCCATATGGGACCCTCGATGAGCCCCCTAACATTGTCTCTGACCTTGTTATAAAAGATTTCAAAGGTTTACCTCTCCTTTGAGATTACACCCCTCTTTATTAATTTTCTTTATCTTTAGATTTTCAGATCTCGCTACCGACAAAAAAAAAAAAAAAAAAAAAAAAATCATAACTCAATGTTATGTATAGTTATCATTGACTCGTTTTTATATTATTAATCATAATATTTAATTATTCATTTATATGAGTTTCATCATAGTTAAACATATAAAAGTATAGCATATTAATTGTTGTTTATTAGATGTAGCTTGTAAGGTACTCACTAGTACTAACCCCCCCCAACCTTCAAAAACATCTTCATTTCCCACGGCCGGCCTCAAATATATTTTCCAAATTGTACACTTCGCTCCATATAATAATGGTAATGGCTCTTCAAAGAATTTTCAACACCGGTCTAGCTCTAGCTCTCTTCTTCACTATCCTTCTTCCACCGGTTCAACCAGGTAATTACATTATTTCCAATTGCATTTATACATTTAAAACAGTTTCATTAATTTATCTCCCCCTTTTTTTTTATATATATATTTTTTTATCTTTTAAAATGCCAGTAGTGTCCTCCTCAACCCCGACGGATAGTCTTAGTCGTCTCGATCTGAAAGCGCAGCAGCTCCGGCGAGAACTTATTTTGGGTTCAAGACCACCGGGATGCGTCAATAAATGTATGAACTGCCACCCTTGCGCCGCCACTCTGGTGATCCCACCGCCACATCGGCGGCGGAGCAAATCTACCTACAGAGAAACAGTTGATCGGAGAGGAGACGGTAGTAGCTATTATCTTCTCTCTTGGAAATGCAGATGCGGAAACAAATTCTTTCAACCTTAGATCATCATCATCATCATCATCATCATCATCATGCTTCAAAATTTACAATGCAATTAATCAATATATATATGTGTGAGAGGTAATTAATTATGTTGGTATCCAGATACTAGTACTTCATTTACTGGATCAGTCACATTCAACCATGTGTATAATGAAATTAATGTATGATTTATGAGTTTTGAGTAAGATTTTGTGTATGTTTATGCCATGTTTCTGGACCACCGGACTAAAAAAAACAAATATTTACGAGTAATAATAATAGAAGCATAATCATTGTGGTACAATGGGCGATACAAACAAATTTTCTATATTCGATCCTGATAACCCATTGGAAAAAAAACCGGTTATATCATATCTGTAGTTGTATAATGATTTTGTCCGTATCATTAAAAATGATGTTTGTCCATGGGAATTTGGACATTGTATTTTTCAATTTGGCCTCTTCAAGGGGAAATTCAGGTCCAGTTACTCTAGCTATTTGAAAAGTAGTATCATATGATATTATTTTTGGCTACAAAAACTAAATTATTATTTACAATATGTGGTCAGGATGATGTCTCATTGCACTACTCTTCAAACGGAGTACTGTAGCTAAAAACTAGCCCTCTTCAAGTCTTTCTCATTGCACTAATTTTTTAAAATTGTCAAAGGACAAGTATGATTTGTGTCTCACGACCAATGTGATGGGCTCCATATTGATTGGGAAAAAAAAAATCAAATTTCTTTGAAAAAATTGTTAAAATTCCCCGTTCCAAAAAAGAATAGTTGAGGACTTGAGGTATATATACTACATATACTACACCGTAAAATTAATCTACACCATGAAATATTGCTGTCTTGAGGCATTTCAAAGTATCAACATCATTAACCAAAGCATAATAAATTAACATCAATAAGACTCGAATATAAACACTTCCTTATTTTTGAAAGAGTAATGATAATTAATAGAAGATAAATTTTGAAGAAATCGGATAGAATATATTTGTTTATTGTTAGGATTTAAATGGATTGCAACTTATTTTTCTTTATCCTTTGAATTCTGTTATGATTTATTTATTTTAAATTAGGATTTATACTATTTATCTCCTATATAAATGAGACTTACTGTATCATTTTTATTTAATGCTAATAAAACATCATCTCAGTCTTTATATTATTTATTTGTTTTTCTTTAATAATGTCATGATAAAATTACTATAACAAAATATTATAATATTAATTTTGTATCATTGATTATGATTTGAGATCTTTAATTTATATGGCTCACATAAATATCAATAGTCTAAAACAAGACAGATCAACAATTTTTTTCTAGTGTAACAATGGATTTGGAAAACTATATTTTTATCGAAAAATTTGTTTTGATACAGTGTGGAATTTAAAACTATATTTTCGAATAACAAAACGATATTTTTTAACGAACAAACTAAATCATTTTAATATAAAATATTCCCCGGATCATAGGTCCGTCTCTTGTCTAAAGTGTGTTATAATATTTTGTTGTGACTATTTTAATGTGGCACGCAGATTTCATGTCTTCGTGATTCTCATCTCTTTCTTCTTATTTTTTTTTTAATTTTAATTTTTTTGAATGAATTTATCTCTGCATATGGTTTTAAAAATTAAATAATAAAAAAAACAAGAAAAGAAAAAGAAGACCCTCTTAGCATTGTTTTGGGGGGTGGCCGGTGGAGTGGGGAAGTTATTGTGTACTGAGAGAGTTTAAGATGAAATGACGGATGAAACGATTTCCGGTGGAGTGAGCTTTATAAGGAACATGAAAGGACGTTTCTGAAACAAATACATAACTGTGCAACGCATATATATGAATGAGAATCAATAATGAAAGGAGATGGTCAGAATATATATATCATAAATACAACCAAACATGGAGATGTCACGTCTCATTTGTACAAACTTACTGTTTGAATGGAATGGGAAATAAAGGAAGTGACGCATAGGACATTTTTACTGTGTTCGCATGTTCAATAAAAGCCTGCATTGGTGTAAAAAAAAGAAGACAAAGCGCTCGAAAACTAACCACTACCTTCTCTTTTGTACTCCTAGTATGTTTTAACCGTCCGGCCATAACGAATGACACAACTTGTATTCTTTATAACTGTCCGTTACATTCATTATGATGCGTAGTTAAACTAGTGGCGGACGCAGGATCACGGATAAGGTGGCAATAATTTTTTTAAAGAGGCAAATAAAAATTTAAGGAGGTGGGAGGCAAACAAGATCATACTATATATATAATAGATTTTTTCCAGTTTGAGGGAAATTTGTTTTGCCATCCTAAATTTGTACAGAGGTCCGTCATTTGAGTTAAACACATTTTGTGTCATTGAATGCTTGAACGATTAAGCTTGATCATTACTCAAAAGTGAAATCACTCGTGTTCAAACAAGTTAAACGGGCACAGACGGGTCCAAGGGATGGCTGAGGGTGCTAAGCGTTTTTGTTTTCTGTACATAAAAAAATCTATATAATTTAATTCGACAATGTTAGTCGTCGCAATCCAGTCCATCCTAATAGATTGAGATATATGAAATTATATTATTATTCACACTTGTAAATGTATGGTGTACAATGTTTATATAGGGTACAATGGAACCTTCTGGAGCTATCTATCTGTATACAAAATACAAACTATTTTATCTACTATTACCACCCCTCAAGTTGGGCGAGGGCGAGACCCAACTTAGTACGTTGTGCTTTGGAAAAGTCGGTCGTGGTAAGGACTTAGTGAGGCGATCGGCAAGTTGATCATGTGCATTAACATGAGTGATACGCAACCGACCACGTTGAACCCGATCCCGAATAAAATGATAGTCAATGGCGACATGTTTTCATACGAGTGAAAGACCCGGGTTGGCACAGAATCGAGTAGTGCCCAAGTTGTCACAATAAATAACCGGAGGTTGAGATATGGGAAAACCTAGATCAAGAAGAAGAAAAGTGATCCAATTCGATTCAGCGATGGTGAGGCAAGCGAGCGATATTCGCCTCCGTAGAGGACCGAGCAATGGTGGATTGTTTCTTTGAGCTCCAGGACGACATTTCTACCAAGATAAAGAACATAAACCTTTGGTGGAAGAGTAGTCATCTTTATTTCCACCCGAGTGCTGCATCGAAAATGCATGAAGAAAGGAGGCGGCGATACAATCAAGACCATAATCAAGAGTCCGCCAAATATCGCAGGATACGTTTGACGTGAGCCCAATGAATGTCGGTGAGGACAATGCATGAACCGAGATAGCTTGTTTCTCGCAAAGGCTAAATCTGGTCGCGTGAAGTTGAGATCATCAAGATCGCCAAGAACCATACGATCTCGAGAGGATCGCAGTAAGTGGAGTGCCAGAGCGAACAGTCAAGGTTGAAATATCAGCAGGTAATGGAGTGGCCACTGCATTGGCTTGAATTGCACGTGTTAACTCTTTGTATTCATCCCCAAGACTTGCTAGGATTAAATCTATTAAATCATCATTGGCCATAGTGCCCCCAAGTAAATCCAATTCATCTCGCTTTTGCTTTGATTTCATACAAAAATTGAAATAGATTGAGCACCCTTCCGCATAGCTTCGTAATTTCGCTTAATTAGGTTGATTCTACCACGGGAGGGCTTGGCGTACGCATCATGAAGCATGGTCCAGGCTTGTTTAGACGTGGTAGCACCACGAATAAATTGAAGAACTGTGGGAGACAGAGACGCAATAATCAGATTGAGAATGAGATTATCTTGACGTTTCCAGATGGCGTGTTTGGGATTAGGAGCAGAGTTGCCTTCGGTTTGAACGGTGGCCGGCGGAGAGGGAGTAGTGCCGTCGAGATATCCGAAAAGTTCATAGCCAAGGAGGAGGGTTTCGATCTGCATCCGCCACCTGAGAATAATTGGTTGGGGTGAGTTTGAGAGGGGCTTGGGCGGCCGGATTGAAGGCTATAACAGAGGAAGAGGAGGAGTGGGTTGATCGGAAGCCATGGGAGTTGGGAAGCAGAGGGGAGGACGCAGGAAGAGAAATTCGAAGAGAGAGAGGAGAGGCGTCACGGGAAAAAAAAAGAAATTAGAAAATAATGCAAGAGGATATGATAGCTCCGATACCATAATAGATTGAGATATATGAAATTATATTATTATTCACACTTGTAAATGTATGGTGTACAATGTTTTATATAGGGTACAATGGAAGCTTGCAGAGCTATCTATATCTGTATACAAAATACAAACTATTTTATCTTTTACAATATCTACTATTTATCTATTTTATCTACTATTACATCCGACTATATAAGTTTTGTCCATTAACCCATTAAAGCTTCAATTCTGAACCCGTCTATGAAGACGCAGTACATATGTTGTGCTGCTAAAGTTTTAGCTAGTTGTTGTGGAGTGGTTTTAATATATATATATATATATATATATATATATATATATATATATATATATACTGAATATGATTGATGCAATTTTATCATAAATAAGTGATGAGAGACAACTTTTATATGCATTTTACACATATTTCACTCCATTTTATAGCGTCAGACGTAATTTCATCATTTAGACGCTTAATCACACTTATTTTATCACTCTTGGTTCCACATTACACATATTAGATGAACCTCGTTTTTTATCGTAAAATGTGGAAATTTATAGCACATACGGGGTACATCGTACCCATGGAATTACGCTCTTGTTTTGCTTGTTTGTGATTTCAAGATTTAGGCAATGAAGGAGTGTCAAAAGATGGACTATGGATGAAAGAAGGTGATTGTGAAATAAAGAAATCAAGCAAAAATGAAGAAAATTGGATTTTTATGATGAGAAGTGATCAAGCCCATGCTCCGGTGTGTGAAGCCTAAGCTTTATTTCATGTTGTCATACTTCCCAGCTCAAGCCCACGATTGAAGTGCTGAAGCCTGTGCCCGAAATGAAGCAGATTCCAACTTGCATTCTGCGCTCCCAGAGGCAGCTCCAGAAATTTAATGATACGGGTGGGAAATTTGTCATATTTTACAATTATTAAGCTTAATTTTATATATTATAGTTCAATACGGGTCAATAGAAATCAATATATAAAAATAAAGGGGTCGGGTCGGGTGACCCATTTGTTATTAAGTAAAGCCACCCCTGTGCGCACCACGAAGCCCACGCCTGAAAGTTCCAAGCATGTGCCCGAAATCTTCATGTTCCTCCCGGCTGTTTTAAGCAACATTTTCGGGCCTGCGCCTCATTATGCCAGGCCCAGGCTTGCCTAGACGGTTTTCATGGGTATAAAAGCCCATGTTCAGATCTAATCGAAGGGGAATCAGTTTTCTTTAGAGATAGATTAGACAATTAGAATATTCTCTCTATTTCTTAGACACTTTTTTGGTAGAAGATTGTTTTTAATTGGGAAATTAAGTGGATTTGATGCTTGGGTTTTCTTCTCCAAAGAGTAATTCATCATTTATTTGGTGTTTCCTCATGTAATTGAAGCTACGGAGTATCATTTCATGGAATTTCTTTGTATTTGATACTAAACTCAGTTTTTCATTTAGATCTCTGTTTAATGAATTATATTTCTCTTTATTGCTCTTCTTTCCTTATTATTATGAGTAGCTAAACATCTACATAGCTAAATCATGTGAAGGTTGATGAAATTAAACCTCTAATTGATAAAATCGAGAATGGGTAACGCTTAATTGTTAATCTATCGATGAGTTCGTGTTCTAAAGCTTGTTATTATTGCTTGAATTAGTTTTATCACCTAGTTTATGATCATACACACCACTTTTAAAAATGTATGTTGCGAAGGTTGCGTAAAATTGACTAAGTTGTTTAGATTCGATTTCAATACAAGGTTTGTCGGTGTAAACCGAGCGGCTCTAGTCCTTAATCTTGTTTCAATCAGTTAAATCCTTAAAGACGGACTGTTGAACCGGGCAAAGGGTGTTAGATTGTTGCATGATGTCTAGCACCATATTAGGAGTTTGCACCAACGAATGAGTCGATAGAAGCATTAGGATGGTTGGTTGGTAATACTCATTCCCGAATGATCGATTATAGGGCGAAAGTAATTAATTGGATCATGGTTTGGCTATGTCTCTCTTCCTTATTATATGTAGTTCTACTATATTTTAGTATAATCAAAACGTGCTCCACCTTCGATTGACTTAAACTAAGTTAGGGAATGACTTCGGTACTCGCTTGATTTCTCGTGGGATCGACCTTGCTTGCTATTATGGTGCATTCGACTCAGTGTATTGCGGGTTAAAGTTGGACCGTCACTATTTTGGCCACCAATAAGTTTGAAAATCTGTAACTATTTATGGATATGATCTCATTTACTTGTCAATAAATATGATATAATTTTATGGCTAGATGGCAGTGTATTCTGAGTAGTTTTTGAGTACTCATTCCACATTGAATGATGTGGGTGATCTGAACTATACAGTTTATATTCATAATATAAATTATGCGGTTTTAAGTACTCTATAAAGTCGATTCACTCAAAACACTCAAAACACACTCACCGTGAAGGAAAAAAAAATATCACCTGAATTTTAACTTAGGAAAATGCCACAACTTCTAACTTACACGCCACAAAGATCGGAATATTCTCCTCTTTTCAATGTATTTCATTGCAAAATACATTTGAGTGACATATCATGTGGGTGGGTAATCCATAAGATAACGCATGCAATTTAAAAGGAGAAGTCAAATCGTGTCTGTAGTTATAATACTGTTGTTTCTGTAGGGGCCAAAAAATATTCGATCCACTAAATGTGTCTTAAAATGGAGTAGAAAATCATGTGTATAGGATAGGGTGTATACGATTCGAGCCGTTCTATGCTCGGCTCGTTAAATGCTCACCCGAATATGGTTTTAAATCGAACTTGAGCCGAACTCGAGGTGCTCATCATAATTAATGAGTTAAATTCAAGCAATTTAATGCATGACTCGACATGCTCGTGGATTTAATATTTTATGGACATATCTAATATGTGGATAATTTTTCCGAGTTGCTCGAGCTCGAGCTCGAGTTAGAAAGTGCTCGATTATTTTCGAGCATAATCGAGCCGAACTCGAGTATGATTAATATGTTATCGAACCAATCTCAAACAACTTTTTTCATGCTTGAGCGATCTCGAGCCGAGTTCGAGCATCACTATTTTAAGAGGTTGATTGACTCGATAAATAAATGCTTGATTTAGATCGGATCGTTTACACCCCTAACATATGATCTACTATATATGTCATTTTGATGTTGATTACATTTTTTGGTGCTAACTAGTTTGAAAATCATGTTAAAATGATCATGTTGCTAAATTGAAGTTCTATAAATATTTAATTTATGGTTATAATGATATCAATATCTTAAAATGACACGTATTATGTTTTGTGGGCTGAATTAATGATTTTATGTATAAAAATTGGAACATGTTTTAAATGATCAAAAGTTACGTATGCTTCAAAAAATGCTACAGTGAAAGTAAATTCTGGAAATGATGAGCATAATAAAGTTTATGTTGATAGACATCATGTTTTTAAGATTATGACATGCTTATAATATTAACAGTGGATATCATGACATTAGGGGTTATGTATGTGAATTGAATGTTTCGTAGAGAATCTCAACACAGTGTTGTGCCGAAGACATCATAAATTAGTGCAGAATCTAACCCTAACAAACGATATAATAAGTAATCTATCCATCCAATATATGTTGTAGAATAATTTTATACAATTTTGTAAATAGTTAATTATCAATTAGGACACATTTAAAAGAAGTCAGAATTTTAGGACTATAAGAAAAGATTTTTATCAAAAATGACATTTCACCAAGTGAAAATGCAAGTGAATTATATTGGTCTTGTGCTGAAAATCAACCAAATTCACTTTCAAATTCACTTTCATTTTCACTTTCACAGGTGAAATGTCATTTTTGACAAAAAAATCTTTTTTATAATCCTAAAATCCTAACATCTTTTATATTGTGTTCTAAAGGACCGTTATCTCTTTGTAAATACTTTATAACGGGAATATCTTTTCACACAAATTTTTATCTTACCACACAGATTTTTTTTTCCAATTTCGCCCTTATTTTTTTTATTTTACGCGCGTTCATTCTGACCAAAGTTTGGTCGTAATATGACACATTATCCATATCTTGAAATATGGTCGGAATATACGTGTTGAGAGTCATGTTTGGTTGATTTCGACCATATTTTAAATAGAATGTTTGAAGTTTTCCAAACTCATACATAGTCGAGCATCATTCGACCAATATTGAGTCCGAATACTCTACACATTCATTAGAATTGGGTCGATAATAACAACAATATATAAAGATTCACTATTGATTACATTGAATTTTGCATGAATATTAAAAGTTTTTTGTACTCAATTTTAGTCGAATGTCTTTCGACCCGGTATTGAGTATGGAAAACATTCAAAAATTCACTAGAATAAAATCGATTATAATGATCGTATTCACTCAATTGGGTCGAATTGCTTCATAATGAATTGACCATAAATTGGCCGAGAATAGTATATATTTTCCGGACTCATTTACGGTCGGAATGGCGGCGTGTGGAATATCCAAACGTTTCACTCGACTCTTAGTAAGTGTAAAACAACATTTGTGTGAAAAGATAGTCCCATACTTTTTAAGTGTATGATGTTTGAATATTATTTTATAGTTTTTTTTATGTATGTAGCTGAACTTGATTTTTTATAATTTAATGAGTTAAACTCGACTTAAACTCGAATTAAAAGACAAAAAATTACATTTAACGAGTAAACTCGATCACGAGCTCGATTAAGGTGTTTTTTTAAAGGAGACGATCGTTTATTAAACAAACGAAACAAGTTCAAAACCAAAATGAACCAGCTTTAAACAATAATAATCAATTCGACTCGATTCGTTAACAAATCAACCTCGAAGGCTCCAAACGAAAACGGAGTGAATATTCGTTTTCTTGGTTGTGGTACCCGGTGGCCTCAGCCGTGAAGAAATGGAAACTCGTTTCCCTCCATCCTACCCCCGCCACCGCCACCACCACCACCACCACCACCGCCTCCTATCGCCTTATTCAATGGCCGCTTCTCCCAATTGCTTAATCTCCTTTGCATCCTTCCCTTATCACCATAATAACTCTCCTAACAATCCAAATTATACGTCTATCATTCATCTGCGCCTTTCATTTCCAGCTCTTACTTCGAGCTCTGGCCGGTGTCGCGCCACTTCTCCTGGTTCCCCGCCGCCGCCAAAGCTAGATTCGCCTGATGATGAAAAACAATCTCCTCTTTCAGGTATTTTCTCCACTCTGGTTATCGATATTCACTTTGCTGTTACTCCACTGTAGGTTCTCCAATTATTTCAGTCGAAATTTTCAGCGGTTAATGTGTTTTTCAGCAGAAAGATTTCAAGCTTATGTTACCTTATCATCTTGCTCTTACAGGGGAATTTGCTAACGCTATCATGAATTAACTTCATAACTATGTAGAAAAGTGGAACCTAATCTTGAAGTTCTAGTCTCTGTGTTACTGTTTTAACATAGTTGCTAATTATTATGAACATTCAAATAGAAAAAAAAAATTTGCCTTTTTTGTTTGTTGAGAAAGCCTTCTTTCTTTCTTCCTTCACAATTATTGATTTATTCCTTCACATTTATTGATTATTGCCACAGTATCTAGTGTAGATGTATGTATTATTCTTTTGGATAATGATACATGCACAATTTTTGTGTTGCCAGAACTCTGTCACAACCATCAATGGGTATCACTGATCAACTGCTGCATGTAATGGTTGTGAAAGCGTTGTATCACAACGGTTGTGCCTATATCATTTTCCTACTTGTTGGATCCGATCATTGATGCTTGTGTTATGTGAATTTCATGTGATAGTATTCTGGACAGCTTATGTTCTACAACTTGGTGTCATCTTTATGAGAGTATTTGTGGATTGTTTACTCGTTTCATTGAGATTTAAAGTTCACATTTTTATACTTTTGTTGCTTTTATCTGTTTACCCCTCAGTGGCAAGCGCTATGTCAACTTTCTCAAAAGTTCAAGATGGTGTTCGGATCTTCCTTGCCGTTCTCTTTTGGATGTCCCTTTTCTTTTGGTCGTGTGCTTCAGACAGGGGGAATAATGGCCGATCAAACAAGGATTCTCGATTTAGAAGATGATTGAGTAAGTATAGGGGTTGTGGTTCTTTTACATATGTTGGACCTGGGAAAGAAACTTTTAGCTCTTTATTGTCATCAGATGTACCCTACCCAAACTGTTAATTACACTTGTAGTAAAGATAGGTTTCAGTTTAAGGGTTCATTTTATGTATTAGCATCTGCTAATGTATGTATTAAAGTGTATACGATGATAATTTATGAAGATATCATAATAAAAAGATCCAGGGATTGAATCCTGCTGCCCTGTTTAAAGCTACTATTATTATCTACTGCTATTGCTAGTGCTGCTAATAAACGTATACATGAAGGGTCGTGTTAATGTGCATAAATGATAGATTATGCTTAATTTCAACAGTTTATCTTAAGGTAACTGTTTAGACAAGGTGATTTTCAGTATTCTTGTAACATAGCTTGTAGAAATTGCGCCAAGTGGGCCACGTTCTTCTCGGACTTTAAATGTTGACTGTGAATGTGCGATTAGTATGCATTTCGTGAGATTTTTGTTATTGTCGAGAAGAGAAGTTCACAGTGAGAGTTAAATTGCCACATATATTGCTTTTGGGACACCCAGCCTCTTTATTTCTTCCACGAGATGCTTATCATGTATTTAGGGACGTGGCATCCTTGTCTGAGAAAGACCTAAATCTTGATATGAAACATTAAACTCTTCCCCAGTTGACAACATGGCATCGTTGCCAGTAGAAGACCAATGAAGCCAAGACCGAGCCAGACAATCTGGAATCCTTAAAGTAGATAGCTCGTAACCTTTTGCACTTCATACTACACAAAATTTAGTTCCTTCATTCATAGTTCTCATCTTCTTAACCTGGAGAGCCTTGCATTTTATTCTGCACAGCATTTAGTTTCCATGTTTGCACTTCATAAGCATTCTTGTATGACAACATTGATTTTTTTTTCCCTCCTTACTCTCATGTTGTGATTGTCATGCTACTGGTGACTTCACTAAAAAGAACATGTACTTCCCAGAAAGAGCCAATCTTTCTTTTGCAGCTAAAGTCCTTTCTTTCCCTCTGTTTCGGTAATCTGATGGTCCTTTTGTTCGAATTTATCTTGTGGAAATCAACACGATGTTGTGCGGTAAATTCTTATAAGAGAGTATTATTGGACTGGAGGGAGACCCTTGTCTAACGCGTGCAAAGAGGCAAATGTTGTTTTGTTTTTCTCATACCTAGTGCCCATCTAACGGTCTGATCTAATAGAGAGTCTTCATGTTAGAATTTCCCATGTATTGCACTATGTTTACCATTTAGCTTTGGTTATCTGATATCAATATTTGCATAAACTCGAATGTTGACAGTAACTATGTACTTGAAATCTAAGGTAAGACTGCCTAAATGACTTGACCCTTGCATGGATTCAACATAGGCAGGATGTTTCCACGTTCCAAACTGTCGTTTTAGTAGAAATGTTTGGATTAAGGTGACATGAGTAGTTTGCTGCCCGCGACGTGGAGAGAAGTCTATTGAACCTTATCAGCAGCAGACTGTGCTAAGTCCATTGAAACGTACAGGACGCTGCCCTAGAGGGTGACAGTCCCGTAGTGTCCGGACCCTGTCAACGAGTTGAGTTATTTTGAAATGTAGCCCCTAAGAGGGGTAGTAGATTCGGTCTAAGGTTAAACAAGGGCGAGAGATATCCAAGTGATGGATTTCGTCCCATTCAATAAGTTACTAGGCACATTCTTATTTGAAGCTAAATGGATGCACACTTTCTTGTTGAGTAAATTGTTTTTTTTTTTTTGGCCCTTCTTGTTTTTGATGAATAAATATATTCCACAGCAAAACAAAGTAAAATTATATTTTTTCCTGAATGATACAACCACATTATTCTCTTTAAGTGGAGTTATCTATATGGACTCCACGTATATATCCTTTGCATATTATCATATAGATCATACAATCCAAACATTTCTACTACCACATTATCCTACAACTCAACAATAGGCAAAGACGAGAACTCACTATTTGATAAATAAACCATTACAAACCACAAACCTTGTACTAATACCATGAATGAAAAAACTATTTTCCTGCTTCCACTTGACATAATAAGTTAGGATTTACTTTGTGAAAGCCTTGAAAATTAAGTCAAAGAATGTGGAATTAGGAATAAGGAAATTACCTAATATAACAATAGGCACGTTATAGAACGTTGTCTTTTAAGAGATGTTTCGTCCCATTCAAGTGTCACTTAGGGATCAATCGAAAATTTCTCTCGGGATACAATGGAGGGTGTTTGATTCAAACAGTGACTTGTTTGAATCAAACCCGAGGACACTCTGGAAAAACTGATGATTCTGTGTATTGTGAAACCTTTTTTTCGTATGCATACTTGTGTCTTTTTATAAAGTGAAAGGGCGCATTCTTTAAACAAATGAATGTCTCTCGCTTGCGAAAGGTAGAGTTCATATCTGTTCGCCCAAAACCTTGCATCTCTTGGATTTTTGAGTTGCATCCATTCGTAGATGCATGAATCTGAAAATTCATGTATCTGAAAATCCGAAAAATGCATATCCCTTCATGAATTGATGCAGGTCAAACACCGGTTCGTTGCGATAACTTTAATTCATACGGCAACTCGTATGCAAATGATTATAAAATATTTACTTTATTAAAAAAATATATATCTAACAGAAATTGCTTTGACATATCATCATCCTGTATTTTCATGTTTAATCGGGAATCTTGACCAAGACAAAATTATGAGAGAGAATTGAACAAATAAAAGATATCACTATCTCTAATCAATCTAACATTGATCATAACAACAATTGATCAATCTCGTAAAAATAATGATCAAAGCAGATTACCTAAATATAGAAAGAAACAAACACACATTGTCAACATAAATGAATAATAATAAATTTGAGGTCAAAATATTATTAAAAAAAACATTTACCCTTTATCGCCCGTTTCTTGCTAGTTGTAGAGCCATTCTTCACAGCAAGCCCGAGGACAACAAATTCATCAAATAAAGAAGGTTAAAAAGCAATCTGTTCAAACATGGATAGATTAAAAGTAGAAAAACACAGAGAAAGTTTATACCAATTTAAATGAATGAAGAGAACCAGTGCAATTGCTACATTTGAATTGAAGAGCAAATTTCTAATATAGCTTTATTTTTTTTGAAAATATTTACTAACATAGTTACTAAATTCTCTGCATTGATGGAGAGCGTTTTAATTTGAAATTTGAAATAAAAGAAATTGTTATTATGTTTGAGAGATTTTACGGGGTGAGTTATGCGTTTGAAATTTGAAAGAAATAAAATAAATTGTACTTATGGTTGAGAGATTATAGGGGTGAGTTAATGTTGATTGTTTTCATTTTTAATGCGTTGGATTTTTTTATTTACTTGTTTTTTGACTTGACTTGCCTTGCCTATTTATTCCGGGTTTGGAGCGGATAATTTCGAGTTTGGGTCAAATCAATTTTATTTTCCTTCTTCAATATGTATATACTAGTATGTAAACTCGTAAATACAACGTAAAGCGTTATATTTAGAAGATAAGCATTAAACGTAGATGACTACACATGTTTGTTTCAACTCAAAAATCTTAGGACAAATACTATATACATAGTATATATGTAAGTGGTAGTTATATTTAATGTGAACATATTGAATTGTCTAATTATAAGTTTTCAAATCGTCTATTTGATGCTTGAGTTCTACATCCTTCTCCATCTTTTTTTTGGGTACAAAACGGGGGCTAAAGCCCCCAAAAGAATAAAACTCTGATCTAGAGCAAAAGAACGCCTACAATATCTTACGATAAAATAGTGTGAAGACAATCGGAGGATCATTCAAAATGATGAGATTATCTTCAATGGCATGCCCTAAACCGGCAAGACGGTCTGCAACACGGTTTCCTTCTTTAAGGGTATGCTGGATAATGCATCTCCAGTTCCTCTTAAGAAACCTTCTACAGTCTTCAATGAGAAGGCCTTCTCTCGCCTCCCATTCTTCCTCTTGTGAAATGCTTTTGACTGCTGACAGAGAATCTGATTCAATGATGACATTCATGTGTCCTTTCTCCCAAGCCAATTTAAGACCTTCCCGAATAGCTTTAAGCTCTGCACAAAAAATTTGAGAGGTATTAGAATTTCCGTAAAAACCATATAATCACTTACCCCATGGTCCCTAGCAACACCACCCAAAGCTGAATGCCTAGAAGACATAGAGCAGCTGGCATCTGTATTAAGCTTGATCCAGCCCCGGGGGGGGGGGGGAGCCTGCCAACCGACCCATTTAATGGTCTTGTTGGAAGGAGCTGTAGAAGAATTTTGCGAATTAATAACATATTCATTAGCCAGAAAAACAATTTGTTTACAGACTGAAACAGGATTAGTATGACTTCTGTTAAAAATGGCATTATTTCTATCTTTCCATACACCCCAAAGGGCCATGGAGAAGAGGGCATTCGAGGGGCCTTTGTAAAGAGAGTCAACCACATGACCATGATCCTACAAATTCAAAATAATCCAGTCCACCGAACCAAAGTCTTGTTGAATAGAGAATCTCCTAAGAGGATTGCATTTCCAGACCCTTTTAGCAAAGTGATGATGCTAAATTAGGCACCACTAATTTAACAGGGCCAAATATAATCCAAGGATGAACTAAGAAGAATAAGGACGGCTAAAATAATAGTAGAGATAGGGTTTTTAGGGTTTTGTGCATTTGAGCCCAAGAATGTATCTCGGATTGCCTACGTATCCTGTGTATTCTCCAGGAATCAAGCCTTACGTAGTTCCTGGAGTTGTGTATTTATAGTCATAAATCCGCGTTAAGCCCTGAATTATAAGGCGGCGATGTCTATTGACGTTAATAACCCTTATTGGGCCTAGCCCCTTTCCCAAGTAATCCCATGGATACTGGGCTTGTGAAGTTGGGTCGGACTTCCGGTCTCGACTTGAATATCTCCGACATGGGTGTTCGAGATAGGACACTTGTATAACCTGCTGGCTGTTGTGGTCTTCACTGACACTTGTCCGGTTCGACCCACGGTGATTGTTGTAGGCTTGGATTCTCTAAAACGCCAGCTGGACCGATCAGATAATTCCACGTGGAGGGGTGAAATCCCGTATCGTCACAAAGTGACATTCGGCAAGGCAATGAGATATACTCTCAACATTAAGGTTGCACCTTTCACATGAATTAGACGAAGCTAATTTCCCGATAAATCTAGCTTCATTCGTAAGAATCTTGCCATGAATGACAAGCCAGATAAACATTTTGACTTTTTCGGGAATCATACATTTCCAAACAGCCTTCCAATTAAATTCATTGGACTCGTCATGATTCCCATTTCTAAGAAACCGGACCCCGGATTTAGTGGAGTATTTTCCGTTACTAGTAAAGTTCCAATAACGGTGATCCTTAACCATAGGCTCCAGACTGAGAGGAAGACCTCTTATGGATTCAATAACATGTCTTGGGATAGTAGTATGAAGCTTCTCAAAACACCAGGTTTTGATCCCTCAAGTCCACTTCACTGTCAATAAGATCTCTTAGCGGTAACCCATTCAGCCACACATCATCCCATAGAGAAACATCCCTTCCATTCCCAATCTTCCAAACAAATCCATCATTCACACTGTGAAAACTTCTCAAAATACCCTTCCAAATGAAGGAGTCATTCACTTTGGTAGTAAGTTGAAAAAGGTCACCATTTTTAACATATTTATCACTGAACAATCTAACCCAAAGACTTTTTTCTTTTCTCATAATGCTATTCCCGCATTTGGCTAAAAGAGCAATGTTATTCTCCCTAGCACATCTTATTCCAAGCCCACCATCAAGTTTGTCCTTTAACACACAATCCAAGTTGACCAAGTGAACTTTCCTTTGTTCTTCAGACGATCCCCATAGAAAACCTCTATTAATCCGATCTAGCTTATCACAAGTCTTCTGGACATCCTTCTCCATCAAACATTGTGTGTTCTTTCAAAAAAAAAAAATTGTGTTGTTGGATAAATAATTATTTTTATTTGATGATTGAGCTTTGCGTTCTGTCTCTATAAAAAGTTATGTTGCCCAATAAAATGAAAATATCATTAGAAATGGAAATGTTGCTCAATAAAATGAAGGGCAAATATCATTAGAAATGGAAAAGTCTCAACACGGTGTCGATTACTATTTACAGAGACAATAGAACATCAAAATATTAGAGAATGTAGGGGAAAACCCAACTTATCAACTAATCGATTAGACAAACAAAATAAGCTTTATTGATAATAAATTTCATGTAGTAGAATAAAAAGTTGAACCCATTGTAATAAACGTAGTTTTCTCGCAATATGAAATCAATTTTTTTTTTTTTGAAGGAATATGAAATCAATTTTGAAATATTCTATTTGTTTTCATAACCGCAAGATTTTTTCTGAAGCGAAAAGTCTTGTTTATCTCCATATAATAATATAGAAGCAATCGACATACTACAATCAATCATTTTGCAATTGTCAGAAATAAGTACTATTTCACCTGCCTAAAGAAGGAATGGAATCAAGTGTATGGCGGCAATGTCTGTTACACAAAAAAATGAAATCTTAAATTTCATGCCGACCGTCGCCCGTGGTTGGGTGCATGTCGTCAATCCAATACTTTGTGTTTGTTAGTATAAGCTCCTCTAGAGAAATATTGACACCGTTTCAATATTACAGCAGCTACAGAAACCCAATTTTAAATCCAAGTGTGGAATGAAAAACCACCGAAAACCTCATATGACGCCAAAATGGAGAACCATGAAGATGGAATGTGCATAAAACATAAGGCACCGACTCAACCTCCTCTCATGCTGTGGCCACGTTACCTATGGCAACAACTAATTACGCATAGCGTTTTAACAAACTTGACATGCAAATAAATCGAGAAGGAAGAAAAAGAACGACCAATCTTTTCACTTGTATAGATGTAGCTTACATGCTTTGGGTTCTTACATGAACACACAAAGAAATCGGCAACCGAATTCCCAAAATTGGAAAAACCAACCAAATAAAAGGATGTGTTGATTAGTAAATCTAGATACACTATCTATAGAGCCATCTAACCCCCCTCCCCCCAAAAAATGATAATGACAAATCCAGTTGAGCAGAATTTTTTTTTTTTTTTTTTTTTTTTTGAAACGAGCTTTTATTTAATACTGGTGCTTAAAACTTTGCACCATACACAAAATACATGGTTTTGTAGTCTTACCCAAACAGGTATAAAAGGGAAGAAACATAAAACTTAAAAGACAAAACTAAAGCTCTACTCTTGCAGCTGCGCCAGACGCAGTGGTTAACCATTGCTCCACGAGCTGAGACGTAATCACATAGGCTGGGGGCCTTTCCACTATCGAATCATGAACTACTTTATTTCTCCAAATCCATAGTCCGTTAACCACTTCCCTCCAAATATAGTCCCAGCCATGGGATCCATTGGTGGACAGGTTCTCATCTATCCAAACATCTATACTACTTGTGCCAAAGAAATGACTCCATTGAACTCTAGGTAGCAGCAACCTCCACACTTGGGTAGCCCAAGGGCAATCACGAAGAGCATGGAGGGGTGTTTCATCTTCTATTCTACAGATTGGGCAGGTGGGAGAGGGGATGATATACCTCTTAGCCAAGAACTCAAACGTAGGCAGCGCTTTATGTTTTAACGTTGAGCATAATTTTCAGTCATGGATAAACAATCACTCAAGCAAAAGAAAAAGAAAAAGAAAAAGAAAAATATTAAATAAAAGAGGGAAAATGAATTTGTCATGTTTGTCTCCCAGCTCATGATCACATCTAGGAAATTGTTATTGCGTGTAATAGACAATAAATAAATAGAATGGTCAGTAAGAAAGGGCTTTACTAAATAAAAAAGAACTTTTAATGCAACTTTGAATATGCAAAGAACCACATTATAAAACAAAATAAAAAATAGTTAAAAACAAAAAACAAGAAAAAAAAATTCTGCTAATCACTAAACAAAAGAAAAAAGATTATGCTAAGAACACACCAATAAAGGATGTCAATATAAAAGATGGGCTTAAAGTGAAGAGCAAAATCTACCCTTAAAAAAATTATCAACCGCAAAACATCACCATGAATACTCCAAGCATAACAATAGAACAACCTCAAGAGAACCACCTCGCCCCTTACCCCGCTTACCCGCTTCACTCCATCACCTCAAATCCAACAACAACAAAAAATTCCGTCAATCGAAATAGGTTATTACACAGAACAAACTGAAGGGATAAAATGCACTTCAAGATGAATTGGACTTCTTTCTTGTGATAAGTTAAGTACCGTCTAATAGAAGAATATTCATATTGACGCCGATGACAGACGGATGAGTATATTAAAGAGAGGGAGAATGGTTATAAGAGCCGCTGCAGTCGGTGGTGGATGTAGGCGCTTTATGAATCAAGCTGGCTTATAGAAGAGACTTACTTGATGTTGTAAATACGTAGCTGCTATAACGTTGTTTGTGTAATGCAATTATCGTTTCATGGATTAAAAAAAATGTACAACAAAAAGTAACAACTTGCACCAAACACTGTGATGCGTCCAAAAAAATACATCTTGTCACATATGGTTCAAATTAATATCACAAAAACACACTAATACTTGTTGTGACACCATCAGTAAGAACACACTAATGCTTGTTGTGACACCATCTCGGTAAAAACTTACTGACCGTGACACCACAATATTGTGACACCCTATGGTGAAAACTTAACGGTAATGACACCATATGGTAAAAACTTAAAACGGTTAAAATTCAACTAACCGTGACATCAGGTGGGGCGGTAATTTCAGTGATGTTTTTCTCCTTTAACGAAAAAAGTAAAAACATCTCAGTTCCTCGATAGAGCAAACATCTTACCATCACGATTCACTTAAACAATCACACCTCTGTCATAAAATTGCGCATAGCTACTAAGCATTGAAGGAAAAAGTTTTCATCGATCTTTCTGTAAGAGAAGCGGTATTCGAGAATGTCAAATGTACACGGTCTATCATCTAAGTAAGCCTAACATGAACACGTATTTTAATGTCACAAAAATAGCAAAAAATAACGTTCAAATTGAAAGAAGGAATTACCATCCAGTAAGAATTGTCATAGAAGCTAGATTAGCAAACGATTTGGTAGACCGATTTCCGCTTCTACTCCATCAATAGCGATTAATCACGAAGAACCATTTTTCACAATACTACAACAAACAATAACCTAATATAAAAGTGAATGAGGGAATCAATGTGTATATGACCAAAATCAATCCAACCTTGGCGCAAATTTGGCTGTAAATCCGATATCCTTAATGCGTAGTTATCATCATCCTTTGCCATCTGACATTCTAATCCTCCTGCAACAACACCAAGAACTATAACAATAACAACAACTACATTTGGTTTAAAAATAGTATTTCAAATAGAAAATCCAAAACCATATTTTGCAAATAATTTCGACCAATTGAATCTGTAAAAACCAGGTAAATTGGAGTCGTCGGTGCTATGTCTTCAACCCCGCAGCACCTGAATCTCTTATTGCAGCACCCGAATCTCTTATTGCAAACTTTGTCTTCAAGGTGTGGAAATTTTTTAGGAAATAAAAACAATAACCTAATATAAAACTGAATGAGGGAATCAATGTGTATATGACCAAAATCAATCCAACCTTGGTGCAAATTTGGCTGTAAATCCGATATCCTTTATGCGTAGTTATCATCATCATTTGCCTTCTGACATTCTGATCCTTCTACAACAACACCAAGAACTATAACAATAACAACAACTATATTTGGTTTAAAAATAGTATTTCAAATAGAAAATCCAAAACCACATTTTGCAAATAATTTCGACCAATTGAAGCTGTAAAAACCAGGTAAATTGGAGTAGTCGGTGCTATGTCTTCAACCCCGCAGCACCTGAATATCTTATTGCAGCACCAAAATCTCTTATTGCAAACTTTGTCTTCAAGGTGTGAAAATTTTTTAGGAAATAAAAGCAGCAGTCGTGAGGAATTAGTTTTCGGAGGGTATTTTTTTGCGGAACGTGGGTTGAGGTGGAAATGGATTATTATGAGGAGAAACAAAAGAACGTGGTAATTTTCCAGAATCGTAGGAAGTTGCTGGATGAAGTTTTTCCTTTTTCTTACCAGAAGCAGATCGTGGGGTGGGGCACAACGTAAGGGAGAGGCTGGGGTGATTTGCTGGTATACAGGGCCAAGCCAGGCTATTTTCCGGGTCAATTGGACAAAACGGGCAAATTGACAGTTATTCACTCGAAAATATTAATATAGATAAGTATAGAACTCTTATTGTCAATTCAACAACTTTTCGTTACTTAACAATTTATGCATTAATTATAGTCAAGAAATATTTTACATATTTAACATTTAAATTTATGACATTCCACTATTTTTTTAATATGTGTGAAAACTACTAAGATGCTTTTATTTTAAGACTACTAGTATTGCTCCGCGCACTCAACACGCCACGTTCCATACTGGTATACCTTTACTTGTCTATATCCCCACCTTTCGACACGTTAAATTGTATTACAAGGCATCTAATTCTATGTCACACAAGATACCTTTTACTGCGCAGCGGGGCGTGGCTATCTATGATAAAAACCTGAATCTTGTTGAAGTCCGGGAAGGTCTTTTGCAAATTTTGATTCTGCCCTACGATCGGAAGCTGAAGTGGTGCGTTGGGCTCTGCTGCAAGCTAAGGACAGAGGTTGGAATATGTTTCGTATCATGACTGACTCCCTCATGTTGGTACAAATGGTGAACGGACAAATCCAGACGCGGCCAGATCTCCTTGTGATTGTTGCAGATATCAAATCCCTTTTGAGTTCCCTTAAATCTTGTAATCTTTGTTATCTAGGCAGAAAACTAAACATTGTAAGTCCCAGAATTGCTTCCTTTGCCAAGAAGCTTGTAAATCCAGTCAGTTGGTCTGGATTTCTCCCTAATTGGATCCGTATGGATGAGAAAGATGAACGGTCAGCTAGAGATTCCACGGTGTAATTTTGCTTGAAATAATGAAAGTTTACATTTCTGGAAAAAAAATAAAAAAAAAATAAAAAATCACACAATACGAAAATGAATTCGAATTTCAACTTTAATTAAAGATTTAAATCAATAGTAATAGATTAAGGTTAAACGAAAAAAATATAATAAATTTTCCAAATGAACTTATCTTATAAGACAAATTCAAAAATCTAAACGGGCTAATATTGGGACAGAGGAGGTAGTACATTTTAATCGGTAGCGTAACTATTACTCCCTCCATCTCAAAATGTTTGAGACGTTTGACTTTTCAACCGCTTACGAAAAGTCTAATTAATCCTTCGAATTTCATCAAATGATCTAATACTTTTTACATTTATGTACTTTAAGTTTCACTTTATCATAACCCTAATAATATTACATCAATTAACGAAATTCCAAGGATTAATTAGACTTTTCATAAGCGGCTAAAAAAGGAAATGTCCCAAAGAGTATTTTGAGTATAATTTACTACTACATCCGTCCCATAAAAGTGTCATCTTTTTTAAAATGAATTGTCACATAAGAAATATTCATTTAGAAAATCAATATATCACTTTTTCCAAGTATACCCCTATCATAATATTTAATGTTTATATATTCATTTCAATTTCAAAAAAACATTTATTATTTGATAGGGATATATATGTCAATCACTACATAAAATACAGCACATTAATTGTTTTTTTTAATCTATGTAGACACCACAGTGGACATTTTTTGTGGGACGGATGTAGTAATCCACATCTCATTTTTCGTAAACCAAAACTATCATAATTTGGTGAAAACTCGCCATTTTGTAAAATAAGGTTTTTTGAGTATGAATACTAAAATAACTTATATATTTAGAAACCGGTGAAGTGTTAGAGTTTTATATAAGTGAAAAGTGATAGATATTGTGTATAACCAAAGGGCAGTTATCCTATTGATTCGGAAAAAACACTATTATATATATTATGTGTTTTATTTTCTCTTAACTTAAAAGTTATATTTATCGTGTTATTATTGTCATCTCTCATCTAAAATCATAAGTCCACCATTGGTTTGGAACATCTGGAAGTGTTAAATACTCTTTGCCGAACTTGCGAAAAAGACGATCTTATAGTTTGCTTTTATAGGCCCATATATATGACGCTAAAATCTGTATAATAAAAGCATATATTACACCAGGGCAAGTTAAAGCGTTCATGCATGAACATTTAATATTTTATCGTATTTGCAGGAAATATTGAGATAACACATGTAATGAGCATCATGGCTTTAATCATAGACTTGCCGTGAGGAAATCATGAGTTCATTAAGGACAATTCATGCTGAGGGTGATCAACAATATTGTCTCAACAATGATAACGTTGAATCAGTCAAGAACCTTCAGACGTGCTTAGGGTTGAGTTAGATTTAATCTTATTGGGTATTTTGGTTTGACACATCTTCACTGTTAGATATTTTTTCTAACATTCACATCCAAAAAAAAGAGAGCTACGTCTAAGTGACTAAGTTAAACTTGGTGATAGAAGTTAAGGCATCAGTCTCTGTCCTTAGTCGCCATGACGTAGGCCTGTTGATCTTGTTAGATTAGCATATATAACTAGCACATGCCATTCTCATAAATTGTTACGTCACTACCAGAAACACTATGCAAAATAAACAAAAATAAAATAAATCTCGAATTAGTGAGTTAAGGAAAATTCAATAGCGGAGAGTTCTAAATGAGAAATTCTATTTGCATCATTTCAAAACATAACATATGACATGATTTTAGTGTGTTGGTGGTCTACTTTGTTTGTAGGTTGTAATTAGTAATGTGTTTGAGGTCACATGTTATATTTTAAAATTGATAATGATACGAAAACAACTGTTATGTCACAACGAGTGACTCTTCGATTGTGCATCTATCAATGTATCATTACTTTTTTGAATTATTGCAAGTGATCGAAACACCTCATTAAAGATTCTCGATGTTATTTTTTAAAACTAGTGCAAGTGAAACTTCTCGTTAAGGATTCTTAGTAATAAAATTTATCATGGTCTACTACGTTAGTTTATTATTAATCGATATAGTTACTAATTTGTATTTTTTTTTATTTTAAATCTGATGCAACTACAGTTTCAAAGCAACGTTTATGAGGGGTGATTCTGATGCATGGAGTCCTCATTATACATACGTGGCACAGATCCGACGATTAAGTCCAATAAGGACTCCCCGAATCAGAATTACCCGTTTATGAGAATCACATGGGTTGAATGACAATTGTGGATAGAGTTGTAGCTCAAAATCTAGCATAAATTATGGGTTATTACGATGACGGAGTGAGGCTTGATAGAGAGGCTGCATACGTGGCAACATTCGGGCCGCGCGAGTTTCATCCTCGCCGATAGGAATTGCATACGTGGCATGACATCTGTGTGGTCAGGATGTTGCCACGTATACAGCTCTCTATTGAAGCCTCCCTGCATCAGAATAACCCATAAATTATATACACTCATAGCGAATCCTTGAGCATTTTTTTTTACCTACTTTAATCGATGGAAGTAGTAGTCGAATTAATTTATAGGAAAAATTAGTTTATAGTCCACTTTTTTCCTCTTAATTAAGTGCTAATCCATCTACAATTTTTTAGTTGCATTAAGGACAAATAAATTCTACCGGACGAATATATCCCTATTTACTTAGAAAGCAATCTTAATAACAATGATTGGCTTCTCAAAGACTTTCCGGCTATGGCGTCTACGCCCCCACTTCTGATTAATCTCCTCCTCCATCAATGGCAACACCGGATTCAGCTCCGACGATTCTGCAGCAATCGGATCTCACTCGAAAGCCGGCTAACGGCATCCCCTCCCAATCTGTTTTTCTCTATGGCACCTAGAAAGGAGAGCCAGCGATTACAATTCCCCAGGAAATTGAAGATTCATTAGCAGCGCAATTCGAAAATACACTTATCGGAAAGTTCTCCCAAGGTAAGCCCAGCCTCGATGCAATTCGAAAATTCTTCGCCATTCAAAACTTCTGGTGAGGTTGGGAATTGTAATCCCAAAATGGTAAAGAAGAGGTTGGGATAACGATATTCCCGAACGGAGCTATGTATATCGGTGTCTTTGATTCTTTAAGCATTTGTTCGTTGTCCAATCATGTTAGTTGATATGCATTAATAGGCGTGTGTGAAGTTGAGAACTTTCAAATGTAACTCTTGCTACACACAAGCTCTTTGTTATTGCAATCGATTTTGCTCACATAACTTTCTTTGTTGTGATCATATCATCTGAATCTGTTTTGGTGATTTCTTAAGTGCTAGATCTCTATTGCCTTAAATTGACTTTTTGTTGAACCCTTGCATTTGAGTGCATATCTTTAAGTCTTTGCATCAAGTCTGCGTAGTATTTAATCTTCTTTGAATCCATATAGCTTCTTTGAATCATTGGTTGAACTTAAGTCTTTGAAATCTGCTATTGTGGGATTCGGTGTCTTTGTTTGATCCCCTTAAATTGTTGTTTTCGTTTTGAACCTCCACATACACTTTAGTGTTGTTGTTGATCAAAGATTGGAACACCCAATTGCTTCATTAAAATCTGCAAGTTACGTGTATGTTTTCGCTTTCATGCTTTCATCCCGAGCTTGCCTCTCGATCTTCCTTCAAAACCTCTTTGCATTTGAGTTTTTGAATAACTTGTAATAGGCCTAGTTTTGTAATTTGTTGAGAAACTGAACATTGTATTCAGCTTTTGTGATCTCAGTTTTGATAATCAAGTTTGTTGAACCTGATTATCCTCTTTGAGGTCTGTTGAAAGTTCAGTTTTAGTGTTATAATTGTTACTGCTCATATTTAGTAATAAATAATCTGTTGTGCTCTGTTTCATTTGCTGAGTTTTTAATCAGCAAATAGATCGGCTAAGTTTGTAAGAGTGTACTTTTTTTTGACCTGCTTATATAACCTTCACGTTGATTTGCTGCATATTGTATTAGAATTGTTTGGACATTATTTAGTTATATACATCAAGTTGTCCTAGTGTATATCAGCCGTGCATATTTACTTGTTCTGATAATAGGCATAGTCAAGTGTCTAAATCAAGTGCTATATATTATTTGTTGAATTTGACTTCATTAATTAAACTAAACTGTATTTGTTTGATAAACTTGCTTTGTGGTATATATGATTGTTTATATAGTGTTATAGTGTTTTGTTCAATAGTGTTATAGTGTTTTGTTATGAGGCTTATATATGAGACATATATGATATTGTGTCCTTGAATTAAGCCTTAAATGAGCCTTATATGAGCGGATATGTGTGCCTCAAGTAGTCACTTGAATTAAGCCTTAAATGAGCACGATACTTTTTCGCGATCATCGATCATCGACATCGACATCATTTCATCGATAATGTGTGCCTTATATGATCATTTGTTAGTGATATTGTTTTGTTTACTCTGGGGACCTTTTCCATCTTGGTGAGTCAATCTTTTTCACATGCATGCTGTTTTACATGCTTAAAAACCTTCAAGTTTGTATATATTATCGATTTCTTTTGAATAAAGTTGATTTGGTTGTTCAATGTTCAGTTTATATCTAAAAATCATAAAGAATCTAAGAGTGATAGTTTGATTACTGGGTGCATAGAAATATGGAAAAATTAGGGAAAAGTCCACATTTTTACCCTTAATAAAGCTTTAATCCTGGTTCAATTTATTAGTTGCAATAAGGACAATAATTTTCCGTTCGGACTAAAATATCCCCATTTTTGCACTGATGCTTTTGAGGCATTTTTAAAGTTGCATTCGAGCAAGTTTTCAACAAGTATTTTAGCGACACTTTGAGCTTAAAATTTGGAGTAAATTTAGCTTCCTCTACGTGTTCTTGTTGGGGTCAAGAAACATAATTTGTTTCTTGGCTAGCTTGTGTTATTGTGTTATTGTGATTATGAATATGAAAGCAAAATGTAGAAATAGTGTCTTCTTCTTTACAAGAAAGTGTTTCTTATGCTTTCACTTGCTCCAAGATGGCCTTATTTGAGTTGTGATTATGAAGCCAAGAACAAGTGGCCTAATGTGATTGAACCCAAGAACAAGAAGAGGCTAAAAGAAATGATCTAAAGAAAAAAATAGTATCGAAACATGCTCCAAAAAAAGTAAATATGAGTGCTTGAGCTGTAAGAAGACATTCGGTTCATATCAATGACTTGGGGACATAGACTTGCAACAAAAAACCGAAAGGAGAGTCGCGCGAGGCACGACACGAGCATCGTCATCTGGCGATCATCGATCATCTGCGACATCGATACTCACGATCACGTCATCTGCGATACCGTGTGCCTTAATACAATAGATAGGCCTAATTCAAATGATTAAGCTGCTTTGAACATGCATGTTATAAACACCACACCTTAATCAAGTTAATCATGATATTCCTTTTATCAATCAAAACCATATAAACTTGGCGATAGAAGCTTAATAGTTAATCACTTGAATTAAGCCTTAAATGAGTCTTATATGAGCCGACTATATGTGTGCCTTGAAGTAGTCACTTGAATTAAGCTTTAAATGAGCACGATCATATCATTATCGACATCGATCGAGCATCGTCATCGATCATCGTGTTAGTGTAAATGCTGCAATTAAATTCGGCTTTCAAATACTACGTCGAAAAGGTATCAAACGCGGTCTCAAAATGAAGATAAAAAAATATGAACTTTGGTGAAACAATTTTGATGATCGGTTTTAAATCAAAATTTACGGTCGTTTATAAGAAAAAGCGCTCAGGTTAATACAAATATTTTTAAATCTTTCAAAATATACGTCGGAAGGGTATCGTATTTGGGCTCAAATTGAAGAGCAAAAAAAAACATGAATTTTGGTGAAAAAATTTCGATGATCGGAGTTGTAAATCAAAAGTTACGGTTGTTTGAAAAAAGAAAAAAAAAAACAAACAAACAAACCTGAAGCAGCGGAAGATTTAATACATATGCGCGCGTCCCTCTTTAATAAAAGGGGTAATTTTGTCCGTCTGAAATTGTTTGTCCTTTTTGCAACTAGAAAAATAAGTATGTCCTATTTATTTATTTTGTGTCAAAAAAGGGACTTTTGACTCTTTATCTCTAATTTATATAAGTCAGTGACATAATCAATGAAAGTATGATGATGGTCAATATATTGCACATGTAGCATCCTTTTTCGTGCAACGTGAAACCCGGAAACACGTGTCCCTATGAAAGTTGCAAAGACAAAATATCATCTCCCATGGCACATAGTGGCCCTTAACATTCCCATTGCTTTTTTTTTAGATAATCATTATCCTTTTTTTTATCTAACATTTCCAATAAACAGCAGTTTTTGCTTTTCTAAGGCAGGTTTCTCAGCTTCTTTCCCTTTCCTCTTTTTTACCTCTTATCAATTCCTCTTGGTAAGTTTAAGGAAGATTAATTTGTGTCTGTTTTTTTTTTTTCCCCTTTCTAACTATTATAATTTATATTTTGGGGATTTAATTTAGTTATTTTGTTTCACAGTTTGAGAAAATGGACAGTACTGCAATGGAACTTCCTGCGCCTGCTTCTTGGAAGAAATTGGTACTTTTTCCTTCTTTGAATTAAATGATTATCAATTGTTTAGAATATAAATTTTGCTAGCAGTACTTCAAATATTCTCTTTTCATGTTATTTGCTTTCTTGCCCTATTTGTGTTAATTATTTTAGGGAATAAAGTTACATGCTTTTTAATTTTCTGATGGCAGATCTTATCTTCTTTCTTGTTTTATTTCAGTGTTGAATGCTGCTTCTTGATTTTATCATAGATAAAGTCTTGAATTTTTATTTATTTTTTTATTTATTTTTTTATCATAGATAAAGTTATTTTCTGTGTTACTGTGATGGAATAAAAAAAGGAAATTTTATAGAATATTTATTAGAAAAAAATCTTTTTTTTTTTAGGGTTAGAGAAGGATCTTTAGACTATTCTTCTTATGATCTGATCTAATAGGAGTCTTTGTGTTAAAAAAAAATTCAAGAAAAATAGATACTTGTAGTAAATGAGGTGAAAGATTATTGCCTGATGTTCATAAAGTTATTTTTACACTTGTGTTTTTGGCTGCTGAGATGTTTCGATTGTTGCTGAAATTTTGATGGATTTTCGTAGCCTTCCCTCAATGTTGAGCCCGTATGCTCTTCAATACACAACATGTAGGGCTTAAAAGCGACGTTGTATTGACCTAAAGGAGCAAAAAGAGACAAAAATGACGTTGTTCTGGTCCTTTACAAGTCACAATATGGTGCTGTGATTGCAGAGAATCCGAACACCCCATTATCTACCCTCTTTTTGCTACGTACCTTACGGCTAATCAAACATAATCAGAGTAGTACTGAACTTTATTAGAGTTGCTTGCCTTTTGATTGTTAAGTGTACTGTCTTGGTTTACCTAATTTGCTTGCATTTTCTGTTTTATGGTGTTTTGATGAAATTCATAACCTTGATCAAGAATCGAACATAGACAACGATTTGGTAATGAAACTCTTTAGTAAATCAACAGATGTAGATGACAGTTGAATCAGAGTTACAAGTATCATTTTTCGTTTGCTAATTGGTTTTTGCTTCAACGAGTCGATCTTGGTTTGTTTTGCAGTTCATGCCGAAGAAAGGAGGTAGAGGTTGGAAGAGTGAGATCGTTTTTATTGCTCCGTCCGGAGAAGAAATCAGTAGCAAGAAACAATTGCAGCAGTACCTGAAATCGCATCCCGGGAACCCACCATTATCTGAGTTTGATTGGACCACAGGGCAGAACCGAAGAAGATCAGCAAGACTCAACAATGAGAATTCTGAATCTGCTCCACTTCGTCTTTCAACTGGCACTGAGCCACCACCTAAGCGAGCAAGAAAGTTGCCGGTTGAGAAAAAGGGTAATAAAAAGAAGATTGATTCCGTTATAGTGGAAGAAGCCGAGGTTGAGAAAGACGATGAAGAACTGCATAATGCAGATGGCGGCAAGGAAAATCAGGCTGAGGTTAGTGACAAAGAAGGGAATGGAAAGAATGGAAAACATGATCAATCTGAACCTGCTATGACAGACATTGAAGTACAGAATGACAAGGAACCGGAATCTGAACCGGAAGCTGTTGTGGCAGACATTGAAGTGCAGAAAGAGAAGAAACCGGAACCTGAACCTGAACCTGAACCGGTAGCTGTTGTTGCAGACATCGAAGTGCAGAAAAACGAGAAACCAGAACCTCAAGCCGAACCTGTTGTGACAGACATGGAAGTGCAGAATTACAAGGAACCTGAACCTGTTGTGATGGACATGGAAGTACACAACGACAAGGAATCAGAACCTAAACCTGAACCCGAACCCAAACCTGTTGTGGCAGACTTTGAAGTACAGAACGACAAGGAACCGGAACCTGAACCTACTGTGGGAGACATTGAAGTATTCAACGACAAGGAACCAGAACCTGAACCTGCTGTGGGAGACATTGAAGCACAGAACGGCAAGGAACCTGTTGTGGATGAAGTTATTGATGAGGAGACTAATGCCAAGGCTGAAAAGAAGGCAGAAGCTGTAAAAGAACAGAAACCTGAATCTGAGGTTAAGGAGGAAGCTATTGTTAATGATGTCCTTGATGTTAACAAACAAAGCCAGAGCGAGAATATAGATGGTTGGGTGGAGGTTAAAAAATGCAAAACACCAGAGACCTTGGATTTTGGAGCTCGTTCATTGGGACAGACAAACTGATGATGCACATCAGGTGTTTGAGATAATTCTTGTGTGAAGAGTCTTTATTACATCACATCGTTAGATGATTGGCATCTGTGTACAAATGCAAAAGTATATTTTGTCTTTTTTGTACTATTGATGACACTCGTTTAAGTTCCGGTGCAATAAAGACTGTTTAACCCATGAATTAGATGGTAGTGCAAAATAAACAATGTTTGTCTAATCAGGCCAGTGTGAAAACGCGTAATGTGCATCTCCAGCCTCTATTGTTTGCTGAATGCACAAAACGCGTAATGTGTATCTCCTAATAGTTCAGTGTAGAGACTCTTGACTCTAGCTTTTTAGTTTGTGGATGGATGGCCTCAGTATTAGTAGTAGTTGTGTTTTAGCAGTAAATAACCGCCTTTAGTCTAGTAGTGGCGAGAATCCATGTTTCTGTCTTTACTTTTTCAGGGCCATGCATCGATGACGAATTTACATTGTAAGGACTAGCTAATAGAATTTGTGTTTCCATAAGGCTGTAATGAATATGGCTTCAACTTATTTCAATTTGTGAAGTTGCAAGTTTTTAGTGGAAAGATGTTTGGAAAGCTCATGGCTTTACTTACTTCTGTGTTTTATTTGTTCCCCATTCGTAAGAATCGAGCTAGTCATGTATTGTAACCTTGTATGGTTTGATAAAGAAAACAAGGAGAATATTGAAAAGATTCACAAGATAACAGCAAAGAATCACTTTTACTCTTATTCTGCATAAGAAAGTACAGAAGTTCCCAATAAATATTCTGCTGAATTTATTTGCTTTTCAATCAGCAACAAAGACATCTGTGAGAATGCTTGGAAAGGGAATGAAGCTTTTGGATGATTCACCCCAAGATACAGTATAGATTTCAACATTGAAAAGCCAAAAGGTATCTTTACAATGGAGCAAAAGGTAAGACGAATGTATAGATTTGGAATATATTCTTAACCCACAAAAAGTTGGCTTTCAAACTGAAATTTTTTCATTACATCTTTGCACCAAGGTTTGGAATCTCTTCTTGTTGTTATGGCATGCCAACTTTTGAAGCATTGCATTTTCAATCTCATATCCCACCAGTATTGTGGTTATCACCAATTCTACTCTTTCTGCAAAATCAAGATTAAAACCCCTATCTTTATTGATTCTTGATTACTGTTTCTTTGGCATTTCTAAGAAATTTTAATGGGCTTTTCTTCTTTTTGGCTTTGTATTATTCTTGTCTGCATTTCTATCTTATCAAACGGTATGCTCATTGTATCGCCTTAATAATCTTATTGATCAATTATTGTTATCTGCAGAATTATTGTCTGTTTTGCACTTAGTTTTAGAGATGTATTAATGGTGGCTTTTGTTTTTTTGCAGTTTATATTGTGCAAGCTTTCACAGGTACCTATGGAGTAAACTATGGCAGAATAGCAGACGATTTATTACCACCAGAAAACGTAGCGCTTCTTCTCAAAGCAGCAAAGATAAAAAACATCAGAATCTACGATGCTGATCATTCAGTTCTCGCCGCTTTTAAAGGCTCTGAAATCGAAATAATTGTAGGACTTGGAAACGAGTTCTTGAAAGACATTAGTGCCTATCCGAATCTCGCAATGGATTGGCTTAAAGAAAATGTGCAGCCTTTCTTACCCGGTACTAAAATCACAGGAATAGCCGTTGGTAACGAGATTCTTGGTGGGAATGATCCTGAACTTTGGGAAGTTCTTGTCCCTGCTGCGAAGAATGTCTATAATGCCCTCGACCGCCTCCGTCTTACAAAAGATATTGAGGTCTCTAGCCCACATTCTGAAGGTGTATTTGCAAGCACATTTCCTCCATCTGCAGGGGCATTTAAGGAAAGTGTACTTCCATTCATGACTCCTCTTTTGCAGTTCTTTAACCAAATCGGTACACCTTTTTTATAAACGCATATCCGTTTTGGCCTACAAGAGTGATCCTGAACACATTAATCTCAACTATGCCCTTTTCCAATCAAACCCCGGGATAGACGATTCGAAAACCAATCGACAGTACGACAACATGTTTGATGCACAAGTGGATGCGGCATATATCGCTTTAGAAAAGATCGGTTGGAATAAAACACAAGTGATTGTTTCTGAAACCGGTTGGGCGTCTCATGGAGATCAAAACGAAGCTGGGGCTACCATGGAAAACGCAAGGACATACAACCGTAATCTACGCAAGAAACTGATGAAAAAGAAAGGGACACCTTATAAACCTAAGATTCCTGCAAGGGCGTATGTTTTTGCATTGTTTAATGAAGATCAGAAACCTGGTCCTAGCTCTGAAAGGAACTTTGGATTGTTTAAACCAGATGGTAGTGTTTCGTATGATATCGGGTTTAAAGGACTTGCATCTTCACCTGCTCCTCCATCACTACTCTCCTCAAAGGTATATAACATTGTCCCCATTTTTTATTTATTTTTGCTGTATCCAAGGATTCTTGTCTCTGTACTGACAATGTTTCTATAATTTCTTGATGCAGGACCTGAGATACAGAGTTGGCTTCTGGTTTTCGTCGTTGTTATCGCTCATGGTTTATGCTGCTTTGTGATTTTCAATTTGATCTTAGTCTTACCATGTTGGTGAAGGCTTGGGGGGGATTGTAATTAATTTCTTGGGGGGGTGATTTACGAAATGTACATAATTATATTCGCCTATTGATTCATTTTTTATGCGTTTTATGGAAGAAAAGTGTCGCGTTAACCTCCAGTTTATATGTAAAAACCAACTCGTAGTTACTCTATGATATGCGTGTTGTCATATTTGTTATTCCCGTGGAACGATATGTGTTAAAAACAAATAAAATCAACAATTTTACTCATGTAATCCAACAGATATTACAACTACAAGTATGCAAAGAATTAAATCGAAATAAAAAATTCAAACCAAGGCGAATGCGAACACTATGTCCTTAAGACAAATCTGCTCCGGTATAGTGCCCACGGTGCTAGCAATTATCTCCCAGGATACAACGGTTTACCTTTTCGATGTAGTGACACTTCAAATTTCGAACAAACGGCGAACTCTTCCTGTGTCACAACATTCTCTTCGACAAAATGCAAACTCCTTGACTATATGAGATGAAAATGTAGTATTCTGAAAAACTTGTGTAGAGACATTTCGACCAAAGGGGGTTTATAAAGGTGGAAAAAATAACTCTCACTACTAAGACCACTAACTCTTAATAATGGCCACTACTATCACTTATAACCACTAAGTGACCCCTACCCTCTAAGACATTAATGGACAATTTCTCCAACAATCCCCCACAAAAATGGACATTAATGCAAATGGAAATGCATACCCCTAAAGAAAATTCAGACAGGAAAATATTGCATTAGGAGAGGTGGCTTCTGGCTTTGAACCTACCTTAGTGAAGTACTATCGGATTTATTCGGCTAATTAGTGAATTATGTCTTGAACTGTCCAACCTTTATTTTAAACAAAGACAATAACACTCGCACAATATTTCCCTGAACACCGTATTTGGTTCTCATGGTTGTGTTCATTTTGGCCATTAATCACCCCTGGTTTCAGAAAGTGCGTTAGAGGATTCTAGCCTCTGAATTCTCACAGAAACGGCCCCACTTCACACTTACATAGGTGATCTCCTTTCAAGAGTATTCTGCCGTACTCCATTTGAATATCAAGATATAGGAATCATTAAAAGCTATGCTTAACCTCACACCCTCCGCATGTAGCAATTTTATTCTAACAGAATGGGTAAGTGAATTATCCCTTTTGAACCATGATCTTGGGATCTCCAGTCAACATGGTTGGGTTGCCATTACAAGGAAACATGCATAATAACTTCAGTCCCATTCCGTTTGTCAAAATTGACATCTGATCTCTAACTAAACCTTTTATAAGCGGATCCGCAAGATTCTCATTCGATCGTACATAATCGATGAAAATCACACCTTTAGAGATCAATTATTTAATAGTATTGTGTCTCCGGCATATGTGCCGAGACTTACCATTATACACACTACTCTGTGCCATTTCTATAGCCGACTGACTATTGCAGTGTAAGCTGATTGCCGCCACTGGCTTAGGCCAAAAAGGAATATCCTAAAGGAAATTCCTAAGCCATTCAACTCGTTCTCCAGCATTATCCAATGCTATAAACTCATCTTCCATAATGGAACGAGCTATGCACATTTGTCTTGTAGACTTCCAGGACACAGCAACACCACCAATCGTGAGTCATATCCACTGATGGACTTTAAATATTTACTGTCCGATATCCAGTCACATCACAATATCCTTCTAATACTGCTGGATATCTTTGTATATCTTAATCCCTTACTAATAGTGTACTTCATGTACCTCACAACCTATCTAAGGCTTTCCAATGATTATGGTCTGGATTACTTGTGAACCTACTCAGTATGCTCACAGCACATGCTAAGTCTGGTCGTGTATGGTTGGTTATGTACACCGCACTTCCATCACTTGAGAATATCTCAATTGATCCACAGGTTCACCTCCGTTCTTGACTAAGTGCATACTTAACTCGTTCACATTTGCAACACCTCGAGCTACTAACAACGCCTTACAATTATCAATAAATCCATCAACCTTTAACTTTTTTCTCAAGATCCACTTCCATCCGAGTGTTTTGTTTTCTAGTGGAACACCAACCAACACCCAAGTGTGGTTTGCATGATGGATTCTATTTCTCTATTTATAGCCTCTTTCCAGAAAGGAGTTTCTAGAGTAGACATTGCCTCAACATATGTCTTGGGTTCGTTTTCTGCCATATAGGTCAGAAAATATGGACCAAAAGACTTGAAAGTCCTAGCCCTCGTAGTTCCGCAATTTCTTGAGGATCACTCTCTTCTTCAGACTCAAATGTCTGCTTACACATACTTGCTTCTTCTTTATCTGTTTCCTTAAATGGAAAGAGATCTTCAAAGTACACAACATTTATAGACTCGATGATGGCACTATCATGTACATCAAAGATGTTAGTTTTATGCACCAGACACCAACAGGCACTACTCTTGAGAGTATATCCGATGAATATACTGTCAATAGTCCTATCTTCACTAGCTTTGGTTTAGGTTCTTCTACCTTAGCGAGACACCCCGCATTGCCGAGAATTTTCAGCTAGACCTCGGCCTTTCCACGACTCATATGAGGTGTCATCCTTCTTCTTTGAAGGATCTTGTTGAGAATGAATTTCGTTGAGAGGACAACTTCCCCACAAGTTTTGAGGTAAACCCGAACTTATCAACATAGCATTCATCAACTCTTTAAGAGTTTAGTTCTTGCATGTAGCAATACCACTTGACTGTGGTGTGTATGGTGTAGTTGTTTGATGAATGATGTTGGGCCCTTAGCAAGACTCATAGTTGCAATCTATATCTCTTTGTCAACCAAATCTATAATAATAATAATATTATTATTTCTGTCCTTAAGACAAATTTGCTCCGGCATGTACCCACGGTTAAGCAATTGTCTCTCAGGATACAACAGTTTACCTGTTCAAGAGGGAGGTACTTCAACTCCTGAACAACTTTCAAACTCTGACAGTGCTTCAGAAACCTCTTCAACTATATATGCAGGATTATGAGTATTTGTGTTGTAGTTCTTATGTACTTTCCATTGCTTCGAACAACTTCGAACTCTGACAGTGCTTCAGAAAACATCTTCAAACACTTCAACTTTTTCAACTAACCAACTTCAAGCCTTAATTTCTCATTAATCCGATATCCGAATTGAATGATTCAAAGACCTGCTTTTATCTATGTCACACGTAGATTTCAAAGTCATCATAAACTCTTGATAAACTATACAAGAGTGTAATCGAAACCGGCTCATAAAGTGATTGTAAAAATCATTTTTCTTTTTCCCTTAATTATATTGTACTTTCAGATTAATAAACAAATTGTTTTTCTTTTTTCTGATTGTTTATTTTATTTCGCATACGATACTACGGGTATAACACTATTAATTCAATCAACCTGACTATATTGTCTACTAGTTTATGACAACTTCAATTCCTGACTCATCAGTTTCTCAAAGTGATTAAGAATTGCAACTTTCAAACGGCTCCTAGTTTTAATTTTGCGTGTTTGTTTGTTTTTTTTTCTTTCTTTCTGAGCAAGCATGGGCTAGTGCGTATGCCAATGGTTGTAACATTTTCAAACTTTCTCTTGTAACTAATATACTACTACTACTTTTAGTGGGGGTTATATTATATACACGCAATAACGCTGCAAAATAATTTGTATATTAGCACGTTGTATGAATAATCTGTCACTCTCGACCTATGTGTCATTCCACCAAAGAGACAAGAAGGGGGTGGGGGGTGACTTTTACTTGAAAGTGTGATGCCACATTTTTGCATACGTTTCAGAGTAGAATGTTTTTGCGTTCCCCCCGTATCTGGAATTTCAATAAAAATGTCACAGGTAAAACTCCGTAAAGTTCATCACATACACCTATATTAAAGTCATAAAGTGTATAAAATAAGATGTTATATACCGTTTTTTCAAAAAGCTTAAGTTTTTTTTTTTAAAGAGATGATACTTCAACATGGTATCTGACCGAGGTTGTGGGATCAAACTTTGCTGTCAACATTATTTTCTCTATTTATATTGTGTAAGTGTTACTGAAAAAGATGGCCCATGGCTGGAGGAGGCGTGTTCAAGAGTGTTGGAGAAATGACCCACACTTTAAGGTGTATTCAAGTATTTAAGATTGTGTTTTATTCCTCATTTATATTGTGCAAATATTGGATGAGATGATCCACGCTTGAAGGAGCGTGGTAAAGTATACTCATTCCGTCTCAATTTGTTTGATACATTTTGAAACTCATAATATTTAAGGAAACATCATTTAATGAGTTGTCTAGTCATTTAAAACTTGAATAATTTACCTTTTTTTATCCTTTTAGAGCAACTCCAAGCGTTCTCATCAAATTTTACACCAAATCATTAATTTGGTGTAACTTTTACACCAAATTTTATCCATCAACTCCAATTATTCTACACCAAAAAGAAATATTTTTGGAATATTCCATATCCATATTCAAAAAGTTGTTTTATTCTTCACAAAAGAAAAAGAAAAAAAGGGAACAGTATTTGCCGGTGTGGTCAATCCACAAGCAAATTTGCCGGAGAATTTCATGTTTCCACCAATTTGATGGAGAAAATACATGACCATTGGAGTAGGATTTTCCAGCAATTTGATGTTTTGATGGTGAAAAGAGCCTCCCTTGGAGTTGCTCTTATATGTAGAATTATTTCACAATATTTAGTGAGATATCAATTAATGAGTTGAGGTAATTTAGGCAATGAAAGCAAAAAATTTAAATCTATTTAGAGTTATGAAACTTATTTTGAGACATTCAAAAAATAAATAAGTCTCAAACAAATTGGGACGAAAGGAGTATAAGTTAAACAATAATTTTTTTTTTTCTTTTGAGAATTATCCAAGCACAATACACTGATTATACAAGTATCAAGTCCACTGCTACCACAAAGTTGCTGAATGTATTAGTGTATATTACACATAGGCAAGTGACTTTAACATGAAGCATGCTTCTGATCAATATTTAGTAACTCGAGGAATTTCTTTAAATACTAATAAACTAGTAATATATTCCCACGAAGTGTTCTTTCTGCGTCCTTCATTTTTTATGAAATTTTTGGGTAGTACGTACCTACGTGTGGATATGTGACGTGGCACGATCAAAACCACACAGTTTAAGTGTAAAATAAAATCGTGTGGTGGTGTGAGTGTCTACATGGGAAATTTATCCCGACGTAAGTACGTGTGTATGCAAAAACTTCCCTCATTTTTTAGCATATAAACAAAAGTTACTTCCCATCACTTCAATTTATCTTTGATAAAAATCAATGATGTGGTCGGTTGTTAGTTTATTTAACATATCACGGACATTTTTTTCCCCTTGGTTATAACTTATAACCATTAACCATATATATGCATTACCGTGTAGCTATAATCACCGACGGATCAATGAAATTTTGTCACTGAAAGTCTGAATTACCGATTAGTATATGATATACAGTAAAAAAAAAATGGAAGAAAAAAGAACTTTACAACATCAAATCAAAGTTACACGTCTCAAAAACATTATTCGGGGATAAACACCTCAAGCACGCACATCATGGCCATAAATACCTGCTTGAGCGAGCAGATGGACATGGATATTACCGAAACACCTAATAACAGAAAACGAATACGTCACAAAAAGACACTCCAATGCCCTACGATCATAACACAAATGGCCCAACGCGATCCTCGCTCACACTACGTACACAGACGTTGCACACACAATAACGAATCACTCTCCAAGGAGTCAAGGAGATCATCTAAAATCCTAGTTGATGCATCCATTGCAACTCATGCAAGATAGCCACCATCTCTAATGCTTCCACTGTTACATATCTGTGTATTTTGTAATACGCTTTGTGAGTAGATTGGGCTTTGTATAGCTGGGCTTTGCCTATCCAAATATAAATAGGTTTTTTGGTTGACTAAGTCATAAATAACAAAAACAAAATTCAGAATCCTTTTTCTCTCCTTCTTCATCAAGCACAAACGAAAACCCTAGTTTTGGAAAGTGGATCAATTCCACTTTCTTCATGGTATCAGAGGTAGTAGCTTCATTGTTCGAAGCTTCGATCATTTTTTATTCTTCGTTTTGATTAAGAAATTGACTTCGTTGTTTTCTATTGAGATTGATAATGGCAGAAGATAGACAGAACAGAGGAATCGGAGATTTGGAGGCGTCGAGTCCATATTACCTCCATCCAAGTGAATCCTTGTGGATCCACCACTGGACGGGAAGAACTATCATTCCTGGAGCAGAGCGATGCGCATAGGTCTGATTATGAAGAACAAGCTAGGTTTCATAGACGGAACCATCCCCAAACCTACAAATGACCAGAGGTTGCGTTCCCGCTGGGAACAATGTGATATGACTGTGACAGCGTGGATTATGAGGTCAGTGACTCAACCGATTGCGAAGACAGTGCTTTGGATGAATTCGTCACATGAAATCTGGGAGGAACTTCAAATGAGGTATTCGAAGATGAATTGCATTCGCCTCTCAGATATGCTTGAAGATTTCAATCGAATTACACAATGTAACCTTTCAGTTACAGAGTATTTTGAGAAGCGGAAAACCATTTGGGATGAAATTATGGTGCTGAGGCCAATTACATCATGTGAATGTGCGAGACCAATGTACTTTCGCGTTATTCCTACATTCATAGGTTACATCGAATCTGAATATGTCATAAGATTTATAAGAGGCCTGAATGATAGTTTGCACAAGTAAGGTCACATGTTTTCTTACAGAAACCCTTACCCAACATTACTGAGGCTTTTGCTAAGGCAGTCCAGTTTGAAAGCCAAATGGAATACAGTGCAAGTCACCCACAGAATGGACAATCGGTGATATTTACAAATAAGTCAAATGTAGAGTACAGTGGAAGCAAAACTTTTCCAAGTTCTGGGAGTGACAAGGTTTACTCAAGAGGGGATGGACATTAGAGAGGTGGAACTGAAATTGGAAAAGGAAAGAAGGTGCAATGTTCCATTTGTGGTTACAATGGACACACTGTGGACAACTGCTACAGAAAAAATGGGTATCCTCCTGACTAGAAAAGTAGAAAGAAGGTCAATCTGGTAGAAGGTGAAGTAAGCACAAGGACAGAGGATATTAAAGGTTCAAGTTCAGGGCTAAATCTCACCTCCCAGCACCTTAAGAAGTTGACCAAGTTGCTGGATAAAATGAATTTTGAAGACATGACTGAGCACAATGTCAATCAAGCAAGTGTTCTCACAGCAAAGTTCAATCAGACAGATCAAAAGATGCAAGGTGAGAGTCTAGACACTTGGATACTAGACTCCGGGGCAATAGATCACGTTACTTATTCAATTGATCTTTTGAAAAGGTTAGTGATGGGTATAAATAATTCCACCACCTCAACAGTGAGAGACAACCCACTGCGGCCACCCTCCGACATGACAAGAGAAATCGCCAAAGGGGCGGCCACTGTGTCTCACCTCGCCGCGACCAAAGCATTTGCGGTCCCAGGCAAGTGCAACAGATCCTAGGAATCTCGTCTAGGCAAATCAAGAAGGGGGCGAGGCCAGGAAAGGCTTGCTCCTTGCGACCTCAGAGAGATGGCCGCCGATTGATCCAGATCTTTTCCCCACTTGTACCTAAGATATTTCGTCTTGCTTAGTATCTAAGTTAAACCTAGCTTAGTATCTAAGTTAAACCTAGCTATTAGTAAAATATCTAATAGATTACTTATTCCCTAAGTTACCCACCTCTATATAAGGGGTGGTCATTGTAAACAAGAAGGGGGATATATATAAAATACACACTACACTTGCCAAGCCAAAGCTCTGTCCATTCTCATTCCTCCATACCACCACCCGCCGGAGTATCACCACACCTTAAATACAGTCAGATATCCACCGTCTATACACCGCAAGGACACCTGTGACGATTTATACATCATCAGTTGGCTCCGTTACCGGGAACAAAAACGGCAGTTCACCTGACCGGCTCCATCATATAGAAATTACATATCAGATTGCCAGGAAGTCCGACTCAAAGCAAGTCCTGATCACAAACATAGTCATAACCTATGATTTGGAAGCAAAGGCAATCGAACCCCAAACTCCTGAGAGGCGTTGTACAAACACATATACAAGGCGGCGTCGCGATAGAGACACAAGAGATTACATAGCGGATGGGGAAGGATCACAAAGGGGAATTTTGGCCCCTAGCGATGCCCGAAATTTGATAAATCAGAAGGCTAAGTCAAGAGAGGTCGTAGCAGCATTGGATGGGAAAATCAGAGGAGCATCTCGATCGCAGCATAGCCAGAGATCAACCCCCAGGAAAGAGCCAGATCTTCAAGAAGATCTGGAGATTGCGGAAATAAGGGAATACGCGAGGTATGCGGAAACTATGTACTAGCCAATTCCGTCACGGTAGCAAAAGGCCAAGCCCCAATGTCGATCATCGACCCCAAATCCCCCAGAGGTGAAATCGCTCCGCGGGCGGTAAATAAGGGTCGGAGAGCGATTCACGGGATCGAGATAGAAGAAAGTGTGCGCTCCTCAGGCGCAAAGGACCTAGGAAAACGTTGTTCAGACTTCGGTTCTCCCAGATCGCGATCATCAGGAGGAAAAATCGCACGAAAAAGGTTCGGCTCTCAAAAGGTTGGGTGAGAAGGACAAGGCCTCGGCCCCAAGTCGTCTCAGCCTTCCCGAGGGAGGATCTCTTCTCCGACGAGACAGGGACGCACCGGACGCCCGCATAATCATCCGTGAAAAGAGGGCACGTCGGGAGGAGTCGGAAAGGCTCGAAGGGAGTCGAGCGCAGCGAGAAGGCTAATACGGTATTTGTTGCCACCGAGGGCCGACCACGCACGGGCGAGAACAAATGGAGATAATGAAAAATGAGCTCGCCGACTTGAAAAAGTCGAGACCCGGCCGAAGAGCCGCTCCAATTTGAGGAATCGGCGTGCTCGCCAAGAAAATTACTGAAACATTGCCTACCGGTCGCGAAAAAGTTAGCTATCCGGCTATAATTACTACAATGGAAATTCTTGCCCAAACAGTGGCTCACCGCTTTCCAAGGTCGCATCACCTGGCGACCCAAAATAAATCCGCTGGTGCATCGCCTTAGTCGGAAGCATGCGAGATAGGGCCGCCTCTTGATACGTGGACTTCCCGTGGCTCGATAAAAAGGTGGGAGGATCTCTCCGAGAAATTAAATCGAGAGAGTTTGAATCGGGCGAGTAGACCAAAGAAAAATATAGAGGACCTATCTGAAGTTCGCATGGGAGGACATGAATCCGGAAAAAAGAATATTACGAACGTTTTCGTCGAATATACGATCAAACAAGAAACATTCCGGATGATGCGGTTGTCACATGTTTCCTCACGAGGATCGCCAAGGTCCAATGAAAAATCGAGTTCAACCTACGCCCCTAAAGCGGGTCTCGTGGAAATGTTGGAAAGGGCTCGAATGATGGGAGTCGGCAAGCGCCATCCTCGGGCGGCGAAGCCCAAATGAGCGACCTTCACGAGAAAGAGGAGCACACCGAGGAGAAAAAAGAAGGAAAAAAGGCGAGATGCTAACCACGACGCGAGGTAAAAAGCCTTATAAATTCGGCGAGGACAATTTTACCCCGCTCAACACCAAAGCATCTCAAATATTGTTCGAAATCGCGAGCACTTTGACAAGCCCAAACCTATGAGGCGATCCCGGCGATCGCGACAAGTCAAGTCTTGTGACTATCACAAGGATCATGGTCACATCACGGATGAATGTTTCACGTTAAGGCGAGAAATAGAAAGGTTAATCCGCGAGGACCGACTAAGTATAAGCGAGATGGGAATACTGGTACCGATCAAGGTCGCCCCCGCGTCTATCGTCGAAAGAGGTCCAAGTTATCCACGGGATATCCAAGCAACGATCGGGTGAAATCTCGGATACACCAGATCAATACGCGGCTTTGAAAAGCGAGATAGTATTGGGGGAGAACGAGAAGGAATCATGTTCACTAAAAGCGAATTGGCGCAAGCGAGGCCCCGTGGAGGTACCCCTTGTTCTCAAAATCGGAATAAACGACAAGCATGGAGTCAAGAGAGTAATGATCGACAGAGTAAGTGGCCGGTCGCGACGTCATCTATTTATTCGTTTAAAGCAGATCGGATTTGGAGAAGCTAAGTTGAAACCTTACCTCGGGGTGCTCGAGGCTTTACCAACGACACCGCGCGGGTCAAGGGGCAGTCGACCTCAACGTCACTTTGGGCGACTATGAGCCATGCTGAATCGAGATAATCACATTTTTAGTTATTGATCTTCCTCATACTACAACATTATCTTGGGGATCCCGGCCATGAAAAAATTTCAAATGGTGGCGTCCGCTCTCACCAAAGGGTCAAATTTCACGTAGGGGAGGAGATTGGGGTCGCCATCACCGACTGGAGCTTTCCTCGACTATATGACCAAAAAGCAGGTCGATTCTAAGCGACCCCGATTGGATGGTTTTAGCACGGCTCGGATCGGATCGCTATGATGAAAGAAATCCCGGAGAAAGCGGTAGAGGTGGAAACATTGCAAGTTCGGGACGAGCCCGACTTCACTGGCCGAGGACGAGTTGATCGAGGTTATAATAAGCGACAAATATCCCGATCAAAAGATAAAAATAGGATCGAGGACCACCGAGGAAGAAAGGAAGAATTGATCGGGCTTTAAAAGCCAACTTGAGCGCTTTTGCATGGGAAGTATGAGATATGAGGCGTGGAGTCGAGGTCGCTTTGCACTATCTAGATGCCGACCCCAACTTCGGACCAATACTGAGAAAGAGCACACCGTTCTCTACGGAAAAAGAGATCGCAATAAAAAGCGAAGTCAAAAAACTTCTAGCAAAGAGGCATTATCAAGGAGCTCCAATATCCCACATGGGTGGCAAGCGTAGTGATGGTAAAGAAACACAACGGCAAGTGGCGGATGTGTGTCGACTTCACAGACTTGAACAAAGCTTGCCCCAAAGACCTTATGCACCGCCCGGATTGACAAAATGGTCGACGGGATCGCGGATTCGAAACACCGAGTTTTACGGACGATATTCCGGTTATCACCAAGTCAAAATGGCGAGATGAAGACAAAGGAAATGGCGGCGGCCTTGAGGGCGCAGTGGACTCTATTACTATGAGATGATGCCTTTCGGCTGAAGAACCTTGAGTTCGACATATCGAGAGAATGGTAAACCGAGCCAAAGACACACAAATAGCGAGGAACATGGAAGCCTACATTGATGATATGGTCGTAAAATCAAGTCGCCAGGGTCACTGGTGGACCTTTGTGAAACCTTCGCCAATGTGAGGGCCACTCAATGAAACTAAACCCTGCGAAATGTACTTTTGGGGTCCAGCGGGGAAAATTTCAGGCTTCATGGTGAGTCAAAGGGGATCGAGGCAAATCCCGAGAAAATCGAGGCCCTAGTCAACATGAGCGAGCCCACCAAGTATTAAAGAAGTACTGGCTTAACGGCGAATCACGGCTCTGGGTAGGTTTGTCTCAAAATCCATGAAAGAAGTCTGCCTTTCTTCAAAATTCTGAAAGGGGCTGGTACCTTCTCTTGGACAGCGGAATGCTCCCAGGCATTTAAAGACCTCAAAGAATACTTGTCAAGACCGCCGTTGTTAACCAGCCCGAGGCTCGGGGATATTTTGTTTTTGTATTTGGCGACCTCGAGATAGGGCCGTAGCCGCAGCACTTGTAAAAGAGGAGGAGGGCTCGCAGAAGCCAGTTTTTTATGTTTCCAAGGCTCTAAGCCCCGTTGAAAGTCGTTATTTTAATATAGAAAAGTTGGCTTATTGTGTTGTTATAGCTGCCCGCAAATTAAGGGCTTACTTTTCATCGCACACCATCGTAGTCTTATCAAATGCATCGCTAAGACAGGTTCTTCACAAACCAGACCTGTCCGGTCGACTGCTCCGATGGGCCATCGAACTTACTGAGTTCGATATCCGATATGAGCCTCGGAAGGCTATAAAGCGCGAGCTCTCCCAGATTTCATAGCAGAAACAAGCTTCAACGAAGAGGCGAAAGAGCAGGTCTGCTCCAAATGCGACCAGGATAAGGTCACCACAGAGGACGAGCCTATCAGGCCAAGTCACTGTTGGCAGCTCTACGTCGATGGCGCCGCTAATCACAAAGGGTGTGGCGCGGGAATAATCCTGTTAGAGCCGGGCACATCGGAAGAAATCGGCGAGGCTCGAGATTCGATTTCACCGCCTCTAATAACGAGGCGAGAATACGAGGCCGTCATTCGGGTTGAAACTCGCCAAAGCCATGAAAGTCGAAAATATATACAAGTATTTTGCGACTCACGGTTGGTGGTTAATCAAATCAATGGGTCCTTTGGCATTCATTGCGAAATTTTACAGAGGTATATTAACCTCGTCAAAAGACTCAGCGACCGCATATTGTCAATTCAAAAACATCCTCGAGAGGACAATCATAGAGGCGGACTATTTATCCAAATTAACGCGAAGACGCGTCGTGCGATCCAAACATCATGGTCGAACACCTATCGAGCCCGCCATCTCTCGGTCGAGATCATGGATTTCCAACCAGGAACACTTGTTGGGTCGACATCATGAAGTCTTATATTGAGTTAGAGGAGCTTCCGGCGATCCTTGCAAAGCTAAGGCCTTAGTAAAAGGGCGCGCAAGATATATGATTATGGGCGATGTGCTTTACCGTCATTCATTCTCGAAACCCTTCGCGATCGTTACGACCGAGGAAGTAGCGGGCATTCTAATGAGAACTACATGAGGAATGTGCGGCGCCATCCCGCCAATCGAACACTAGCACGTAAGGTACTTTAGCCGGATATTATTGGCGAAATTAGCGAAGACGCCAAATCTTATACCCAAGCATGTGATGCTTGCCGAGGTTCGCCAAGATCCCCAGGCTACCCTCGTCGAACAAAGCATAGTGGTATTGCCTGGCGCTTTCGACATGTGGGCGATCGACCTCATCGGACCTTTGAAGAAGAAAGGTCGCTCGGGTTGCGAATACGTGGTCGTCGCGGTGGATTATTTTACTAAATGGGTCGAGGCTAAGGCCTTGGTAAAACCAATACCGGGGACATAACATACTTTTGCTCGATCAAATATGGACAAGATTTGGTGTTCGAGAGTGATGGTTTCCGATCACGGACCTCAATTCGAGAGACGAATTCGGACAGATTTTGTGAAGAGAACAATGTTAAACATTGGCAATCATCCGTGTGCTACCCGCAAGGAAATGGGCAAGCGAAAATGCCAACAAACAGGTCCTAAGTGTGTTAAAAAGAGCCTGGGTGAAAGCGGGCCACCGGCGGATCACCTTCCAGCCGCTCTATGGGCACTCGGGACGTCGCGAAAAATCACAATGAGGAAACTCCTTTTGCTTTAACATATGGATCGAGGCTATGGCGCTGTGGAAATGGCCTTACCAAGCCCTAAGGTGCGTTTTACAACGAGGTCAATAATACAATGGCGCGTAAACTCGAGCTTGATCTAGTAGAGAGCGGCGCATCCAGGCATCTGATCGTCTAGTCAATTATAAACAGCGGTAAGCGTCATCACGACAAACGATTCGCAATCATCACTTCGCCGTCGGGATTACGTTCTACAAAAAAGACAAGCCACGGGCCATGAAGCGAAAAAAGGAAAGCTATCGAAAGCCCGGGAGGGCCTCTACGGATTTCGCGAGTTATAAAAAAGGGACGACACGCTAAGTGACAAGGAGGGCCATGAGTATAATAGGCCATGGCATGAGACAATCGAAAAAAATACTATATGTAACAAGCTAATTCAAATAAAGCTGTTCTTCCAAGTGGTATTTACATTCTTGTCTTTTCGTCGTCGTCCAAAAAAAAAAAAATATATATATATATATATATATATATATATATATATATATATATTTTCAAACATATCGATCAAGCCTGGACAAACTTCCATCACCTGCAGGATGGTTACCTTCCTCCGATCACATGTGTGGAGGTCCAAAAACGACACCACGCTTGCAAAGGGCTCCACCGGATAAGTTTTTTCAAACATATCGGTCGAGAGTATGGAAGGGAACCCTGGCGCCACTGCATAATTTGGTTATCAGCAACGCGAAAGGCATGCGGCGACCTGTACCTCGGCGAGCTTGACCCACCGAGCACGCATATCTTAGTGCCTCGCGATGGATCAACACTCCCCAGTCTATATCCACTCGATGGTCGCGAATGGCGTGCAGAAGGAGCGCTTCGCTCTCACTAACAGCATCAGCATCGGCAAAGATAAGAGCGCGGGAATTTATAAACTTCTTCCACGCACGGTCGCTGCGAGAGAGGTCGGACGCAGTCACTCCCAAAGACAAAACCCGCTGATGCTCGGGGAACAGCTCGCACATTGCAATACTTAGGCGAATCTGCCTATTTTCCTCATCTGCAAGGTCCCAGGCGATCTCATAATGGGAGGAGGGATTTATAGCGGGTATGTTAAAAACTTGGTTAATCCTCTCCGGAGTAAAGATAACGGGGACACCCCGGAGAGAAATGCTACTCCTTTGCCCGCCAGAGGCTACCTCAGACAACACGGAATAAAATTCCCGTATCATGGTAACATTATCCGCTGCCAGAGGCTTAGCAATAAATTCCCACCAGCCAGAAAGCCGAACGCGCAGCATGGAGCCGTCTTCTATTCGTTGTTCATTTAAACCCCTCTCCCTCATAATATCACGCCACTCAAAATAATCCCAGAAATAATTCTTGGCTAAGGGGGAGGCAGTGGTGAAAAAGGGGGAAACATCCCGGATAGGACGAGCTTTCCATGTCCGAACCCGCCGCTTTCCCTGGATGAGACATGGGGATAAACGATAAAGAGGATAATTAACAATTGAGGAGAAAGAAAGCAAATTCAAGATGAGGCAAGAGGTAGAATGAGTTCCAAAGTAACCCCCTTTTATACCAGAGAAGGGACATAATCAACGGTTGGGATTAACTGGATCCTAGGGCCAGATATTGATGACGGTCAAATTATACCCGTAAAAGTCATCAACATTGACCTTAAATCGAGATTAATAATATATATTTCATATTAAATCACATGTTTATATTTAATATTTAATGTTATGTGATTTATATTATGTAAATTGGTATTTATTTGTTTTATTATTTAAAGCCGATTTATTGTGTGATAATTATTGATTTTGCAGATCACAACAAATCGGGAGGATAAATGTCATTCAATCAAAAGATCTCAAGATAATAAGGAAGAAAATCGGAGCATTAATCAAGAGATAAATGAAAGATTAATCAGATCAACACGCAAGCGTGGAGTGGGGAGCAAGGCAGACGAAGAAAACGTGGAGAACTTGGAAAATCCAGGTTCGGTCGACCGAGCCTCATGCTTCGGTCGACCGAGTGTCACCTCTCGGTTGACCGAGCCTCGGGTTTGGGTCGGTTTTCGGCTTTAATCGTGCTTATCTTCTAGAACCACCCTAAGTCGGCAAAAACCTCTATATAAGCAAGCAGCTACGAGAATTGTAATACACACCTTGAATACCTTAGAATATCATTCAATAAAATCACTCTTTGATACAATGTAGAATAATGTGAAGGTTTCCAGCAATTTAAAGGCTGCGATTATGTAAGCCTTTATTTTCTGTTTCTTTTCTTTTAAGTGATTAATCCCTCCCAATTATGCTTTATCGTTTGAGTTAGTTAATTCATAGCTAGATGATGTAGATCTAGGCTATGACGTTAGGGATGTGGCGAAGCCTTGTCTATGAGGATCCCATAACCTACGTCATATGTTTAACGTCTATTCATGAATCTGCTTGGTTTAATTAATGCGTATCTATGTTAGTTTATATGAATATCGTGCGAATTCATCGTTTAAATCGCTCTGTATGATGAAACGCTGAGAGATATGTTCAGGGATGTAATCTGGGGATGAAATTGATTCGGGTGACCGAATGAGTTCACTCGGTCGACCGAGCCCAGCTATTCGGTCGACCGAGCCCTGTTTTATCCGTTAAATAGCCACGTCTTTATGGTTAGGTTAACTTAATAGAATTTATTATCTCAGTAGGTATGGCCACGGCTACGTTGCTCGTCAGTTTTAATTCGCGTACGATTAGGAAATACCAATATAGGACTCCTAGGTCGGCTTATGAATGACCTTCCGGGGCTTTCAGCGAGATCTAAAGCGAGTTTTGTATTTGGGAATTGTGCACACCTAGTTATCGTAGGTCGTAGACTAGCATGAGACCTAAAAGGTAATTGTTAGTTGGACGAGGGCTTGAGCGATCGTTTAGGAAATGCGCCTAACCACGTGAATGTTGCCTGAGCGAGGTGTACGATTAATATCGGCATCCTTAGTAGTCGTAGCGTGTGAGTTATATGAGATGGAGGCACCAAAGGCGAAGTCACGTAACAATACCACGGTGATCAGTGACCTAACCGGTGCTAAGTCAAGTTTAAGAGGATGACTCCGTAGCCAATCTAAGATAGATACAAATGGATTGGATGATTAATAAGTTCGAGTTTATTATATAAATTATCTAGGTCCAAACGATAAAGACTATAATTGGGGAGGTTAATTACGTTGTGTAGAGTCGTGTCTTTACTTTTCTTGTTTTATGTTGGTCGTAGACCGCCTCTATGTCCTTAACATGTTTAATTAATTGTTTGTATATAAGATGATCCACAATTGGTTCCCTGTGGGATCGACCTTGATTCACTATAGCTATACTACGATGGGCCTAGTCCTCTTGCTAGTATTGGTTTATGGTGGTCGAGTATTTTATAACCTGATTGACCACGTCATCAAGTTTTTGGCGCCGTTGCCGGGGAGCCAACGGTCAATTTTATATATAAATAATTTTTTTATTCATGTCGAGTTTTCTGTTTTAGAGTCAGTTTTTACGTTTTGAGTCCCTCTGGTTGTCTGCTCTGTCTGAAAATTCCAGATTCTAAAAAAAAAAAAAAAAAAAAAAAAAAAAAAAAAAAAAAAAATAATAATATTTATTCGGTCGACCGAGAGACCTCGTTCGGTCGACCGAGAATTTAGATTTTTTGTTTTGTTTTGTTTTGTTTTGTTCTTGTTCTGTTCTGTTTACACGGTTTCTGATTTGTGTTTTTAGAAGCGGAATTTCGCGTGTCTGTTTATCCTCAGTATGTTTAATCCGTGAGTCTCGATAGCAGCAGCATGGGAAACCATGTTAAAATCGATCCACGGTCCGTTTTGTTTTTTCTTACGTTTGCGTAAAACAGGGAAGCAATAATGCGTGTCCATTAATTTTCAAGTATACTGAGAAAATAACCCAAAGCAAACATGTGGAGCTACGAATCTAAAATGGGAAAAGCAATGGAAGCAATACCTTTAAAGCACCAAGATGGCTCGGAAAAAATTTTAAAGGCTTAAATTCTTCGTGGTACAATGTTGAAGGCAAGGTACTACCTTTTTTGCTTATGTTTTACTACCTTTTGGTTTTTTGAGCATAAGTAGCCTATACATAAACCTTAGTATGAATCTTGGCCCGGAGTGGTTGTAAGATTATTTCTATTAGTGTGGAAAGTTCTGCCCCAAATCTGTCTCATCTAGAGGGTGTAGGGAAACATGTAGTAGTTGAATGAAGCAGTGAATAAAGAGTTCCTCGTAGTTCTATCAAAATCTCATGGTCCTATGCATGAAATTGCTTCCAATGGCCATGGGAGCAACAAATTGTGTAGTTTAAGCATTCGCAATCTAAAGAAGACGTTGAGTTTTGAAAGAACGCAATCTTCGGCTTTCGTTGATGTTTATGGTGATGGCTTCTCGGTGAACCCACCTTAAACAAAAACGAGATTACGCTTTGGGTGACAATTTAGAAATCGAAGAATCTTTGTACATAGGTTGGAAATGGTTTAACCATGGTGGCGAGTTCAAAGCGAGCTTCGGCTCAATCGACTTCTCCACGTGTGATATGCGTTATGCCAGTTCAACAAGACTTAGCATAGCCGATAAGCCTTCGGGCTAAGCGGGGCTTAATCTTGACGGATTGGCCTGAATCATCACATAGGTTCCAACGAATAAGACGGCATGAGCTTGCCTACATAACCGACCTTATTCGGAGTACTTTGATTCATTGTTTCTTATTGTCAAGGCCAAAACCGTAATTTTAACTGAGTTTCTTAGAATTCACTAATTCCTAAAACGAGAGCCGAGGTAAGAGCTTTGTATAAATGGTATGGCTAAATGTCGTTTCCTAGGTCTCACAACCAAGGGAAGGGTATTAATCCGCAAAAGCAACAAGCCCACCTCTTATAGTGCTCAGAGGGTCAAAGTCTGGCGATCCAAGAATGATAACTGACAAGGATACTTTTGGAAAGTCGAGCTGAGGACTTTAAACTCAGAACTACTTCTTTAAAACCCTTAGTATTTCTTTTTAGGATTTTAGGTTTTGTTTTCTTTGAGTCAAATAAGAGTAACGTGACATATGTTGAGGTTTTTATTTTGCCGTGTTCGATGGCCATTGGGCTAAGGATGTGCAAAACTTTTTTACTCAATATAGGCCACGTGAAATGAGTTCCGTAGGAGAGTCGAAAAATTGCTAAAGAAAAGGAAATTTAGCAAACAATCTTAAGATGGAAGCATTAAGAGAGCTTGAGAATTACCGAAAATGTGAGAGGATGATTGGTGCGAACAAGAACAATCTTGGTCAAATTAAAAACTTTTTAGGTGATCCAAGTGAAAATCCAAAGTGATGTGCAATTCATTACGCAATTATCCTTATCTTTCCCTTTACACTTTTTCACCTTCAAACTTTTCAATCCTCTCTCACCAATCCTTTAACAGTTCACATTTCTAACCATTCTTTCATCGCCTCTCTTTCTTTCCATCCGTTTCACTCTCCCACCCAATCCCATTCCTTAAACAATTTTAAACCCACCCAAAACACAATTTCTTACCCACCCTTTATCTTTTCTTCCCATCCTTCGTGTATCTTTTTCTAAACCCATCATACTCTCAACCTCCATTTTGTTTACAAAATACCTTTGTGTTATGGAATTTGAAATATTGCTAAGCTTTAATGATTATCTTTTATCATTTTGATTTTCATGATCATAGTGGGGTAAGTGTAGCTCTGAACCTAGCTAGATTTTAAAGGTTTTGGTTCGATCAAAGTACAACTTATCTTTCTACCGGAAGTTTTAATTTTCACATTTTTTCCGTCTATTCCGGCATTTCTAGATGATAAGTTTTGTTACGAACTATCACACCACTCGGACCTTGTTGATGACGGTTATGACTTGTACGTGATACATTGGGTTATTAGTAATTTCGAGGAGTAGCTACATCTCCTGAGTTGTTGATATCCAATGCAAGCGGGAAGTTTCTACGTTAAGTGTTTAATTTTATCTTTAGCCAATAGGTCGCATTCAATCAGTTATACCTTACCAAGTTTCTCTTTTCCTGGATTGAATACCTTTTCGATCGAGTCACCCTCGTGTTTTCCCACATGGGGTTATGCTTTTTGATCTTTGTCTTCTCCACCCGGTTTTAAGACTATTTAGGCGGTGGAGGTTGTAGATGAAGACCACCATCTTTAGTTGCTTGTTTATTTTTCTTTCTATTTAGTATTTTTCTTGTCTTTGGTTGTATAAAATAAAGTGGCTTAAAATGTTTTTCGGTATTCATACCTCATTACTGCCACATTATTCTATAACTTCCATAGACATGGTGTTATTAACGGTTTCGTGGAGTTTGTCTACTTATATAGGTTTTCACTTGCTTCTCCACAACGTGCTGACATTTACTCCGATATTGTTCCTTTACTTGAGAGCCGTTTCCAGAGCTAAGTCTTTTTCTTAAATTCTCATTTATTTTTGTCATTGAGGACAATGCCATGTTTAAGTGGGGGGTAGGAGACTTAGCCATGTTATGTTATAATTGAAAATTGAATGAAACGGCACAAAATTGAAAAAATTGAATAAATACCATATTAGGTATCTCGTACCCTTAGAATTGTGAGTTCCTAGCTAAGAATTGATAGGAAAGGAACCAAGTTTCATGAGTACGTGATCATTTTATACTTATGTTAAGTCAATTTAAGGATATTCATGCCCGTTTTTGCAAGTAGTTATTTATTATTCAAATACTCAATGAATGAATCAAATACCGCACGAATCATAATAACTGAAGAAATTATGTGTACATTGCATAGATGATTGGTTATGTAGACTTAGTGACGATACTTATTGGCTGATGTATTCTTATCTTCTTGCCAACAAAAGCGGAGTAATAAGCTTGAGACGTACCTGTGTTTTAGCAAAATGTTAGACACTGGGCTTGTAGTAACATTACCAAAGTAGCCCCGCGCTTGTGGTAATATTCGATGCTATACATGATCTAAGATAGGGGGATACTCTAAAAAGTTTTCTTCCTTGAGATTAATAGTATTTGAAAAATATGAAGATATGAAAAAAATATTCAACTCTTTAAGAGGCTTTGAGTAGTACTCGGTCTCCAAGTCCAAAAACCCTATAGATACGCTCTTGCTTATTGCTCTAGTGCTTCAAAATTTAAAGGCTTGAGAAGTATGAATGCTGAGGTTGGTAGGTTGAGATTACGAAGTTGGCATAAACTCTAATCTTGCCACGAATATATAAAACTAAATGCACATGCACACATCACTTCGATTCATAGTGAGTAGTGAATAATGGATATCTTATGAGCATGACTAGTATGAGTTGACTTGAGTTTCTTGTGTAAGTATGATTTGACCATAGAAAATGTCGTCTTGGGAATGACTTATTGATGCTTTGTTCGGGACGATCAAAGTCTAAGTGGGGGTAGTTGATGACGGTCAAATTATACCCGTAAAAGTCATCAACATTGACCTTAAATCGAGATTAATAATATATATTTCATATTAAATCACATGTTTATATTTAATATTTAATGTTATGTGATTTATATTATGTAAATTGGTATTTAGCTGTTTTTATTATTTAAAGCCGATTTATTGTGTGATAATTATTGATTTTGCAGATCACAACAAATCGGGAGGATAAATGTCATTCAATCAAAAGATCTCAAGATAATAAGGAAGAAAATCGGAGCATTAATCAAGAGATAAATGAAAGATTAATCAGATCAACACGCAAGCGTGGAGTGGGGAGCAAGGCAGACGAAGAAAACGTGGAGAACTTGGAAAATCCAGGTTCGGTCGACCGAGCCTCATGCTTCGGTCGACCGAGTGTCACCTCTCGGTTGACCGAGCCTCGGGTTTGGGTCGGTTTTCGGCTTTAATCGTGCTTATCTTCTAGAACCACCCTAAGTCGGCAAAAACCTCTATATAATAAAAGCGACTACGAGAATTGTAATACACACCTTGAATACCTTAGAATATCATTCAATAAAATCACTCTTTGATACAATGTAGAATAATGTGAAGGTTTCAAGCAATTTAAAGGTCTGCGATTATGTAAGCCTTTTATTTTCATTTCTTTTCTTTTAAGTGATTAATCCCTCCCAATTATGCTTTATCGTTTGAGTTAGTTAATTCATAGCTAGATGATGTAGATCTAGGCTATGACGTTAGGGATGTGGCGAAGCCTTGTCTATGAGGATCCCATAACCTACGCCATATGTTTAACGTCTATTCATGAATCGCTTGGTTTAATTAATGCGTATCTATGTTAGTTTATATGAATACTTGCGCGACCATCGTTTAATCGCTCTGTATGATGATGAAGCGCCGAGAGATATGTTCGGGGATGTAACTGGGATGAAATTGATTCGGGTGACCGAATGAGTTCACTCGGTCGACCGAGCCCCGGCTATTCGGTCGACCGAGCCCTGTTTTATCCGTTAAATAGCCACGTCTTTATGGTTAGGTTAACTTAATAGAATTTATTATCTCAAGTAGGTATGGCCACGGCCACGTTGCTCGTCGATTTTAATTCGCGTCACGATTAGGAAATACCAATATAGGACTCTAGGTCGGCTTATGAATGACCTTCCGGGGCTTTCAATGAGATCTAGGCGGGTTTTGTATTTGGGAATTGTGCACACCTAGTTATACGTGGGTCGTAGACTAGCATGAGACCTAAAAGGTAATTGTTAGTTGGACGAGGCTTGAGCGATCGTTTAGGAAATACGCCTAACCACGGGAATGTTGCCTACAGACGAGGTGTACGATTAATATCGGCATCCTTAGAGTCGTAAGTAGCGTGTGAGTTATATGAGATGGAGGCACCAAAAGCGAAGTCACGTAACAATACCACGGTGATCTCAGTGACCTAACCGGTGCTAAGTCAAGTTTAAGAGGATGACTCCCGTAGCCAATCTAAGATAGATACAAATGGATTGACAGATTAATAAGTTCGAGTTTATTATATAAATTATCTAGGTCCAAACGATAAAGACTATAATTGGGGAGGTTAATTACGTTGTGTAGTAGTCGTGTCTTTACTTTTCTTGTTTTATGTTGGTCGTAGACCGCCTCTATTTCCTTAACATGTTTAATTAATTGTTTGTATATAAGATGATCCACAATTGGTTCCCTGTGGGATCGACCTTGATTCACTATAGCTATACTACGATGGGCCTAGTCCTCTTGCTAGTATTGGTTTATGGTGGTCGAGTATTTTATAACCTGATTGACCACGTCATCAAGTTTTTGGCGCCGTTGCCGGGGAGCCAACGGTCAATTTTATATATAAATAATTTTTTTTATTCATGTCGAGTTTTCTTCATTTTAGAGTCGGGTTTTACGTTTTGAGTCCTCTCGTTTATCGCTCTGTCTGAAAATTCCATTCTAAAAAAAAAAAAAAAAAAAAAAAAAAAAAAAAAAATAATAATAATATTTATTCGGTCGACCGAGAATTTAGATTTTTTGTTTTGTTTTGTTTTGTTTTGTTCTTGTTCGCTCGTTTACACGGTTTTCGATTTGTGTTTTTCGAGTGCGGAATTTCGCGTGTCATTTATCCTCGTATGTTTAATCCCAGAGTCGATAGCGACATGGGAAACCATGTTAAAATCGATCACGGTCCGTTTGTTTTTTCTTACGTTTGCGAAACCAGGGAAGCAATAATCGTGTCATTAATTTTTCAAAGTGAGAAAATAACCCAAACAAACATGTGGAGCTACGAATCTAAAATGGGAAAAGCAATGGAAGCAATACCTTTAAAGCACCAAGATGGCTCCGGAAAAATTTTAAAGGCTTAAATTCTTCGTGGTACAATGTTGAAGGCAAGGTACTACCTTTTTTGCTTATGTTTTACTACCTTTTGGTTTTTGAGCATAAGTAGCCTATACATAAACCTTAGTATGAATCTTGGCCCGGAGTGGTTGTAAGATTATTTCTATTAGTGTGGAAAGTTACTTTCAAATGTCTCATCTCTAGAGGGTGTAGGGAAACATGTAGTAGTTGAAGGAAGCAGTGAATAAAGAGTTCCTCGTAGTTCTATCAAAATCTCATGGTCCTATGCATGAAATTGCTTCCACTGGCCATGGGAGCAACAAATTGTGTAGTTTAAGCATTCGCAATCTAAAGAAGACGTTGAGTTTTGAAAGAACGCAATCTTCGGCTTTCGTTGATGTTTATGGTGATGGCTTCTCGGTGAACCCACCTTAAACAAAAACGAGATTACGCTTTGGGTGACAATTTAGAAATCGAAGAATCTTTGTACATAGGTTCGGAAATGGTTTAACCATGGTGGCGAGTTCAAACGAAGCGGCTCAATCGACTCCCTCCACGTGTGATGTACGTTATGCTAGTTCAACAAGACTTAGCATAGCCGATAAGCCTTCGGGCTAAACGGGGCTTAATCTTGACGGATTGGCCTGAACTGTCACATAGGTTCCAACGAATAAGACGGCATAGGCTTGCCTACATAACCGACCTTATTCGGAGTACTTTGATTCATTGTTTCTTATTGTCAAGGCCAAAACCGTAATTTTAACTGAGTTTCTTAGAATTCACTAATTCCTAAAACGAGAGCCGAGGTAAGAGCTTTGTATAAATGGTATGGCTAAATGTCGTTTCCTAGGTCTCACAACCAAGGGAAGGGTATTAATCCGCAAAAGCAACAAGCCCACCTCTTATAGTGCTCAGAGGGTCAAAGTCTGGCGATCCAAGAATGATAACTGACAAGGATACTTTTGGAAAGTCGAGCTGAGGACTTTAAACTCAGAACTACTTCTTTAAAACCCTTAGTATTTCTTTTTAGGATTTTAGGTTTTGTTTTCTTTGAGTCAAATAAGAGTAACGTGACATATGTTGAGGTTTTTTATTTTGCCGTGTTCCGATGGCCATTGGGCTAAGGATGTGCAAAACTTTTTTACTCAATATAGGCCACGTGAAATAGAGTTCCGTAGGAGAGTCGAAAAATTGCTAAAGAAAAGGAAATTTAGCAAACAATCTTAAGATGGAAGCATTAAGAGAGCTTGAGAATTACTGAAAATGTAACAGAGGATGATTGGTGCGAACAAGAACAATCTTGGTCAAATTAAAAAACTTTTTAGGTGATCCAAGTGAAAATCCAAAGTGATGTGCAATTCATTCTGCAATTATCCTTATCTTTCCCTTTACACTTTTTCACCTTCAAACTTTTCAATCCTCTCACCAATCTGCCCCAACAGTTCACATTTCTAACCATTCTTTCATCGCCTCTCTTTCTTTCCATCCGTTTCACTCTCCCACCCAATCCCATTCCCTTAAACAATTTTAAACCCACCCAAAACACAATTTCTTACCCACCCTTTATCTTTTCTTCCCATCCTTCTGTGTATCTTTTTCTAAACCCATCATACTCTCAACCTCCATTTTGTTTACAAAATACCTTTGTGTTGCGGAATTTGAAATATTGCTAAGCTTTAATGATTATCTTTTATCATTTTGATTTTCATGATCATAGTTTGGGGTAAGTGTAGCTCTGAACCTAGCTAGATTTTAAAGGTTTTGGTTCGATCAAAGTACAACTTATCTTTCTACCGGAAGTTTTAATTTTCACATTTTTCCGTCTATTCCGGCATTTCTAGATGATAAGTTTTGTTCGAACTATCACACCACTCGGACCTTGTTGATGACGGTTATGACTTGTAACGTGATACATTGGGTTATTAGTAATTTCGAGGAGTAGCTACATCTCCACGAGTTGTTGATATCCAATGCAAGCGGGAAGTTTCTACGTTAAGTGTTTAATTTTATCTTTAGCCAATAGGTCGCATTCAATCGGTTATACCTTACCAAGTTTCTCTTTTCTGGATTGAATACCTTTTCGATCGAGTCACCCTCGTGTTTTCCCACATGGGGTTATGCTTTTGATCTTTGTCTTCTCCACCCGGTTTTAAGACTATTTAGGCGGTGGAGGTTGTAGATGAAGACCACCATCTTTAGTTGCTTGTTTATTTTTCTTTCTATTTAGTATTTTTCTTGTCTTTGGTTGTATAAAATAAAGTGGCTTAAAATGTTTTTCGGTATTCATACCTCATTCGCCACATTATTCTATAACTTCCATAGACATGGTGTTATTAACGGTTTCGTGGAGTTTGTCTACTTATATAGGTTTTCACTTGCTTCTCCACAACGTCTTCGACATTTACTCCGATATTGTTCCTTTACTTGAGAGCCGTTTCAGAGCTAAGTCTTTTCTTAAATTCTCATTTATTTTTGTCATTGAGGACAATGCCATGTTTAAGTGGGGGGTAGGAGACTTAGCCATGTTATGTTATAATTGAAAATTGAATGAAACGGCACAAAATTGAAAAAATCACAAAGATAAATAGTCAAAGTTACAAATCAAATTTTCAAAGGGCTCGCAGGAAAATCCAAAATCTAGAGATCATGAGGGGTAGGTGGGGTGCTGATGAACTCATCGCCTTGCTCAGAGGACGGCGGCTTCTTCAACGCCTCAAAGTTCACAGGATTAACAGGAGCAGGATCCCAAACAGGCTCGCCACGACTGAGCTGTTCAGTCTGAATCGAGGTAATAAGCTCACTGGCATAGGGAATCTCCGGGTGAAAAACCACTAAATTAGGATGACCTTGGTGCATGTTCACCCACCGCACCATATCTGCCAGAGTAATGTGCTCCCTGCCTCGGTCAGCCCAGATGCAGCGAGCTAAGTGACTAAAACCCTGATCAAAGCTATGCTCCATGAGGTCAAGGAAGTCATCCGATTTCGAGAGCGGCGACGCCCCAGACTTGGCCTCCTCAACGGCCTCGGCAGTTCTCTTGCAGCCTTCCTCTGCAGCCTCTCCTCGCAGCCTCTTTTTAGCAATCAGATCCGCCTCGGCGAGTTCATCCTCTCAGCTTAGCGATCTCCTCCTGCGCCCCCGCAAAATCCTTGGTCAAGGTGGAAACTTTCTCCTTGATTTCAGCATCCAATTTAGAGTGCTCCTCCAGGGTTGATTTCATCTTTTCCACCTCGCCAGCCGCGTGCCTAGCTTTCTTTTCGGCAGTAATTCTTGCCAGTCATGCGCCCTAGGCTGCGCCGTCACCTTTATCATCTCTCGCCTCGCCTCTCGGGTGCCTCGAGCACCTATTCAAGCGAGCGCCGAGCTGGGAAAAGCAAGGGAGTTGCAAAAAAAAAAAAAAAAAAAAAAAGAGAGAAAAATTGAAGAAAAGAAAGAGGTGGTCTTACCATAGAAGCTGCAATCCCAAACTGGCCGCTCAAATCTCTGATTTCGGCGATCTCATCCTGAGGCGGAGTATTATCTTGAGCCGCGAAGCGGGCTAGAATGCCCGACCAATCTCCACTTGAACATGATCGGGATAGTCGAAAGGATCGGCCCAAGAGGAATCACATCAGCAATTGCTTCACCAACCCGTCGAGCTTTGGATAGGTCAAGATCCTGGTAAAGCTCGGATCCAACCATAGGGCCTCTTTCCCAGAGTGACCTCGAGGCAAAGTTTTTTGTGGCAGTGTCTCAGTGGGTGCGCTCTTCTCCACCGGAATTTCAACCTCTTCAAGATGCACCGGACTGGGAGCGGACCGTTTGGGTGGGCGATCATCCTTCGCTTCTCTCGATTGAGGTCGCTTTACGCCGCGCGCACCTTTAGCGAGGGGATGAGTCTTTTCGAGGCACCGGCGACTGGGCTCGCAACAAGGCGTAAGAGGTCGCGACCTCCGGGTTATGTGTCTCGGCGACAATCGAGGCATCCACAGTTCGGGGCACTCTCACAGAGCTTTCTTGAGCCTCCCGCCGAGCATTGGCTGCCTTGTCTGCCTCCGCATTAAGCTTGTTTCGGTGAGCCCTGCGAGCATTTGGATCCATACCTACAAAAGGAAAGCGGTTTAGAGCCCAACAAAACAAAATGAGCATTTACAAATAAATACAAGTGGACAAAGAAAGTTACAAAGCGGCCTAATTATAGGATCGCCCCCACATTCCGGACACTCGGAGGGAAAACATTTGTTGATATGACAATTCCCAATCCAGTCCGGATCGCAGCTCTCAGGACCCATTCGTACCAAGGGCGCGGCATTCCCCCTACCTACTAGGCCCGCCATACATACAAAAGGCTCGGCCAGGTCAAGAAGTTCAACCGAAGAAACATTTCTCCGAGATGGCGCCGCCCCGTCCGACTGAATTAACGTCATCAGCCCCTTTACATAGCGCCGCTCACTCACAGGGGGGTCAAGAATTAAAAGCGTGGATTTGCCTCCGCGGACTTCTGCCCTAGGAAAAGGCCAACCTACCTTCGACTCGACTTTCAGTACCCGCTGCCCCCACTTGTGAAACTTATTGGGAAGCGGGAATAGTAGGCGGAGTCTTCGCCTCGAGGAGATTTGTCCAGAATAGACGCCCCACGAAGGAATAAAATTGCCCCAAGTAAAGTTAACGTCGGCTCGATCTTCGAATCCGCACATAAGCGTGAAAGCCATCAAGCTGGATAATAGCCCCGACGGCAAAATCGAGGGAAGCGCTGCATCTCTTGCGAGATCTTCACAAAGAAAGGATCGAAAAGCGGTCTCGAGACCGCATGCAGATGATGGAAGTGGAGGATAAGGGTGTCCTCGGAGCGGCGCGCACTTACGTAATCCTTGTGGTCCCCGGGCTTAAATTTGTCGGACTCTTTCTCATAATCAAAAAAAGAAAACCGATACACACTGGTGTCGATTCCGAATATGCTATTAATGGTCCTATTGAGATCGCTGCCCTTGCACAGTCGGGACCATTTCTTATCAACATCCTTCTCATACGCCGTCATGATCCCAAACTCTCGCATAGCTTCAGGATTGTCAGGTCGAGAGCTCTTCGGCTGGGTGGCGGCCGCGGCGGCCTCACCAACTGTCATGGTTTGGCTCGCAATTTTCCTCTTCTTCTTCTGCTTTTTTGCGGGCATCCAGATATCCTTCCGAGGCAATTCAGCATTTTCATCCTCACTGGACCCCATTAACTCATGAACTGCGGCGTCCTGAACATAAGCTTCGTCGTGGTCGGGAGCGCCGCTAGTACTCGGGACCGCAGTTTGTCCTTCAGCCGGGGACGCGATCTCTTCAGCCCCGTGAACAGTTGGAGATTTTTGAGCCCGCGCTTTCTCCTTAAGGCTCACTCTACGCGGCGGATTTCTAGCAGAGACAAAGGCCTCCAACTCAAAAGGGTCGGCATCCATAGTAGCGACCTCATCAAAGCAGTAATCTCGCCAACATCTGCGCGAGTACTTTCCACTTCAACCTCGCCAGGTAGATCGCCAACCGAGGCCGCAGATAATATGGGGTCATCTCAAGATAATCGTAAATCTCCCTTCCGCGAGAATCATCGCGGAATGATCATTCCCGACATCCTGCAAAAGCAAGGGAGGAAAAAGGTGGAGCTTTCGGACTGGTATAATAATAAATTAGCCTGGAAGGTGATCGCACCCACTTCAATACCGCCCTCTGTTTTTGCAAGAGAGATCGCAAATAAAATTACAGAGAAAAGCAGTGTTTGAATCGGTGACTTGCGAGTTGGAAAAGCATGCTTATACCAACGGGTGAAACCCGATTTTCCCAGAGATCCATAATCTCTCCTCAGAAAAACCCTATTATTAATCAAAAACAAATCAAGGTTACATCCCCCGTTGCGAAGAGAGATGAAAATGATGCCTATTGAGAAATAACGCAGGATAGATGAATAAAAGAGTTAAAAGAGAGGAATTCTTACCCGATTTGTGAAGAAAAGAGGAAATCCGTGAACACCGGGAAATGCTCAAGAAAGTGGCGGAATCTTCAAAAGAACCACCTTGAAATCCTCGAAACCTTCAAAGCTCCGCGCAAAACCTTAAGAATTCGGTCGATAAACTGCGAAGGAAATAAGGAATGCTAAAAGTGTAAGGAGGTTGAGGGGTGAAAACCTTATATAGGCAAGGGGCCACGATCGAACGGTTGGGAACCCTTCATCCGACGGTTCAGATTGGAGCGGCGATTATCGGTTCGAAATTGAAGGCGCCCCATCAATGCTCACGCAAGCGCCTGAAGCGATTCTGCAAGCGCGCCGCGATTACTCGCGAGAATGATACCGTAGGATCGACGTCCACCACGATTGACGATCTCACCCCACAAAACAGGCCCAGAGTTACTTCGAAGGCCGCATGCTTTGAAAGCACGGCCCTTAGTGAACAAGTCGCATCAGACGACAAGGTCGCAAAAACTGACCCAAAGTTACTTTGAGGTCGCTTGCTTTGAAAGCACGGCCCTTAGTGAACAAGTCGCATCAGACGACAAGGTCGGAAAAAATCGACCCAAAGTTACTTTGAGGTCGCTTTGCTTTGAAAGCACGACCCTTAGTGAACAAGTCGCATCAGACGACAAGGTCGCAAAAACCGACCCAAAGTTACTTTGAGGTCGCTTGCTTTGAAAGCACGACCCTTAGTGAACAAGTCGCATCAGACGACAAGGTCGCAAAAACCGACCCAAAGTTACTTTGAGGTCGCTTGCTTTGAAAGCACGGGTGACCCAAAGTTACTTTGAGGTCGCTTGCTTTGAAAGCACGGCCCTTAGTGAACAATTCGCATCCGACGACGAGGTCATAAAAGGTGTTGATAATTACTCCATCCTTCATATCCTCAGGGAATATCGTTAAAGCACGGAGTAGGGGGCCATTGATGGGTATAAATAATTCCACCACCTCAACAGTGAGAGACAACCCACTGCGGCCACCCTCCGACATGACAAGAGAAATCGCCAAAGGGGCGGCCACTGTGTCTCACCTCGCCGCGACCAAAGCATTTGCGGTCCCAGGCAAGTGCAACAGATCCTAGGAATCTCGTCTAAGGCAAATCAAGAAGGGGCGAGGCCGGAAAGGCTTGCTCCTTGCGACCTCAGAGAGATGGCCGCCGATTGATCCAGATCTTTTCCCCACTTGTACCTAAGATATTTCGTCTTGCTTAGTATCTAAGTTAAACCTAGCTATTAGTAAAATATCTAATAGATTACTTATTCCCTAAGTTACCCACCTCTATATAAGGGGTGGTCATTGTAAACAAGAAGGGGGATATATATAAAATACACACTACACTTGCCAAGCCAAAGCTCTGTCCATTCTCATTCCTCCATACCACCACCCGCCGGAGTATCACCACACCTTAAATACAGTCAGATATCCACCGTCTATACACCGCAAGGACACCTGTGACGATTTATACATCATCAGTTAGAAGGGTAACAGGGGTCACAGTGACTTTACCAAATAGAAGTTCAGTCAATGTTTCACACATAGGGACAATAAGATTAAGTGATAAACTAATGTTGCAAGAAGTCTTATGTGTGCCAAGTTTTCATTACAATATGGTTTCATTTGGAAAACTCACCTCTGATGGAACTCTTTGTGTGGTTTTCTCTGATGGACTGTGTCATGTACAGGTGAAGGAAACTGTGCAGAGGATTGGTATAGTTGAAAATAAAGTTGGATTGTACTACATGGAGTGCAATAACAGAGACAAATCAAAGAAGCATGTAAATAGGACAGTTTGTAATAGTTCAGTCTTCCATATGTCCCCTAATAAAGACCTCTTGTGGCATATGAGGTTAGGGCATATGTCTCATCAGAGGATAAGTGCTATAAAGAAACAGTTTAATGAAGTGTCTTTACCAGAAAGCATTTGCTATATATGTCCTCAAGCTAGAATGAAAAGGTTACCATTTTCTTTAAGTAATACCACTGTTGATAAGTGTTTTGATTTGGTGCACATGGATTTGTGGGGGCCTTATAGACAATCCACAGTCAATGGATAGAGCTATTTTTTAAATGTAGTTGATGACTTCAGTCGTTTCACATGGGTGTTTCTTTTAAAATCCAAGGTAGAAGTGAGACCCTTGATACAAGGTTTTTGTACTTATGTTCGTACTCAGTTCAAAACTCAAGTTATGGTCCTAAGAACAGACAATGGAGCTGAGTTTAGATGGCCAGAATTTTACACAGAGCAAGGCATAGTCCATCAAGAGAGTTGTGTATCCACTCCACAACAAAACGGAGTTATGGAAAGGAAACATCAACACATCCTCAACACAGCTAGAGCCTTAAAATTTCAAGCCAACTTACATGTCATTTACTAGGGCTATTGCATTTTGCATGCTGTTAGACTGATCAATTTGACAACTACATCTCTCTTAGGAGATTTTACCCCCTATGAGAAGTTACACAACAAATGCCCAGATTTAAAGCACCTTAAGGTGTTTGGATGCCTAGTGTTTGCTTCCACTTTAACCAGGGACCGTAGCAAGTTTGACCCGAGAGCAAGAGTATGCATTAATCTAGGCATATCTGATACAACAAAAGGGTATTTCTTGGTTGACTTGGTTACTAGAGAATTTTTTTTGTCTAGAGATACTGTTTTTCATGAGTTCGGTTTCCCTTTCATGATACAACTCAATGTACTAACTCTAATGATATAGTTTCCTTGCCTGTCATACATGAGTTCAATGATGCAGGAATACTGAAGATGACAGAATAGAGATCACTACCACTGAAGATCAGATCCCCACTCCTCTAGATGAGAATTTCACTCAACAACAAACTTCTTCCACCATAATTACTCCAGCACAAAGGCCAAGTCGTATCAGACGACCTCCATCACACTTACAAGACTTTGTGTGTGCTCAAATTCAGAAACATTCATCACCTCACACTCTGGATGAAGCACTTGCTTGTACACAATTATCAGCCTCTTACACGTCCTTTGTAGCAACACTTGACAAAGTTCAGGAACCTCAATCCTACAATCAGGCTGTTTCTATCCCCTTCCTGGCAGGAGGCCATGAAGAAAGAAATAAATGCTTTGGAAGCCACTCAAACCTGGGAAATAGTGGATTTACCTACAACCAAGAAACCCATTGGATGTAAGTGGGTTTACAAAGTAAACTATAACGCTGATGGTACTGTCGAACGCTACAAGGCAAGACTCGTAGCAAAGGGGTACACTCAAACTCAAGGCATAGACTACGAAGAAACGTTCTCACCTGTGGCTAAGGTAACTACTATTCAAAGTTTATTAGCCTTTGTTGCGGCAAAAGGATGGTTCTTGCATCAGATAGACGTTAACAACGCATTTCTGCACGGTGACTTAACTAAAGAGGTTTATGTGAGATTGCCTCCAGGATTTCACACAGCAGATTCCAAGAAAGTTTGCAAACTAAAGAAGTCCATTTATGGCTTAAAACAAGCTAGCCGTTAGTGGAATCATAAACTCACTGGTGCTTTGATAAATCTTGGGTACATTCAATCTCAACGTGATCACATCATGTTCACCAAGACTTCTGAAGGTAATTGCTTGATAGGTTTAGCCTATGTAGATGACACAGTCCTGGCAGGAAATAGCATGGCCTTAATCACAGAGTTGAAAAACCACCTGCATCACATTTTCAAAATAAAGGACCTTGGAGACCTTAAATATTTTTTGGGGCTTGAGATTTCAACTATGAGATTACATCCTTTAAACAATTCAGGAAATAAAGACTTTAAAAGAATGATAATAGGATACAAGCTTTACCTCTCCCATACAAGACCTGATATCACATATGGAGTTAGCCTTGTCAGTCAGTTCATGCATTGCCCTACTGAGCAACATTGGGATGCTGTCTACAGAATACTGAGATACTTAAAGTCCACTCCTGGCCAAGGCTTTAAATAACCAAAACTTGGATGACCTAATCTATAATGCCATAACATGATATTGTCAAGGGTTTGGTCACAGGCTGCTGAGGCAGTTTCAGTCTTTAATCTTCTATCTTCAGCAGGGACAATCCTGAGCAGGATTTAGCTCTCCCAATAACTTCCTGTGAAGAAAGATCCTGGAATATACACTTATTGTTATTAAACATGATTTGTCCAATTTAGGTCTTTAGTGAGTCTCTTGTGAGATATAAGGTTCTGATCTAATTTTGGAACAAACAGGACATCCTGTAGGTCGATCTTATCAGTAAGTTTAACATTTCCAAAACCTTTTGCACATATTGTCAAAAAAAAACCTTGTGCACAGGAAATAGATCCATCAGCAATCTTAATATTGTGGAGTCCGATGACGTGGCTTAAAGTGAGATATAAGACTCTTGTTACAGTCATATGGGAGGATGCCCCAAAATCAACAATCCAAGTATCACTACTGAGAGGTGAGTGGAATATACATGTTTTAGCATGAGTAGCTGTGTCAGTGATAGAACTACCTTCCTTTTGTTGAGCAAGGAAGGCTTTGAAGGCAGCAAACTGAGCATCCAAAGTAGTGTCTTTGTTACCTTATTCACTGACATGCCTGCCCTGACTCTCCCTGGTTGGTTTGGAGGGTTTAGAGGAGTTAGGCTTGCCATGTAGTTTCCAGCAAGTGTCCTTGGTGTGATTTGTGCGTTTGCAGTGGTCACAGAACAACTTTCATGTCTTCTCAATAGGCCTTCCGTAGGTCTCAGTGGCCTCAGTAGGCTTCTTGACCACCATCAGTGCTGAGCTCTCAGTGGAGTGATCAGTAGGGTTGCTTTGTAGCATCACTTTTCTCCTACGTTCCTCATGTTTGACTTCAGCTAACACAGATTTGAGGTTGGTAAGAGGTTTAGTAGCAAGGACTCTGCCTCTGACATCATCAAGAGATGGGTTCAGTCCAGTAAGGAACTTGAATACCCTCTTCTTCTCAATGATATCCTTGTATAAAGTAGCATCCTCTACATCCTTCCATGGGTGAGTTTCCAAAGATATCTAGGTGTTGCCATGCCTTAGATAGTTGGTTGAAATCTTGAGTTACAAGCAGATCACCTTGGGTGCAATTTTGGATTTGGGCTTCAAGATCATAGACTTCAGATATATTGTCCTTTTTGGAGAAAGGTCTTCGGCATTATCCTAGATTTCCTTAGCCATGTCATACATCATGAAGTTCTCACTTGATCTCTTTTGTCATTGACCTCGTGAGGATGGTCTTGACTTGGTTATTTTCTGTATCCCATGCTTCAAACTTGGGGTCAGTTTCAGCAGGGGCAGGTTTGGAGCCAGACAAGTATCCCTTCTTGCTCTGGCCTGGATATACATTTTCATAGATCTTGACCACAACAGGTAGTTGTTGCCATCAAGTCTGTGATTTGTAAAGGAAGAGTTTTCAGTAACCCCAGCCTGCTGAGGCTGCTGGGGCTCTACTAAGCGTGAATAGGCTTCGGATAGTTAAGACATTCTTGAATAGATAGGAGATTTTGCAGCGGATTAAAGGAGATTATGGCTCCGATACCATGAAGAGAGTTTGAGAAAGCTATAATACTTGAGTAAACTCAATTTGTTTATTCATGATAAAAGAATGAGTATTAATAGATACAAGTTTGAATGTGAAAGGTCCTAGCAGAGTATTAAGTGCTAGGGGCGGCTAGATACTCCTATGGGCGGCTATTGCATAATAGGACAAAATAGAGTTACTTTATGACATATTAATTATTTATACAATACAATTAATATGTCATGTTACAAATAATGTATACAAGTAAAGTGTTACACGAAATAATAAGGTAATATTTCCACAGCTTTGTATAGCTGGGCTTTGCCTACCCAAATATAAATAGGTTTTTGGTTGACTAAGTCATAAATAACACAAACAAAATTTAGAAATCCTTTTTCTCCTTCTTCATCAAGCACAAACGAAAACCTAGTTTTGGAAAGTGGATCAATTCCACTTTCTTCATCCACCGAATAAGGCACCTCAATAGTCTCCGTAACCGCATGTGAAACTTGGCCAGTATGGTCCTGAAAAATCAATCCTATTGTCTAACGAGAATCAACAACGGATCGATGCATCAATAATACATTTAACCGTACCATATGGGGGGCTACAAGTCGATCGATGGTGATCGATGTCAACGCTTAGCTCGAGCGATGCACCTCCATCGCTAGAATGTATTCATTTGCCTCGGCCTGGAAGTGGAGATAATACGGCCTATCAACATGGGTATGATCATAAATCCACGAGCAACGATCCTTCCAAATCTGCCACGTGATATTGATAAGCACAAAAAGCTAGTCTGCAACCCCTAATGAAGAAGGAAATCCAACACCCCTTTAAAGTTCATACTCGATCGAAGGCTGTGAGATGGAAGATCATCACCCACGCAACTCCACACCTCCCTCAGAGCAATACACCGGAAGAGAATATGATCAAGGGTCTCACCCTCTCGATCACAAAGGCCGGCCACATACTCCACCACCAATATTATGCTTGAGTATATTATACCTTACCGAAGACAATTGTGCATATATACAACGACAAAGAAAGTGCTTAATGCAAGGCTTTACATACAAGTGTCACACTTGATGGCTTGATGCCATAGGTTGCGCCTCCGACCCTTAGTTGGCGAGGTAATGAATAATATAATAATAGCCTCATAAATATAAGCCTTGAAATAATAAATCAATCCTGTGTAAACCCCGGATGGTGAGGTAAAGAATAATAATTACTAAATATTGGCATCATAACGTCCCTCAGAATGTGAGCCCCAAGAGATATGCACCCTGGAATGTAAGTCTTTAAGGTACAGACACTCCACGATGTAATCGCTTAAGGTATTAACATTAAACAATAAATGAAATAAAATATCTTTGTAGTTTATTAGATCACTGAGATATAATATCTAAATGCGAAAGAGTGAGACCTTATTAATTGTCTTTAAACAATTTTTTTTTATAAAATTTTTGAATTTTTTTTCTCCATATATTATTACTAGTCAGAAAATTAATTACGGAAATAAAAACTGGTTTGACATGAAATGGACGTAGCCAGTAGTCCGTACAGGGGGAGGGGGCGTGCAGCCTACAACGGCGTAATTGGCCGTAAAAGCACACACTCGGCACGCCTTTGACAGCCAGAAGCTGGCCACCATACTCTCTGGTTTGGTCCGCCGGATGCCCCGCATTTGCCTTGGGTATCATTCCCCCATCCCCGTAATATGCTAAACCTCAAAGTCAGTACTTTTTAATTAAATAAACAAACAAACTTAGAGTAAAATTGATTGAAACTTTTTTTTTTTGCGATAATAATTGATGGAACTTAACAATAATATTGTTCTTTAAGGCCTTTTTAACGGGTGTTAATCTTATACATGGTCGATTCAATTTTGATGATGTGGCTCGTAATTCATTTCACAGACCATGTGATTTAATTTAGATTCAAATTGTGTGGTCTAAAATAACATTCTCAGCCACTCTCAAACATCCTCCTCATATAAGACTAACCCCTTTTTAACAAACCAGGAGGAAAAAAAAGAAGAGAGAGTATATTAGGTCATTCACACCAAAAACCTTACGTATCTCAATTCAGAACACTCCACAACAGCATCCCTATCCCTATCTTTAATCATTATAATAGAGATGGTGCTTTAGAGATAGTTCTCCACGAATGAGGATACACCGTTCATTAACCCTAAAATAATGATAGTGATGAGGCTTCTGCTGTTGAGGTATTTGAGGAAAAATTCATATTATTATCTTTATTTTAGGGATATGGCAACGTATAGGGCTTATGCTGCAAATGCCCTAAACTAATACTGATATTAAGAGATCATTGTTATTTTTTTTTTTTTTTTATTTTTGAGAAGAATTTTTTTATTAATCAAGATCCACCAAACAAACGGCAAAAACGTCACCCGAAGGTGTAGAACCTCAAGGTGTACAGTAACAGTCAAATCATGTCTAGCTAAAAGATACGCTGGGACATTCCCCATGCGCCGAATAATATCTAGAGATTATTGTTAATGTCACAACAATCAATCTACTATTGGGTACTACAGTGAATTTATACATAAAACTCGATTCTAGAGAAGTCTGGATACATCGACCAAAATTACATTAACAATACCCTATTAATAAATAGGGAATCAAAGAAATAGGCTAAAGCTTGAGTTGGGTTGGTGGCCGGGTTCAGACTGTTCAGTTTCGCCTCGCGTATTATTAGTCGGTATGGTTTGGGATTATTGTACCCCAAACCGAATCAAAACACTTTTGAAAACCAATGATTTGGTTCAATTGATTTCGTTTTGGATTGGTTTGGGGCTGGTTTATCATGCATTATTCATTTTAAATGTAGTCGGGGAGGGTATAGCGTAGTTATTTTTCAAAAAAGCAAATGGTTTATAAATGAAACATTTATTAAAACGTATTTAAATCAATTTCTCGAAAGAACACAACAATATTACATAACAAGTATACACAATAGCAAGCAAACACTCCTTCTCACTTGTAATTTTTGTTGAGCATATTATTCGATCCCATTTTCAATCTATTGGTATTTTATACACACAAATTTCAGAGGGAGAATATTTAAATAATATATTCAGACATGAAACATGGACATTTACATTATCTTTTAAAGGATAGACAATAATAATGATTGTGCGTATGTAGATTAATTCTTAACCATCCAAATTATGATTGAGTTTGATGGTCATTAAATACCATAAAATTTGCCATCGCACAACCGTCTTAAACGTATGAAACGTCTATAGTGATTTATAATTTCAGACAAATGAAATAACCAATAATGTATCGGCCTAGCGGTTACACTAAGCTATAGCTGACATTAAACTAGGGTTTGAGCCCCGCTAGAGACAAAAAATGTTGTGTGTAAAAAACCTATCGCTTCCGTAAATAAAAATTAATTAAATAAAATACTTAATGTTAATTTAGATATATGAAATGTACGACAATGATATGTTGGAAGTGAGATTCAAATTCGTTTCCTTAAATAAAAAATATGAAATACTTATTGTTAAATTAGATTTATGAAATAACCACACGTTCTAATCAAAGAATAAAATACGCCCACTATCCAGAATCATCCCTCGGCTCTTCCCTTTTTTTCCGGTGCTGGTGCTGGCTGTCATTTTTAGATCTCAAATGTTCTTTTCTTCTTTTTCAGGTAGTTTTATGTTGTTGTGTCTACTTTCCTCTTTAATAAATGCAGATTTGGAGCCATCTCTTTTGGATTTCTGGCCATGGTGGCGGCGGTTTTGGCCGATGACCGCCGTCTTCTCTGCAACTTCATGATTTGGAGGCTCTCTGGGCAGCTGTTGGTTTTGGGGATGCTCTTCGACTTGAAGAACAGTTCGCCGGCCGGAGGCGATATCTTCATTGTGGCCCCCGCCGGATTAATTACTTTATTAATCTGTGTGATTCTTCTCTCTATGACAGGTAAAAAAAACAGAGTGAGCATAACAAGTTTTTTCTAAAAACATTACTATGAATTTCATTTTCACGGTTTTAATTAAGCCACTACACTAACTTTCAATTTATTTAAAATTGAATTTCACTTTTTTTTTTTGAGGAAAAGAACTATGATTAAAGAATATCCGCCAAGCAGGCGGTCAGAACGTCACCCGGGGGCGAAGTGCCCCAAGATGTCCGAGTTAAAACTAACAAAGCATGTCGGGCTAAAAGGTGCGTAGGGACATTCCCCATACGCTGAATAAAAGTAAAGGAAACAGAAGTGAAACTAGATAACATTGCCAAACAGTCTTGCAGTGGATTTCATAAATCTAATTTAACAGTAACTATTTTATTTTTTTATTTACGAAAACGAAATTGAATTTCACTTTCAACATTTGATTGTGGTACATTTCATAAATCAAAATTTTTTTTTACGAAATGAAAGAAATTTTATTAAAACAACAGAATTACAACCGGACAATCGCGGAACACTATTGAACAACTGTCGGATCACCACCAGTCTACTACTAGACAAGACAACACTAAAATAATAAAAGAAGATTGGGAGAACCCCAATATGACCAAATACCGTCTCATTAAAGAGAACTTGATTTGGTATAAAAAACGAAAATGGAAACAATTTGATACATGACGGACGTCCAACTCGAAAAACAACAACCACCACCACCCAGTAGCAACTGTAACGACCGACAAGCCCGATGAGTACCAAAGCAACCCCGGATCTACAAACAAACCACAAAAACATAAAAAGAAAACAACTATCCTAAAACTACCAACGCCAATATAACCAAAAAGAAAAGTAAGAACCGTTTTATCACCCCCACCAACAACCCAAATCGGCGGCGAGGGGGAGATGAGTCCAAAATCCGGCGACAACGGCTCAACAGACTGAATAGACGACGAAACTACACAAATTTTTCCTCCATAGACAAGCACCGACATCCACAGCCTGTAACCGACCTCTATTAGTATTGGAAATGTATTTTTTTTATTGGAGATGTAAATATTTTGTTAGTAAATAAGTTTTTAGTATTGAAAATGCATTTTTTATTGGAGATGTTTTATTGGTAAATAAGGAAAAAAATAATGAATGATGTATTGAAAATGTAAAATGACATATAAATAAAAACATAACAAATTCTAAAATGTGACAGATAAAAAAAACGGAGGGAGTACTGTATTTGTCACATCACTCTTACCGAATAATGATACGGACACAATCGTTGTATCATAACTGATATACCCGGATTGGAATGGGGCCCTGTTCATCCATATTGGGCCTACAATCTTGGCCCATCAACACAAATAATGGGCCTCTATCTCCGCTTAGCCGCCGCCACCAAGCTTCTTCTAGCCGCTAGCTACAAATCGGGGCCAATCCGCCAACAAGAAGCCGGACCCATTCTCTCCGTGTGATTCCTACCTATATACTCAAGGCAAAACGAGTCCGCCGATCGACCATACTTCTCGCTATTCGCCGCTCGCCATGCTTATCCGGTGGCCAATCCGGTACCGCCACACTTTACTGGTGGCTAGACACTTGTATTGCATGCATGCTTAACTTAGCTATATACTCTCGGTTGTCTTGTCGATGAACGAAGAAACCGACTTACTTTTTAGCCTATATATATATGGGATCACATTGTAATAAGAGGACTCTCTCTCCAAAACTTTAACTATAAAATCTAATACAAGCGAAACTCGCCAATTTGTCGACTGCATTAACTTGTTCATCTTGTAAAAGATCCGGCGACCTTGTTCTTACTCGCCACCCTAACCACACCGGAGAAATCATTCATTTCGACCTCATATCCTCAAGATAAACACTTCGTTACCGCAAATCGGTGTTGGCGCAAGCAACATCGATTGGCTCCGATATCGAAACCGATCATCATTCGACTTTTGAAGATCACTTACTCCACCACAAAGACGATTTCACGGTGTCTCGGCGAAGTCATCATCATCCGCAGACTGTCGATCAACTTGCACAGAGGAGATCATCAACTTCATTGCAAACTCACATTTGAGTCCATATAAAGTACCCAGGTTGATTTACGCATTTTTCATCGGTTTGAGATCTTCAAGTAAGGAAAGTTTGGTCATCTTTTGTTTGCAAACCGCTGGGAAATACAAACAATCGTTACCTTATATATTCTGAGTCGGAAAAATACCCGCCCAAAAATCATAAGTCATGGTGGCGGGAAAAACATGAACCCCGCAACACCGCAAAGCAAAGCTAATCGTGGATCGCCCGCGTGGAGCGAGCACGCCCCGTGGAGAGGCTAGCCGAAAGGTTATGTCGGATGGGGCGAGATGTCAACCACGCCTCACAACCGACATGCGAGCATACATACGGAAAGGACTAAAGCCCGTGAAATACATGAGAAGCGGTTAGGAAAAGCAAGGAAAAGGAATCGCGGGACGTCCAACCCAACTAACGAACAAGAAGCTATTCTAGCCGAGGAGCTCCCCCACAACAAGATACATATAAAATAGCATTGCAAGCGCACATGGAATATGTTGAAGAAATGCGGGAAGGAAATGCACTACTCATTGCAGAAGGATTACCTCCTCGGTCAATCCGTAAATTCAACCCTCCTCAACCCCGCACAAACCGAGATTCAGCCCACATTCATTCCTCCAAAAGCGGTTCGACCACGATCGAAATAGAGGAGAGTAGTCATGCAACCTCACATCCTAGAGAGGGTAGGAAATCTGCGCTTAGTAGGCGGGCCCGCGATCGGCGATCGCGGTGCACCCCAAATGCGACCAAGAACACTCGCCGAGTTCGCACCGCTTGGAAGGACGAGGGGACTCGGAAGTTGAAGAAAGTTATGTTGCGCTCCCACCTCAACCCCAAATCGGGAAGAGATAGGCATCATGAAAAGCAGATAGAGGAATTACTGAGAAAGGAACAAAGAGTGTTAAAGCGGTTCCGGCGTGGGGAACAAGTGTGCTTCATCCCAAAGATACCGAAAGCGGCTCCAAGGGAGGAACTCACTATCCCAATTTCATAAACTACCACGGAGCAACAGATCCTGCGGGTGGCTATCCGCTTTTCAAAGAGAATCGATCTGTGTACCTCTAGCGATGAGGCTTGGTGTATAGCATTTGTGGGATCAATGCAAGATCGGGCGACATCATGGATCCATGATCTTCCTCCTGGATCGATTTTATCATGGGATGACCTGATCAACAAGTTTATAGCGAGAATTCAAGTCGGTAGGAGGACTCAAAAGACGATATCGACCTACATGAGGTCCGACAAAGCGACAGTGAGGGTACTCGCTTGATTATTATGAGCGGTTTTACAAAGTGTATGAGTGACCAGGGTATAGCGAGATAATGTTGTCATGAGTAGTTTTGAAAGCAGGGGTTGAAGCCGGGTACTTGAAGTCTTATTTCGCTTTGTCACCACCGAACCTACAAGAGATGTTGAGCTCGACTAGGAAATACATTGCAAGCTGCGGGAAACGAAGGAGCGTCTTCGTCCAACAAAGGCAAGCAGAGGTTTGGCGTAGCCCGCAAGAGAGACACCCGCAGAGGGGCGGATAGGAAATTAAGAAACCCGAAAGATTTAAGGAAGAGCATTTCACGCCGCTCAATTTCCTATTCCCAAGTGTTGAATGAAATCGAGACTAAAAATACGAACCATACCCAATGGTCCCGACGACACGCGCGCGATGCATCCAAATTTTGTGGCTATCACAGGGATAAGGGTCACACTACCGATGAATGTATCCAATTCAAACGAGCAATAGAGAGGTTGCTCGCTCGCGGACACCATGATCACCTCAAACTTGATACCGGTGGTCCAGATAGGAGGAATCAGCAAGCTCGTCAGTTCGATAGGAACATTAGAATGATAACCGAACCTCCTCCCTCTAACAATCAGATTAAGAATCGCATCGGCTTCATCAACAAACATGTGGAGAAGCTTTGTAGTTTTTGAGGAGTGAAACAGCCCCTTGCCTTTACTCGAAGTGAGCTGGTGACTTCTACCAGTACAGAGGATATGTGCCTTTGCATCTCAGTGGTTGTCAATCGGGCCTGTGTCAACAGAGTGATGGTTGATACAGGAGCTTGCCGCGATATCCTATATTACAACTGCTTCAAAGAGTTGGGTTTCAGCGACTCTAATTTGAGACCGCATAATGGCACCCTTGAGGGCTTTACCAATCATAAGATCTGAGTCAAGGGGCCATCGACCTCGATGTCTGAGATGGGAGATTATGCACCCTTTTCGCACGGAAAAGGTGATGTTTTTAGTTGTCGATCTTGATCCAATTATAACATGATAATTGGAACACCCGCTTAAAGCGATTTCAGGATGGTAGCTTCCATTCCGCATCGTGGGCAAAGTTTTATGTTGGGGACAGGATCGGAACGTCGATCAGCGAACCTGCCGCTGTCCTAACATACATACATGAGATGAGAACAGGGAATAAGAGGATTCGAATCGAACAGCCATATAACATGGAGAACATCGACATGATCAGGGTCGTTGTTGATCCTGAACCAGTCAAAATAGAGTGTGAAACATTGCAAGTCAGAGATGAGCCAGATTTTACGGCAGAAGATGAGTTGATCGAGGTGGTCATCAATGAGGAATATCCCGAGCAAAAGATAAAGATAGGGGCTCGATTGAGTCCTATCGAAAGGGAAAAATTGATACAATTACTCAAAGAGAATTTGAGTGTCTTTGCTTGGGTGGTTACCGACATGCGAGGAGTCGAACCAGACGTCGCCCTGCACCATCTTAACGTCGACCCTACTTTCAAGCCGATACAACAAATGAGCGCGTCGGTTCTCAGCGAAAAGAGGCGGTGAAAGTAGAGGTCGGAAAGCTTCTACAAGCAGGAATCATAAAAGAGCTTGCCTACCCTACTTGGTTGGCAAATGTGGTTATGGTAAAGAAGCACAACGGCAAGTGGAGAATGTGCGTCGACTTCACGGACATCAACAAAGCATGTCCGAAGGATCCTTATCAGCTGCCATGAATTGACCGGTTAGTTGACTCTATTTCGGCTTTGAGGTTTTAAGTTTCTTAGAGCGCGATATTCAGGTATCATCAAGCACGGATGGTCGAGTCCGACAAAGAAAAAACGGCTTTCAGAGCATGGAGGATTGTTTTATTATGAAATGATGCCATTTGAAATTTTGAAGAATGCGGGTTCGACCTATCGTGAATGGTCACAACAGGTCTTGATTCATGAGATAAGCGAGAAATATGGAGGCTTACATAGATGACATGGTTGTTAAGTCGGCTGGGGCGGTCGCTGCGACCTTCAAGAAACTTTCAATAATGTCCGAAAACACTCGATGAAGTCGAATCCGCCAAGTGTACTTTTGGTGTCCAGGCAGGCAAATTTCTGGGGTTTATGGTTAGTCGTCGTGGCATCGAGGCTAATCCAGAAAAAATTCAAGCTTTGATTGACATGAGAGAGCCTACTACCATCAAAGAAGTACAGAGGCTCAACGGCCGCATCATTGCGCTAGGTCGCTTCATATCGAAATCAGCGGAAAGGTGTCTCCCCTTCTTCAAAATTCTCAGAGGCGACAAAACTTTTTCATGGAACGCAGAGTGTTCGCAGGCATTTCAAGCTTTAAAAGAATATCTAGGGAAACCACCCCTTTTGGTTAGTCCTATAGAGGGAGATGTGCTGTTTTTGTATTTAGCGGCTTCGCAGACCGGTCGTTATTTGCCGCCGTTTTGTCAAGGAGGCCGGAACCCTCCAAAATCCCGTTTATTATGTAAGCAAGGCTCGATCCGGTGGAGAGCCGCTTATTTTAATATTGAAAAATTAGCCTACTCACTTGTTATTGCGCCCGCAAACTCGTGGCTTACTTTACCTCACACACGATAGTGGTCTTAACGGATAGTCCATTGCGTCAAATATTGCATAAACCGGATCTTTCTGGTCGACTTCTCAGATGGGCAATCGAAATCACTGAGTTCGACATACAATATCAGCCCAGAAAAGCTATCAAGGGACAAGCGCTGCCAGATTTTATTGTAGAGACAAGCTTTAGCTCGCCACAACCTGGATTCGCCGTTAGCCCATGAGCCCGTTGCGGCCAGAAATAAGCCCAATCAATGTTGGCATTTGTATGTGGATGGGGCATCTAGTCGAAATGGCTGTGGGGCCGGAGTAATCTTGATGGAGCCCGGAACAACGGAGGAAATCGAAAAAGCTTTGAGGTTGAATTTTCCGCCACAAATAATCAAGCAGTATGAAGCAAGAATTTGCGGGCTCAAATTAGCCAAAGAGTTAAAAGTGGAAAATGTTGAAGTATTTTGTGATTCCCAACTCATCGTCAACCAAATCTCAAGGAATTATGACACGAACTGTGGCATTCTAGAGAAGTATGGTGAGATTGTTCGACAACTGAAAAGCAACTTTAACTATTGCGAGTTCATCAGAATTGGAAGAGAGGACAACGAGCGAGCAGACTATCTCTCCAAGCTATCACTTAAGGAAGAAATTGCAGATCCCTCGATAATAATTGAGTATCTAGCCGTACCCGCTATTGAGGAAGCACAAATCATGGAAATTGATATACCAGCACCAACTACATGTTGGATTGATGAAGTTCAAGCTTACATAGAAACAGGCCTGCTACCCGAGGGAACGGACAAAGCTCGCGCTCTTAAGAAAAGAGCGAAGGTATATTATAAACAATGGAATACTTACATAGAAGGTCCGCAACTAGACCTTTATTACGATGTGTTCGAGAGGAAGAAAGCAAGACAATCCTTATCGAACTTCACCAAGGAGTGTGTGGAGGTCACCCCGCTAGTCGCTCTCTGGCACAGAAGGTCATAACCGCGGGGTATTATTGGCCAACAATTCTTAAAGACTCAGAAAAATTGATTCGAGAATGTCCAGAGTGTCGAAACATGCGGACATCCCACGAATACCATCACATTGAGCGAGCATCGTGACCGCACCTTGGCCTTTCGACATGTGGGGCTCGATCTCATCGGACCATTTCCACCAGGAAGAGGCGGATGTAAAGTTATCATAGTAGCGAGTGGATTATTTCACAAAGTGGATCAAGCAAAACCCATGGTTAAGATAACGCTAAAGCCGCGAGTTATTTCTTACACGATCAAATTTTTCACGCTTTGGCATTCCACGGGCGGTAGTATCGAGATCACGGCCCACAATTCAGGAAAGACTTTTCAGACCTTTGTGAGGAATTCAAAGTTAAACACTGGCAGTCGTCCGTGGCTTATCCTCAAGGAAACGGCCAGGCCGAGGCCGGCAATAAACAAATAATCAAAATGCTTAAGAAAAGCGTAGATGACAAGGTAAAAGGAGGGTGGGTCGATGAGCTACCCGCCATACTCTGGTCGCCGCACCACGATCAAAACACCCACGGAGAAACACCTTTTGCCCTTACCTATGGATCGAGGCTATGATTCCAATCGAAATGGCACTACCCAAAGATCGTGGTCGCATTGTATGACCCGGCGGATAATCTTTTAAACAGACAGATCGACTTGGACCTAGTGGAGGAAAAAAGAATAGCGACTTACCACCGATTAGCGAACTACAAGCAAATTGCTAAACAACAACATGACAAGCGAATCCGCAACCACTCATTTAAAGTCGGGGATTTCGTTCTTCGGAACAGAAAGGCCACGGGTATGGAGCCTGATAAAGGAAAGCTAACAGCAAATTGGGAAGGCCCTTATCAAGTCGCGAGAGAGATCAAGAAAGGGACTTATGTCCTCAGAAATCATCAAGGCTACGAGCTCAATAGACCTTGGCATGCGGACAACCTTAAAAGGTACTACATGTAATAAATCGGCTAGGGATATGGCTATCCTCTCGTTTTACGACGTGAATGGTTAGGCCTTCTTATTTTGCTTGTAATCTTTACTCATCTAGCGGGATGGGTCGAAATTAATAAAGCCCGATTTTACATTCTCTTTTTGTGCAAATTATTACAAGTATGCATGGGTAAGAAAGAATTGTACTCGAAGAATTTTCAACAAAACTTCGGCTGGACTTTAGAGTTGTTAAAAATAGGGGCAATATTTGGGAAAATTTAACGCAGGCACAACTTCCTAGCAAACAAATTATTTCAGATAAGATTCAAGAGGGGACGGATGTTATCTCATACAGGAGTCCGCACAAGATCGACCTAGAATCTTATCTCAAACAAGGGGGACGGATGTTGTTATCATCGGACTCAATTTAGACAATAAATTCGAGCAAAAAGCAAGCATACACAAAAAAACGGGCAGGAAACAAACTTGTGAATAAAATTATAAGCAGGACATTACAGAGACAAATGTGCGGACAAAAGTGCAGAAAAAGAAAAGAGTTATACATATACGAACACAGAATAATGTTTTACAAAACAGAGCCAGAAATCTAAGAACCCTCGGGCCGCATCTCTTCGTTATGGACATTTCTCTTCATGGAGAGAATGATGCAGATCTCGATCGGCATTTGTCTCGAGATCACGGAGGGCTCTACCAACGGCTCGGTTGGTTTGCTCAGCCACCCCAAACTGCTCGCCCTCTTCACCGCTCTCTCTCTTGCTTCAGAGCTGCGCACACGCTCTCTCGATTCGCCTCAATCACAGGCGGGGCCACCCAATCAGATCACACACACTGGAACATAGCTGAAGCTCAATATCGAGAAAAAGGTATGCGATCATGAAATTCTCTTAGATAATCCGAGAAGGGATGGGTGAGAATCCATTCCTCTCAGGACGTCAAGGTCGGGTTTATCTTTGCCGTCATGAGCCAGGACGCACCTCGCGATATGATAAAACCCTTGATCATATCCCATCATAAAGCCGTCATCGAAGCGGCCTTGAGCCGACCTTCAACACTTGAGCCTAGATCTTCACGGTGTGCCCGCAGATCCATTACACGCCGCTTGCTCTGCTTCCCAATGAGCTTGGGCCTCGGTAACTTTAAGCTTCATCTCTGCATGGCCCGATCAATGATTTACCGCTCGCTCCACGAGGTCGAGTTAACTTTTCGGGTCTCGGTCACCGCGCTTTCGATTTCTCAATCTCTGCATCACCGCGTTTAACGCCCACGAAGCCAGCCGGACACATCATTTGCGGCCCCAAGAGCTTTCGAGTTTCGACCGACTCTTTCGACATTGACACTTTCGGCTATGGTGCTTATAATCATTGATGAACGCGTGCCAAGCGATACCAACCTAATGGAAGAAAAACCAACAATGAGTCAATATTGACTTGAGGAAAACGACAATAAATGGAATGAAAAACAAAAACAAGAAAGGAGGTTTACCATGCTCACCGTGGCGCCCGTATAAGCCCCACAAATCTTCAATACTCCCAAGAAAGGCACGGCGGGATCAACTTGATCCGCCAAAGACAACCTCGTCCGCTATCCCGCGCCTACCTCCATCTGGATATCATTAGGATACCCCATCCGAAATGTCTCGTGGGGCACACATCAAGTGATACCCCTTGAAATTGTGCGCGCCATGGCGGTCGAGAGGTTGTTGCCGCATGAACTCTTTGTCCAACCAGCGGCGGGACAAACCTCAGCCCGATAGGGACTCCGGCAAAGGGCACTACTACCTTCGTACCCGCAGATACCACGTCACCGGCCACAGGTTTGCCTTTATCAGTTTTGGATTTCTTAAGAGGAGGGACCTCCTGCAAGCCGCTATCGTCTCCATCGGGCTCAATCTCTTCAACCGCAGCCCTTTTCTTCTTATCACCCGCAGGCGGTTTTGGCAGAGTAGTCTGCTTCAGAGTTTTGCCCGCTGCAGTTTTCTCTATAACTGGCGGCTGGGATGATTTCACGACCTTAGCTCCAGAAGCACCAGCCGCCGCCGTCTGCAAATCGACCATGGGAAGGGCTGTCTTAATCCCCTTTAGTTCAGCGGTTCTTTTCACCTCACCGACGGTCTTCTGCTTAGACAATTGGCTGCGGCGAACTAATCTATCCATGGTACCTGTGGGGAACAAATATATATTAGCAACCAGAATATATGAAAAGAGACCTATTATAAAAAAAAAAAAAAAAAAAAGCAAGAAGAATGCAAGTAAAAATCCTACTCGGTGCTCGCATATTAGGATAACCGCCGCAGATTTACAGACCGAGAAGGCATGAACCTCCCATGGTGACACTCACCGTACCAATCGGGATGGGTCGGCAACGAGTCGACTACAACTAAAGGTTCGCCGACACTGCTCCAGGAAGTCCGCCTGTTTAAGATAGGAAATTTGAGCGACGTCAAGCAACAACCTCCGCTTAAATGCCCTAGCCTGAGGTTCATTTTTACGAGTATAGCCCGAGATCGTCTTTCACTCGGAGATAAACTCATCATCGTCAAATTGGGTTTTATCTTGTTCAAGTGATCGATCTTGACCGAATTCTCCGCTAGCTTCTCAAACGGCCACCTACCCGGGACTCTACCTTCATACATCTTTTGTCCCAATCCGCCACCTTGTCGGGAAGATCAAATAACAAGCGGGGTCTACCATGACTCGATCGACTACACGGTTGGATTTGGGCGCCCGCCATTCTTCCGAGAGAAACTATAAAAGTATAAAAGCACCGGCATCGACGGTTCGCGCCCGCTCAACCTCATCGATTATAATAAAGGACATGACCACGCGAACAACTCCCAAACTCAGTCGCAAGGCATCACTTTTCACTCTTCCATAAAAGTAACAAAGAATGGATCAAAGGAGAGTCCGAGTCCGGCCGCAAAATGATCATAATGCACCCACGAGATAGTCTTCTTTGGTCTCGGCCATGAGTCCATGGCATCTTCGGTCGCGCCATACTAACAAAACGATAGTCCGCCGAGATATCGATCGCTGCTAACGCCGAAGTATAATCTTCTCGATCCTTAAACTCCCTCCATCGGGCTACAAGTTCACTATCCATACTTTTTGCTCGCATGAGCTCATTTTCAACCGCAGCGGACCTTCTTTTGGGCGCCCTCTTTTTGCGGGCTCTCGGTGGCGTTTTCTTGCGTACAACAATTTTGGAGATTTTTGGGCTTCTCCGATACCACAATGTTTCCACGGCTTCCTTGATCTTGCCGCTACTTTTTGCGGCTCCAGGTTTTAAAACTTTCTCCATCCTGGTGAGGAGATTGCTTAGTGCCATTTGGTCGTCATCTTCGACCTCGCCCTCCACAGCGCCCTCACCAATAACCCGACCTCACGGGTCGATTCTATGTTAATGGGTCCAGGGTTTGGATTTTCTTCCATCTCCTCCTCGTCACCGCTAGAGCTAGCATCCTCCATGCTAACCTCCTCGACCCATAACCCCCGCTGCGGCCCTAGCCTCTTCGTCTCGATTGTGTGTGCTCGATGACATTCTGGGAAAAGAAAAGGGCAAGGTGGATCGGGTTTATCACCCGGACATGGAGATCGGGTCGAGGTGAGAGCAATCACACCCCGACACCTCGCCCTTCCATCTTCCTTAAATGAGATACAAAATTCTCAAAAAACCCCAAACATCTGCCCAGAAAACCCCCAAGTTCTTAAAGATACCCTAAATTCAAAACCAGATAAACCCTAAAATGCATATTCAAAAGCATAGACACAAATACTTGAACAAATAGCGAGAAACCATAATCAAAGCATGCACATACGATGGTTCTTCTGAGAGAAAGAGCCATAAATTACAGAAAAACATAAACGGTTTGGGCTCATGGCATTCATCAGAAAGAGATAAAATTGCAGAGGCAAGAATCACAGCATTCATGAATTTTGTAAGAGGAATGGGAGAAATAAAAAGCATAATCGAATCGACAAACAATAAAAGAGTGAAATTTCGCACCTGATTGATAATGAAGGTAATAAAGTGTTGAGCTTTGACTGAAAGGAGCGCTCGTCGGAATCTGCTTGCAAACGCCGGAATTTCCTTGCTTTATCGCCGGAGGAATTTATTAGAAGTGAAAGAGGAGAAAAGTGTAAGTGTTGGGGGGAACTCCTCTATTTATAGGAGGAAAAGAGAGGGGAAACGACGCTTGGGATTCAAAATTCAAATGTAATGATGACAGGAACGGTTACCGATTTCTCTCCACCAATCAGAGCAAGGGACGGTTCAGTCCCAACCGCCGTGTCAGAACACGTGGCTGACATGACGTTTCGTGTACCGATACATCCGTTTACATTTTCTAACCGTTCAAATTTCTTCTGACGAGCATCACATCACGCGGCATAAGCGACTTCAGCGTATTATTATCTCCCAACATTATTTCAAGCAGCTAGCATCAATCAATGCCCGCTTTGGCTTACAAAAAAAAAAAAAAAAAAAAAAACACCTTTGATAGAGCGTTATCATTTGAGTAAGTCCGACAGAACGTTGTCGGCGATCAAGCCTGTCCGCTGCAATACGCGGCATATAATCGGTAATTCGCTACGCGATACTAACACTGATTCAAGCCTGATAGAACATTATCGGCGATCAAGCCTGTTCGCTACAAATGCACAGACATAGCTAGTGGTTTTCACCAACACTTTGGTTCAAGCCCGATAGAGCAATATCGGCAAGCCTCTATCACTGGCGACTACAAAGGAGCTTCACCTAAAGTTCTTCTTCAAGTTCTACTCTCGCCTGGCGGACACGCCAGCACGAGTAGGGGCCATTGATATACCCGGATTGGAATGGGGCCCTGTTCATCCATATTGGGCCTACAATCTTGGCCCATCAACACAGATAATGGGCCTCTATCTCCATTAGCAGCCGCCACCAAAGCTTCTAGCCTTAGCTACAAATCGGGGCCAATCCGCCAACAAGAAGCCGGACCCATTCTCTCCATGTGATTCCTACCTATATACTCAAGGCAAAAACGAGTCCGCCGATCGACCATACTTCTCGCTATTCGCCGCTCGCCATGCTTATCCGGTGGCCAATCCACCGCCACACTTTACTGGTTGCCAGACACTTGTATTGCATGCATGCTTAACTTAGCTATATACTCTCGGTTGTCTTGTCGATGAACAAGAAACCGACTTACTTTTTAGCCTATATATATATGGGATCACATTGTAATAAGAGGACTCTCTCCAAAACTTTAACTATAAAATCTAATACAAGCGTAAACTCGCCAATTTGTCGACAGATTAACTTGTTCATCTTGTAAAAGATCCGGCGACCTTGTTCTTACTTTCGCCACCCTAACCACACCGGAGAAATCATTCATTTCACCTCATATCCTCAAGATAAACACTGTTACCGCAAATCTGGTGTTCAGCGCAACATCAATAACGAGTGATACGAAGATCATCGTTGATTGTGATTATTCTAAATTGATTATGATACTACCTCCGTCCTAAAACGTAAGTCCGTTTGGGGTTTTTCACAAAGATTGAGAAAATTGGGTAAATTGGTAGTGTGTCATTAATTTTGATGGAAAAAAAATCTAAAATGACATTTGACCGTTATTAATGCAAATAATGAAAAGTAGGCAGATAAATAATAAGGGGTAAAATGAGAAAATTGTAATAAGTGCTTCATTGGTTGTCTAAATAGAATTATATTATGAGACAAATAAAAAATATAAATGAATTTATATTTTGGGACGGATGTAGTAAATCCATAATTATCAACCGTGCTAATGACATAACTTCGTTGTACACAATCATCATTGTATGTGTGATATCATTACTCTACTCCCCGTTTTTAACTGTAATTTTTACAATTTGTTTTTTTTTTATTTATCTGTCAATTTACAATACCAGTACAATGTTTATTATTTTTTTTTTTTCAAATTTAACCCTTTTTGCTCAAGCTTTTATATTTTCCATATACACAATAAATAAATAAATATATATATATATATATATATATATAAAACAAATACACTTCCAATACCTGGGGAACACAACAGCCACAATAATAACCTACTATTATGTTTACACAAGTCACGTAATTTTCAGCAATTTTATCAAGGTTCTATCACACAATGTCATACTTAGACTCACCCCAATGGTTTTACTTTAAACCACACTCCAAACACATCGTTTTTCGTTTCAGTTACACTTTTTTAACACTTTAAAATATCATTCACTCCAATAAGCACACTTAATAAACCACTCCAAAATCATTTTTTTTCATTAAACACCAATTTATTTTCCCTCCACCTACCTTAAATTATTCCACCAATTTAAACTCACGTGGTTTTCCTGAAGAAATAAACATAAATAAAGCTTTTAATATCTCATGAATGATATCCAAAGAGAAAATTGACCCACTTGGCCGATAGAGTTCAACTTAATATGCCCTTGAGATTTGAAGGGAAAGGTAACAGATTTTGAAGATAGAGGTTCTTCAAGTTAGACCATTGCAGGAGTAAGTTACTCTATATTTATCTAAAGTATGTTTTAAAGTGTTGTCTCAAGTCCCACTGTGGACAGCCTTAGACTCTCTCCAATGGTATCACTCAATTTAACTCTCCAAATACATTATTTTCCGTTTCAGTTACACTTTAAAAACTCAACTACTACAATAACATCCTTTATACAACACTCTTACATCGATTTACGCACAATGTCTAACTATGTTTTTTTTTTTAATTGAAGGAGAAAGATGGTCCACAAAATAAAAAAATGTGTACTTTTTATACTAAAGTCTCACTTGTTATTTAAAGTAATAGGTAACATATTTACAAGTTAGAGTGTGGTTACAAGTGTTTAGAGTGACCCCAGTGGTGTTACTCCAAACATCACTCCAAATACATCATTTTTCACTTCAGTTACACCTTTTCAACACTTTAAAAAAACATTCACTCCAATAAGCACACTTAAAACAACACTTCAAAATCCATTTTCTTTTATTATCAACCTAAACATCAATTCATTTTCCATCTTGGTACCTTCTATTTTCTCACGGTAATTCAAATAAAAATAATTATATTTTGTACAGTATTACAAAAATATTTTATATTTGAAATAGTTTTTTTATGATACTGAAATAGTTTATATTTTATATTTTGTCACTTTTTATGATACTGAAATAGTTTTTTTTTTTTTTTTTTGTTGCAATAAATCAACATAACAATTTTGAAAATATCATTTTTTTTTTTTTTTTGTATCTCATCATTAATTAGAAAAAAATTTCGGATGCAAAGGAGTGAGAGAAAAAAAGGTGCAAAGTGAGCACTATTCACTTTATACTGGACTCCAAATTTGGAGTAATGGATAGAGAAATTAAGAGTAAGAGAGTGTTGGTGAGTGTCCATTGTAGGAGTAGAGTGATCCAAATCACTTCAAAATTTGATTTAGAGTGTTATTGAGAGCTCCCATTGAGGAGAGTCTTATTGTGAGTATCCAGCACTTCTTATCACTCCAAAAACAGATTTTGAAGTTGTTCCAGTGTGTTGTTGGAGATAGTCTTAGAGCACATACAATAACTCTATATTTTACATTGGGGTTATTACGATGCGAGGAAGGCAATAGTAATTTGCAGATGCATAAGCAACATCCATCTGGACCCACACAGTTTCACGCCACGTATGCAATTTTTTATTGAGGATGAAAGCGTGTGGTCAGGATGTTCTGCGTGTATGCATTTCTCTATCAGCCTCCTCCCAGATCGAGAATAACCCTTTACATTGGTAACACAACTTTTGTCAGGATCCATGTAGTGTAATTTTTCTACCTCTACAATAACTAAAAAAAACGAGTTGGTTGGCAATGTAATTGTGGGTCCGCTCACTCCCTACTCACTTTTTCACTCTCCGTGTGTAAATAAAATTATTGTGGGTGTCGATTTGGATAAGAATGTAATTGGGATGCCACCTAGGATTTTTTTATCTTTTGAGGTAAAACGACAATGTAATGGGTGTTTCTTTATTGCATGTGCTCTTACTCCATTCTTTAAAAATAAATGACAACAAAGCAATTTTAGGTAGTTATTTTCACAAATACATAATCCACATAGCTTGCAGATATTCTATTAGATATGGTCCACCATGTCAGAGTTGTAGTCAGACTAGGATAAAATTTGCGTGTAATTTTTTATTTTTGGGGAGTGGAATAGTTTTTGAAAATGGAAAAGGAAATAATATACTTCCGAGAGACTTTATGTACAGTGTTGGTTGTCAGAAGGTTATAGATGCAAAGCCAAGATACACATTAGGCCTCTCATTTTTACTCTCTTTCACATAATACACTTTTATCGTGTGTAAGAGGTTAGAAATGAATGGTTGTAATGTATCTTGCCACTTTGCTAACTCTTCTGCTACAATCTTGTATTATAAAATTTGTCGTTAATTTATTGGATGAACTTGGGCTGCATATGTGACAGATAAGAAAACGGAAGGAGTAATTAATAGATAGACAATATTTTAAAGCAAAAAAATGAAGGATAATTTTTTCTTTCTACTCTTTGTTTCAGACATATTAATTATTTTCTTAATCTGTATAATTATTCTCTCAACAAGAGATAAAAAACGAAGGAATACTGTACTACCTTAATTAAAAAATAACTAATACAATTGTTAAAATCATTTACTACGGTTATATTTTCAATGCATCATTAATGTTTTATAGGGAACGGTCGAGTGGAACCGACATCCACCGTTCTTTCCACAGTCTCCACCCTTTAAATTGCCGAGTAGACACGACACAAATATTCCTGCCAACCAACCAACCCCTATTCACCCTTCTTCTTCACCATCAAAAAAATCCTAACACCACCCGACCCGGCCCGGCCCGGCATATATATATATATATATATATATATATATATATATATATCCACCCCTGCTGTTCAGTGTTCAACCATTAATTAAAAATAAAAGCACCAAAATTTGTCATCAAAACCTTAAATTAGTCTGTCTTAAAAAATCAGCAAAAACGGCAGTGCCTGTGTGGTTGCTTAACTTTGGTGCCGAGCGGTTGCTTCTCGACATGAACCGCTTGCTCTCTTTACTTTTCCACCAGGTTTTTTTTTTCTTAATTTACCATTTCCTATATTAATTTTTCTAGCGTTCATACTATTACTATAATAATAACGTACATGTCTTTCACTCTTTCTGTTTCTTGCCATTAATTAGTCTTGACTCTCTTGGTTTAAAGATTATCTTTTTAGTTAGATTATCCCTTTATCATGCTATAGACTACCATAAATGATGAGAAAAATAATGTTATTTATGTCGTTTTTTTATTATTATCATAATATATAATAAATATATATAGGGAGTGCTGGATGAACAGTTCTTGCAGCTCCAGCAGCTTCAAGATGAGTCATCTCCAAACTTTGTTTATGAAGTTGTTACCATTTATTTCCACGAGTCCGAGAAGCTTTTAAGGAATCTCCGTGGTTTATTGTAAGTTTTATTTATACGGAGTATTAATTATACTATACTATACGTTGAATTATGATATATTAATACCACTACTTTTATGAAATTACAACTAATTAATTAGTTCTTTCTGTATGACTTAATGCTTATAAATTCATGAAAGCTGCTAGTGTTACAGTGGGGTGAAAGTGAAAGTGAAAGTGAGAGTGTGAGTGAAATGGTAAGTGAGAAGGATAAAAATGCAAACAGACAGATCTAGCATAAATAATGGGATACCAATGTTACTGTGTTATGTATGTATGTACCATTTGCCTTTATTTATGGCGACAAAGCCTTACACATAAAGTACTGACCTCTTTTTTGTAGCATGCATGTACTCTTAATTTATTGGGAAACTTGAAAATATATATTCAAAAATTTAAACCTATTATATACATGCTTCGTAGGAAATGTTTTGAAATATGTGTTTTTTTTTATTCATGCGTGACGCATGAGTCGAACGAAGCACATATTTCAAAATATTTCATACGGAGTATATATATATATATTATAGATTTAACTTTTTAAGCATATATTTTCAAGTTTCCTTAATTTATTTTAAATAATGAATGTACTAAGTAGTACTATGTTTTATTTTTGTTAAAAATAAATGATTTAATTATCGTTAAAAAAAATAATAATTAAACAGGGTGGAAAAAGAGTTGTCGGATTACAAGACAATGGGAGTTCATGTGAATCAGTTTATTGGGAGCAGCTCTAGCATTGGTGCTAAAAAGATTACTAACGTTTGTGTCGCTTTTCGAGCCGCTTGTGAGTATAATGACAGGGCCGGGTAAGATATAGATATCGATTGTTATCGGTATAAAATTGATTTTGTCTTCTGTTATCAAAATAATATGATACTAATTAAATTAAAACTCCTTCTTTTGTCAGAATTTTTAAAATGGCAATGAAGTATATATACTGCCTTATTTGCTACTCCAATATTAATATGCTTTAAACATAAACTGCTAAAAAAATCTAAATTATAAATCAATTTTGTAGTAAATGTGAGGTGACCTTCTATATACCACGTGCATTTATGATCCAACCGGTATGAATCCTGTTTTCCGCTCTGTGTTCCCCATGCATTTTATGTCGCGTCATTAAATGTACCTCATATTCCCAAAGTCAAACCAAATCGAATTGAACCAGAGTATTGTTATTTAAAATTATGTTTGTCTAGGTCACAATCTTGTTTATGATCGTTTGTTTAATATATAAATAAAAGAATTACTATTGAAGCTAGGTATTTGAAAACGAATTTGGCTCGAGTTACTATTAAACGTATATTCTTTTCTTCTAGCTCCTCGCTCGAGTTTGGCTCTCTCTTAGTTATAAAAATTAAGTTCAAATACATAAATAAAAAACATAAAGCAATATTCAACAATCATTAAACATTTTAAAAAGAAGCTATTAATATTTCATAATATTACTCTGGACTATCCATTAAATTATATATATAACTTATCATTTTATGTGTTAGGGTGATGGTGTACATTGATTTATAAATATAAGTTAGCTTTATAACATAATGAAACGTTTATGAAGTTGGCTCATATTCGATTCGCGAACATAATGGGCATTACAACTTTGCTTCCTTTTGGAAATTCAGGTGCTTGAGGGCATTGGAGGTCCTTGAACATGAGTACTGCTATCTCAAGAACAAATTACTTGAACTTTTCAGGTGCATCTTCTTCCTTTTAAACTGTATATAATATAACAAACCAAAAACAATAATATATAGTATATTTAATCTACCTATTTTAATTAGTCATTTACTGTAACACTGATAAATTCTACCTGTTTGATATATATTAATTTCTTTTCTTACTAAAATAAATTCAGATGGAGCAACAACGAGTACTAGCAGCAGCAGTCAGATATCCTATGGCACAACTACAATGACCATTCAACCTACATGCAGCGTCTCTGTCCCTACTTTGATGAAACACAATCATAAGGGATATTTTTGACAAATCACCTTCGTTTTGCGTTTTGACTTTCTCATGTGATTTCACTATCAAAAACTTTCCAAAAAAAAACAGTAAAGGCAAAAAGATTTGATGGTGATGCATTTGTCTTTAGCGGCGGATGGAAATGATATATATATATATTGTATTGCAGTCTCTGGGAAATGGTGCAGTAGTAGTTGAAGGCTGCAGTACTGATTCTGTACCAAGTAGTAAACAGTAGTTATCAGCTTTGTTGCTGCTCTTCTTATTACACTGCTTTTTGTGTTTATTTGCTGTGTACAAACGATCCGAAAGCATTGTAGCAAATCTTGCTTTTTTTAGAGATCCTCATTGTCTATCCCCGATCAACTTAAATGATGCCAATTAATTTATCTGACGGTGTGAGTCTTTATTGGATGCGATGCAATGCTCATTCCATTGAAGAGTGTTCCACTTCCACATTAGACACTTGTGGTAGTTTTTACATACCATATGGACTTTTCCAATCTCATAACCTAAGTTTTAAGGATCAAACAGTACCTCTTATATGAGTTTGAGCTTGGACCTTCCGGTTGAGATTATGATAATTCAACAAGGTATCAGAGCGGGTGTCAACATTATTAGCCTTGTTATAGGTCTCAGTCTGTCTCCTTGCTACCGACATTATTATAGCCTATAACCGGTCTTGGGGAAATGTTAATTATCTGACTAGTCCACACACTTGATACTTAATTCTCATCAGCTTGTTTAAGCTTTTAGGAGAGAATATATTAGGTTCAGTTAAATCTGGTTAGGCGGAAAATCTAACATATTAACATGCAAGAGCGTAAGTGTAAAATCCCGAACCTTTAATAAGGGTATTTTTGTCATTTGTGGAAAAGTGATTTTTAAGGATTAATTAAATCACCCGAAAAGACGCTAGCGTTTGACCAGGATTGTAATTCTTTTAATTTAAGGAGATAATTAACAGGATCTGATAATTAAGGAATGAAGATAGGATTTGATTAATGGATTTCTTGCAAAAATGATTAGACACACTATAAATAAATGTATTACTCTCTTCGTTTTTTTTTATCTCATCACATTTAGATTTATCATTTTTTTTTATTTTTCTGTCATTTTATATTTCCAATGCAAAGATTTATTATTTTTTTCCTTCTACCAACAAAATATTTACATCTCCAATAAAAAACACAATTCCAATTCTAAAAACTCTTTACCAACAAAACATTTACATCTCCAATAAAAAATACATTTCCAATACACATATAAATTACTTTTTTAATCATGTGATTCTTCTCTACGACATAAATATAAAAACAGAGGAGTATGTGGTAGTATTTTATATACAAACAAAAAAATAGTCGACATCATCTTCGGCAATTGGGAAAAGAAGGGGGAACGGCAACAGCAAGGAAAAAAATAAGATGGTCCTGTAACAATTCGATACATCGTTTTTCAATCCGATTCACAATTGGTTTATGCGCAGTTTTAAGTTATGATATTTATCATCTCTCTAAGAGATTTACTTTTAGATTTGAGGTTAAAGATTATGTTTTTAATAATTAGCGTTTATTCGGTATTGACGGATGATCGGAAAAGGGGAATCGTTGTTAGATCTGTTGTTGGTTGATAGATTCGCGTAAGATTTGGAAGTAAGATGTTGTTCAATTCGTAGTTCGGCTCGTTTTTAAGGTAAGAAGTTATTCTTATCAAAAGGTTCTGTTTTTTGTTTAAGATTATGTCTTTTAAATTGTTTTAATATTGTTTACGTTAAGCTACACGAAACTAGACATAATTATGTGCTGCCGGGTATTTGTCAAACTGTGTTTTCAGAATGTTATTCTATGTTCTATTTACTTTCTTGTAAACCGTTTTATGCGTTTTGGTTTTCGTGTTAATAGTGGAGATATGTTGGGAGTATGGTGTTGCTATTGTCTTTGAATACTCTGGTAGATTATTTATAGACTTTAACGTGGAAACTATGTGCTTTATGTGCTCCTACGTGTTTCACTCGTTAAGTAATTAACCGCAACGTGTTACAAGAGCACTACGACCGACTCATGGGTCGTATTTGGATGTATGGTTGGTTATTACCCACTGTCGTTCTCAAGACGATTTTTTACAAGAGTACTGTGACCCTACGCGTCACGTGGGGATGTGCCAGTCGTATTACCCAAAGTTGCAACATGAACATGACATTAATACGCAAGACAAGACATGACAAGACAAGGATATGATTATGCTAAGTCGAGAAGAGACATGAACATAATAGGCAGGACACGAACATCTTATGATTAGAAGACAAGTAAAGTATGGGTTAGTAGATAGCTTACGTAAGTTTGATCAATTAAGTAATGTAACGAGCAAGTACGTGCGAGATAAACTGAATGTAGTTAATATACATGATTTCTATGCATGGTTTAAAGTTGGATTCCAAGTGGTTTTCCTTATATGTCAAGTTTGGTTTTAAAGTGGATGTTCTTATGTTTCACGTTATGTATTATAAGTAGTTCTTTTAAACGCTTCAAGTAATGGCTTTCAAGCTATTTTGTCAAGTGGATGAAGTAGATTCATGCCATGTCTCCCGGCATCCGACAAGCATGAATCTCTTTTGATCTTCTTTCTCCTTCACCGAGCATACAACCTGGTGCTAACTCCTTTATTTGGAATAAGAAGAAATACAGTTAAAAACGAGTTGGATGATGAGCATGGAGAGCAAGCTAGGAAAGAAACCATGAAGTTCGTTGAGTTCCGGTGGTTTCTCTCTTTCGCACAAGTTGGTTGTAATAAATGTTAGTAGTTATATATGTTTTAGTTTGACAGCACTTGTCATTCATTGAGTTTGTTAATGAAAGGTATTAAGTGTTATATTCCCGAGTCTCTTGATTGTTTCTTTTCTTCCACGTTTCCTGATACGATTGAGGCTTACGTTGGATTTAGGGTTTACTCTAAATGTCACGTGCCGAACGTCTCTTTTCCGGATAAGGACTCGGTATCCGGGAATGGGCGTTACAGTAAGTTACTGGGTGATCGGATCAACGATAGTTTAGGTTCGGTTAAAACTGGTTGGGAGAGCAGATAGTTTAGGTTCAGTTAAATCTGGTTAGGCGGAAAATCTAACATATTTACATGCAAGAGCATAAGTTACTGGGTGATCGGATCAACACCAATTTCAGATTTAGGATTAGATTAATATAATCAACAAAAACCAAGAATATGTACTAGTTAAGATCTAAATACTATTATACTTTCTATATTGATGCCAATGTACAGAGAAATTAAAGATGGGTTAAACAACACACAACTATGAGCCTACTCAAAGCATCTCAATACCATAAGTACTCACAAAGGGAACTACTACACAAAACTATCATAGACACTCAACTAGTCATGGTGTTACAACTAAACACTTGGTCAAACTTACAATAATCACTTAGACTAAGTATCTATCTAAGTATACCACTGGCCAAACATGTCATTGTCATTATCGTTTCAGACTCAACAGTCTTAACTCAATCAAACACTTGGTCTCTAGACTCTAGTACACTTGAACCATTACAAATACTCGCACTAGAACAACAGAGACACACTCTGAAGTAATTAAAACTGAGATTTACCCACTTGAATCACTAGGCTCGGATTCCAGATTCTCAGGGGCTACTGAACACTAACCCTTCTCAAACGAACAAGTGGTTGCTAGAGTCGAACCACTTCCCAGCTGATGGGTATAAATAAATCCACCACCTCAACAGTAAGGGACAACCCACTGCGGCCAGCCGGCCACCCTCCGGCATGACAAGAGAGATCGCAAAAGGGGCGGCCACTGTGTCTCACCTCGCCGCGACCAAGGCATTTGCGGTCCCAGGCAAGTGCAACAGAGATCCGTGAATCTCGTCCAGGGAAGTCAAGAAGGTCGCCGTGGGGCGAGGCCGAGAGGGCTTGCTCCTGCGACCTCGAGAGATGGCCGCCGATTGATCCAGATCTTTTCCCCACTTGTAACTTAGATATTTCGCCTTGCTTAGTATCTAAGTAAGTAAAGTGTGGGGTGAACGACAAGCACACGGCGTCAACCGAGTAATGGTCGACACAGGGCCGGCCGCGACGTCATCTATTTCGACCGTTTAAAACAGATCGGATTCGGGAGGCCAAGTTAAAACCCTACCTTAGGGTCCTCGAAGGTTTTACCAACGACACAAGACGGGTCAAAGGCACGATCGACCTCAATATCATTTTGGGCGACTATGAGCCCCTGAGAACGGAGATAATAACTTTCTTGGTAATCGACCGCCTCTTACTACAACATGATTTTGGGAATCCGGCTATGAAGAAGTTCCAAATGGTGGCGTCCGTTCTCACCAACGGGTCAAATTTCACGTAGGGAAGAAGTTGGGGTCGCCATCACCGACTGGAGCTTTCTCGACTATATGACCAAAAACAGGTCGACTCTAAGCGACCCGGGTGGATGGTCTTAACACGGCTACGGATCGATTGCTATGATGAAAGAAATCTCGGAGAAGGCCGTAGAGGTAGAAACATTGCAAGTTCGGGACGAGCCCGACTTCACGCCGAAGACGAGTTGATCGAGGTTATAATAAACGACAAATATCCCGATCAAAAGATAAAAATAGGATCGAGGACTACCGAGGAAGAAAGGAGGAAGCGATCGAGCTTCGAAAGCAAACTTGGACGATTCGCCGGGAGGTAATCGATATGAGAGGTGTGGAATCGGAGGTCGCTTGCATAACCCGAGTGTCGATCCCAACCAGGCAATAATACAACAAAGCGGCGCGTCAATTCTCTGTAGAAAGGAGGTCGCAATAAAAATTGAGGTCGAGAAACTTTTAGCAAGCAGCATAATCAAAGAGCTTCAATATCCCACCTGGTGGCAAATGTAGTAATGGTGAAAAACACAACGGCAAGTGGCGGATGTGCGTCGACTTCACCGATCTAAACAAAGCTTGCCCCGAGGACCCCTACGCTCCTCGAATCGATAAAATGGTGGATGGGATCGCGGGTTTTGAAACCTTAAGCTTTCGGACGCCTACTCCGCTACCACCAGGTCAAAATGGCCGATGAAGATAAGGAGCCGACGGTTTCAGGGGCGCCGCGGCTATATTACTATGAGATGATGCCGTTTGGCCTAAAGAACGCAGAGCTCAACCTATCGAGAATGGTAACAGAGTTTTAGCACGCAGATAGGCAAGAACACGAGGCTACATTGATGACATGGTCGTGAAATCAAGTCGCCAAGATCACCTGGAGGACCTTCGCGAAACCTTTGCAAAGCGTGAAGAATCACTCAATGAAACTAAACCCTACGAAATGCACTTTTGGGGTCCAGCAGGAAATTTCTGGGCTTTATGGTAAGTCAAAGGGGATCGAGGCAAATCCCGAAAAAAATCGAGGCCCTGGTCAACATGAGCGAGCCTACCAAGATTAAAGAAGTACAATGGCTCAACGGCAGGATCACACTTTGGGTAGGTTTGTCTCAAATCTGCAGAAAGAAGTCCGCTTTCTTCAAAATTCGAAAGGGTGGTACCTTCTCTTGGGCAATGGAATGCTCCTGGCATTTAAAGACCTCAAAGAATACTTGTCAAGACCGCCGTTGCTAACTTGACCCGAGGCTCTGGGATACTGCTTTTATATTTGGCGACCTCGAGATAGGGCCGTAGCCGCAAAGACTTGTAAAAGAGGAGGAGGCTCGAGAGGCGCTTTTTATGTTTCCAAAGCTCTAAGCCCCGTTGAAAGTCGTTATTTTAATATAGAAAAGTTGGCTTATTGTGTTGTTATAGCTGCCCGCAAATTAAGGGCTTACTTTTCATCGCACACCATCGTAGTATTATCAAATGCATCGCTAAGACAGGTTCTTCACAAACTGCACTGTCCGGTCGATTGCTCGGTTGGGCCTCGAGCTTTACGAGTTCGATATCCGATATGAGCCCCGGAAGGCCTGTAAAGGCCCAGGCTCTCCCAGATTTCATAGCGGAAACAAGCTTCAACGAAGAGGTGAAAGAGCAGCTCTGCTCGAACGCGACCAAGATAGGGTCACCACAGAGGACGAACCTATCGAGGCCAAGTCACTTTGCTGGCGACTCTACGTTGATGGCTCCGCTTAATCACAAAGGTGTGGCGCGGGAATAATCCTGTTAGAACCGGGCACATCGGAAGAAATTGAGCAGGTGCTCGAGATTTGATTTCACCGCCTCTAACAACCAGGCGAGAATACGAGGCCGTCATTCTTTGGGTTGAAACTCGCCAAAGCCATGAAAGTCGAAAATATACAAGTATTTTGCGATTCACGGTTGGTGGTGAATCAAATCAATGGGTCATTTGGCATTCATTGCGTAAATTTTACAAAGGTATATTAACCTCGTCAAAAGACTCAAGGCGACTTCACATATTGTCAATTCAAAAACATCCTCGAGAGGACAATCATAAAGGCGGACTACTTATCCAAATTAACGGCGAAGACGCAGCGTCGTGCGATCCTAGCATCATGGTCGAACACCTATCGGAACCCGCCATCTCCCAGGGCGAGATCATGGATTTCCAACCCAAGAACACTTGTTGGGTCGACATCATGAAGTCTTATATTGAGTTAGGAGAGCTTCCGAAGCGACCTTGCAAAGCTAAGGCCTTAGTAAGAAGGGCCGCAAGATATACGATTATGGACGACGTGCTTTACCGTCATTCATTCTCGAAACCCTTCGCGATCGTCACGACCGAGGAGGTAACGGGAATCCTAACAGTAACTACACGAGGAATGTCGGCGCCATCTCTCCAATCGAACACTAGCACGTAGGTACTTCTAGCCGGATATTATTGGCGAAATTAGCGAAGACGCCAAATCTTATACCGAGCATGTGATGCTTGCCGAGGTTCGCAAGTATCCCCAGGCTACCTCGGTCGAACAAAGCATAGTGGTAGTTGCCGGCCTTTCGACATGTGGGCGATCGACCTCATCGGACCCCTTGAAGAAGCGGTCGCTCGGGTTGCTGCGAATACGTGGTCGTCGCGGTGGATTATTTTACTAAATGGGTCGAGGCTAAGGCCTTGGTAAAACCAATACCAGGGACATAACATACTTTTGCTCGATCAAATATGGACAAGATTTGGTGTTCCAAGAGTGATGGTTTCCGATCACGGACCTCAATTCGAGACGAATTCGACAGATTCGTGGAGGAGAACAATGTTAAACATTGGCAATCATCCGTGTGCTACCCGCAAGGAAATGGGCAAGCCGAAAATGCCAACAAACAGTCCTAAGTGTGTTGAAAAAGAGCCTGGTGAGAAAGCAGTCACCGGCCGGATCACCTTCCGGCCGCTCTATGGGCACTCAGACGTCGCGAAAAATCACAATGAGGAAACTCCTTTTGCTTTAACATATGGATCTCGAGGCTATGGCGCTCGTGGAAATGGCCTTACCAAGCCCTAAGGTCGTTTTTACAAATGAGGTCAATAACACAACAAGCGCCAAACTCGAGCTTGATCTAGTAGAGGAACGCGCATCCAGGCATCTGATGCGTCAGTCAATCATAAACAGTGCAAAGCGTCATCACGACAAACGATTCGCAATCATCACTTCGCCGCCGGGATTACGCTCTACAAAAAGACAAGCCGCGGGGCCACGGCGAAAAAAGGAAAGCTATCGGAAAGCGGGAGGGCCTCACGGATTTCGCGAGTTATCAAAAAGGGACGACGTGCTAAGTGACAAGGAGGGCCGCATGAGTATAATAGGCCATGGCATGCGAGACAAACTGAAAAATACTATATGTAACAAGCCAATTCAAATAAAGTCGTTTCTTCCAATCAGATTTACATTCTTGTCTTTTCGTCATCATCATCAAAAAAAAAAAAAAAAAAAAAAATGACGATGAAAAGTTTTTTCAAACATATCGATCAAGCCTGGACAAACTTCCATCAAGCTGCGCAGGATGGTTATCTTCCTCCGATCACATGTATGGAGGTCCAAAAACGACACCACGCTTGCAAAGGGCTCCACGGATAAGTTTTTTCAAACATATCGGTCGAGAGTATGGAAGGGGACCCTGGCGCCACCGCATAATTTGGTTATCAGCGATGCGAAAGGCATGCGGCGACCAGTACCACGGCGACCTTGAACCACCGAGCACGCATATCTTAGTGCCTCGCGATGGATCAACACTCCCCGCCTATATCCACTCGATGGTCGCGAATGGCGCGTGCGAAGGAGCGCCGCTCTCACTAACAACATCAAGATCGGCAGAGATAAAGCGCGGGAATTTATAAACTTCTTCCACTCACGGTCGCTGCGAGAGAGGTCGGACCTTGATACTCCCAAAGACCAAACCCGCTGATTCTCGGGGAACAGCTCGCACATTGCAATACCTAGACGAATCTGCCTATTTTCCTCATCCGCAAGGTCCCAGGCGATCTCATAATGGGAGGAGGGATTTATGGCGGGTATGTTAAAACTTGGTTAATTCTCTCCGAGTAAAGATAACGGGACACCCGAGAGAAATGTCGCCACGGTCCCGCCAGAGGCTACCTCGCACAACACGGAATAAAATTCCCGTCAGATCATGGTAACATTAACCGCCGGAGAGGCTCAAAGAATAAATTCCCACCACGTAGGGAAAGCCGAACGCAAAGCATGGAGCCGTCTTCTATTCGTTGTTCATTTAAGCCCCTCTCCTCATAATATCACGCCACTTAAAATAATCCCTAAATAATCCTTGGCTACGGGGGAGGCAGTGGTGAAAAAGGGAGAAACATCCCGGATAGGACGAGCTTTCCATATCCGAACCTGGCTGCTTTCCCCTGGATGAGACATAGAGTCGGGGGATGAACGATTGAGGGAGAACGATTGAGGGAGAAAGAAAGCAAATTCAGTATGAGGCAAGAGGTAGAGTGAGTTCCAAAGTAACCCCTTTTTATACCGAGAAGGGTATAATCAACGGTTGGGATTAATGGATCCTAGGGCCGGATATGCAACCGACCGAAAACCAAGGCAACAGGAGCGCTGGACCATAAAGAGACCGAAATTTATGGCTCTGATTACAACCGACACCTAGTCATTAGGGTCATAACTCTGCGTTAATGACACGGTCAAAGGTCGCTCTAACAGCTCTATCTTCGGCAAAAGCATCGCTCTCAATAAGGCCATTTGAAACTTTGAAAAATTAGCGTCGTGATAGCGACTATGGTTAGAAACGAGACGACGACGTTTCATGATCGCTTGACGCCGCCAAATTATTAAGCAACCTCGCACGAATCAAGAGGACAAGCCTGAGAGAATAAAATAACTCATCACTGACCTCGCGAAGGCCGCGAGATCGAATCAATGACAGGAAAAGCCAAGTTTTATAAATTGAAAAAATGCAGAAAATAAATTGTCAAGATATTACAAATCAAGATTCAGTCAAATCACAAAAGTAAATAGTCAAAGTTACAAATCAAATTTTCAAAGAGCTCGCAGAAAAGTCCAAGAAATCTAGAGCACGCGGAGTAGGCGGGTGTCGGTAAACTAGTCGCCTTGCTCGGAGGCGGAGGCTTCTTCAACATCTCAAAGTTTACAGGATTAACAGGAGCGGGATCCCAAACAGCTCGCGCGTTTAAAGCTGTTCGATCTGAATCGAGGTAACGAGCTCGCTTGCATAAGGGATTTCCGGGTGAAAGACCACTAAATCGGGATGACCTTGATGCATGTTCACCCACCGCAAAGATATCTTCCAGAGTGATGTGCCCCCGCCTCGATCAACCCAGAGACAAATGAGCTAGGTGACTAAAGCCCTGGTCAAAGCTATTCTCTATAAGGTCGAAGAAGTCATCCGAATTCTTGTAGCAATGACGGCCCCAGACTTGGCCTCCTCGACAAACCCTCGGCCGTTTTCAAGCAGCCTTCCTCAATAGCTTTCTCAAGACCTCTTTGGCAGACGTCTCTCCGCCAAAGAAGCTTAACCTCAACGCTGGCGATCTCTCCTGCGCCCCGCATAATCCTTTGTCAAAGATGCAACTTTCTCATTGATCTCAAAGATCCAATTTAGAGTGCTCCTCCATGATTGCTTTCATCTTCTCCACCTCGCCACCGCGTGCTTAGCTTTCTTTCGGCGGTAACCTCGCTTTATCATTGCTCCCGGTGCGCCGTCACTTTCTCACTCATCGCGCGCTCTCGTGACCTCAAATACCTGTTTAAACGAGCACCGAAAGTGTGGAAAACAGGGATAATTAAAAAAAAAAAAAAAAAAAAAAAACTGGTCTTACCAGAGAAGCTGCAATCCCAAACTGGCCGCTCAAATCTCTGATTTCAGCAATCTCATCTTGAGGCGGAGAGTCGTCTTGAGCCGCAAAGCGGGCTAATATGCCCCGGCCAATCTCCACTTGAACATGATCAGGATAACCGAGAGGGATCGGCCCAAGAGGAATCACATCAGCAATTGCTTCACCAACCCGGCGAGCTTTGGATAGGTCAAGATCCTGGGTAAAGCTCGGATCCAACCATAGGGCCTCTTTCCCAGAGTAACCTCGGGGCAAAGTTTTTTGTGGCAGCGTCTCGGTGGTGCGCTCTTCTCCACCGGAGTTTCAACCTCTTCAAGATGCGCTGGCCGGGAGCGGACCGTTTGGGTGGGCGATCATCCTTCGCTTTCTCTGGTTGAGGTCGCTTCACGCCGTGCGACTCTTTAGTAGGGGATGAGTCTTTTTGAGGCACCACCGACTGGGCTCGCAACAACGGCGGAGGAAGTCGCAACAAGGCGTAAGAGGTCGCAGCTTTCGGGTTATGTGTCTCTTCGACAATCGAGGCGTCTCTGATTCGGGCACCATCCCTAGAGCTTTCTTCAAAGCCTCCTGTCGAGCACTGGCCGCCTTGTCTGCCTCCGCATTAAGCTTGTTTCGGTGAGCCCTGCGAGCATTTGGATCCATACCTACAAAAAGAGAGCGGTTTAGAACCCAGGAAAACAAAATGAGCATTTACAAATAAATACAAGTGGACAAAGAAAGTTACAAAGCGGCCTAAGTATGTGGTCGCCCCACATTCCAGGCACTCAGAGGAAAACATTTGTTGATATGACAACCCCAATCCAAATCCGGATCGCAGCTCTCAGACCCATCCGTACCATGGGCGCGGCATTCCTCGCCCACCAGGCCCGCCATACATACAAAAGGCTCGGCCAGATCAAGAAGTTCAACCAGAAACATTTCTCCAAGATGGCGCCGCCCGTCCGATCGAATTAACGCGTATCGACCCCTTTACGTAGCGCCGCCACTCACAAGGGGTCAAAGATTAAAAGCGTGGATTTGCCTCCACGGACTTCTCGCCTCAGGAAAAGGCCACCTACCTTCGACTCGACTTTCGGTACCTACGCCCCATTTGTGAAACTTATTGGGAAGCGGGAATAGCAGCGGAGTCCGCGACCGTCAGAGAGATTTGTCCAGAATAGACGCCCCACGTAAGGAATAAAATTGCCCGAGTAAAGTTAACGCCGGCTCGATCTTCGAATCCGCACATAACGATGAAGGCCATCAACTGGATAATAGCCCGACGGCAAAATCGTGAGGGAAGCGCCTGCATCTTCTTGCAGATCTTCACAAAGAAAGGATCGAAAAGGCGGTCTCGCACCGCACACAAATGATGGAAGTGGAGGATAAGGGTGTCCTCGAGCGACGCGCACCTACATAATCCTTATGGTCCCGGGTTTAAATTTATCGGACTCCTTCCCATAATCGAAAAAGAAAACCGATACACACCGGTGTCGATTCGAATATGCTATTAATGGTCCTGTTGAGATCGCTACTCTTGCACGCCGGGACCATTTCTTATCAACGCCCTTCTCATACGCCGCCACGATCGCAAACTCTCGTGATAGCTTCGTGGATTGTTAGGACGAGAGCTCTTCGGGTGGGTATCGCCGCAGCCGCCTCACCAATCGTCATGGTTTGGCTCGCAATTTTCCTTTTCTTACGCTTTTTCGCCGCAGCATCCGAGATATCCTTCCGGGCAATTCCGCATTTTCGTCCTCACTGGACCCCATTAACTCATGAACGCGCGCGCCCCGAACATAAGCTTCGTCATGGTCGGGAGCGCCGCTAGTACGGGACCGCAGCTTTGTCCTTCGATCGAAAGCGATTTCTTGACCCACGAATCTGTTGGAGACTTTTGAGCCCGCGCGCTTCTCCTTAAGGCTCACTCTACGCGGGCGGATTTCGGGCGAGACGAAGGCCTCCAACTCAAAAAGGGTCGACATCCATATGAGCGCCTCATCGGGCCGTAATCTCGCCAATATCGCGCTGACTACTTTCCACTTCAACCTCGTCAGCCAGACGCTAACCGAGGGCGGCCAGATAGTATGGGGTCATCTCAAGATAATCGTAAATCTCCCTTTCCGTAGAGTCGCCGCTGAATAGTCATTCCCGACATCCCGCAAAAACAAGGAGGAAAAAGGTGGAGCTTTGGACCTGGTATAATAATAAATTAGCCAGGAAGGTGATCGCACCCACTTCAATACCGCCTCCTCCGTTTTTGCAAGAGATCGCAAATAAAATTACAGAGGATAGCAGGGGAGCGGGTGAAACCCCAATTTTCCCAGGAAAGCTATAATCTCTCCCCAGGAAAAATCCCCGTTTTTAATCGGAAACAAGGCGATGTTGCATCTCCGTAGCAAAAAGAATGACAAAATTGATATGTATGGAAAAACAAGGCAGGGATGGATGAGTAAACGAGTTAATGTAAAGGATTTCTACCGATTTCTTGAGAAAGATTGGAAAACGCAGCGTGGCGGGAAATACTCAAAGAGGTGGCCGGAATCTTCAAAAGAACCGCCGTGAAATCCTAGAACCACCGCAGGAACGCCGTTGAACCTTCAAAGCTCTGCCAAAAACTTGAGAATTCTAAAAACAACAAACAACGGAGAAAATAAGAAACACTAAAAGTGTGAAGGGTGAGAAGCGAAAGCTTTATATAGGCAAGGGGGCCACGATCGTACGGTTGGGAACGCTTCATCCAACGGTTCGAGATTAAGCGGCGGTTGTCGATTTTGAAATCTGGCGCGCCCCATCAAGTACCACGTACAACTACCTAGGCAGTTGCTGAAACGGCCGCATCGTTCCGCAGAGGAAAACCTAGAGGACTGACGTCAGCCACGATTGACGGCGACAAGGTCGCAAAAAATAGACCCAGAGTTGCTTTGAGGTCGCATGCTTTGAAAGCACGGCTCTTAGCGAACAAGTCGCATCAGACGACAAGGTCGCAAAAAATAGACCCAGAGTTGCTTTGAGGTCGCATGCTTTGAAAGCACGGCTCTTAGCGAACAAGTCGCATCAGACGACAAGGTCGCAAAAAATAGACCCAGAGTTGCTTTGAGGTCGCATGCTTTGAAAGCACGGCTCTTAGCGAACAAGTCGCATCGCACGACAAAGTCGTCGCAAAAATAGACCCAGAGTTGCTTTGAGGTCGCATGCTTTGAAAGCACGGCTCTTAGCGAACAAGTCGCATCGCAGACGACAAGGTCGCAAAAATAGACCCGAGTTACTTTGAGGTCGCTTGCTTTGAAAGCACGGCCCCCAGAGAACAAGTCGCGTCAGGCGACAAGGTCGCAAAACAGGCCCAAAGTTACTTTGAGGTCGCTTGCTTTGAAAGCACGGCCCTAAGTGTACAAGTCGCATCCGACGATGAGGTCATAAAAGGTGTTGATAATTACTCCATCCTTTATATCCTCGGGAATATCATTAAAGCACGGAGTAGGGGCCATTGATGGGTATAAATAAATCCACCACCTCAACAAATAGAGGACAACCCATGCGCCACCTCCGGCATGACAAGAGAGATCGCAAAAAGGCGCCATCGTGTCTCACCTCGCCGCGACCAAGGCATTTGCGGTCCCAGGCAAGTGCAACAGATCCTCGTGAATCTCGCCCAGGGAAGTCAAGAATGGTCGCCGTGGGGGCGAGGCCGAGAGAGGGCTTGCTCCTTGCGACCTCGAAGAGAGATGGCCGCCCGATTGATCCAGATCTTTCCCACTTGTAACTTAGATATTTCGCCTTGCTTAGTATCTAAGTAAGACCTAGCTATTAGTAAAATATCTAATAGATTACTTATTCCCTAAGTTATCCACCTCTATAAAAGGGTGGTCATTGTAAACTAAAAGAGAGGAGATATATGAAATACACACTATACTTGCAAGCCAAAGCTCTCTCCATTCTAACTCTCTCCGTACCACCACCCGCCGGAGTAACACCACACCTTAAATACAGCCAGATATCCACCATCCATACACTGCAAGGACACCCGTGACGATTTAGACATCTTCACCAGCTTTTCCAGAACATCAATGAAACATTAGACCCGTATTCATAACTTCAATAGTAAGCTTTCATAAAACGCAACTTGATCACAACACACAACCAAGCAAGACGTACTCCGGGATTCACACCGTATCCTTTACAATTCTCAGCTACACTCACAACTATATCACTCTAAGAATAATGTTGCAGTGATCTTCTCAAAGTACAACACTTCACAACTATACAAAGTTTACTCATAACGAATTGACACTCATACACACTAAAGAAAACATCTCACAAGATCAACATGAAGATGATTTGTACATTATAAAATTGTTTGATTTGAGCTAGTCAAATAGTTTGGTGTTATAAAATCCAAGGTAAACCACACTCCCCAATTGGGGCAGTATCCAGATGGACTCGAGGTGATAGTTACAAACAAAATTCCCGCAAAGAAATTTTATTCATTTATTATTTATAGATATATATATATATTTATATTTTTCAAACTCTTTGGAAACTCTCGGTCAAATATATTTCTAACACATTCAAGACTCTCAAAGTTCTCAAGAACACTAAGGTACTGAGATTCTAACTGTGAGTATAGCACAAGTTCTTAACTTTCATCAATGCTAAGTAAGTGTTATCTGCATCGAGAATTAACTTTCCTTTAACTAACCGGAAACTATTCTATATTTGGCTCTTCATCTAATAGGTTCATGAAATGAAGTTCAAGTGAGTATCGACTTACTGAACCTATTCTCAGAACATGATATGACTACTGATAACAACTAAAGGGTGCCAAATTATAAAACTAGTATGCAAATGAAATGTTACTCGGGACGAAACAAAAATTTTTGAAAATTTTAGCACTTTTCATAGAAAATATAATAGAAATTGAGAAAATGACTGTAGACACACATAAATCATCTATTCCCTCCCCCACACTTAAATTACAACTTGTCCTCAAGTTGTGCAGAACGAAAAAGAAAAAGAAAACTTAGCTGATTCGTTGTCGAAAGGGAGCTATTCTGGAAGTGTTTCGAACCAAATCCAAAAATTCCCGACGAACTCGATTAGGTGTGGACCATCCACGGAAAACCGATATCATCCGAAAACTCACAATATCTAATGCAAATACCCCGCACACTTGACAAACATGAAATACCTCGGGATAGGGAAGATAACATATAAAGCACAGTGAAAGGAAGTCTCAGAGAATTTTTAGATTAAGCTCATATAAAGATGGAAAATATACATGAAACATTACAAAATAGTAGGCTAGGTGCAACTACATGAAACTATAGTACAATGCAAACTACATGAAAAATCTTAAAAATAAAATAAAAACGAGGTAGTATTACGGAAACCGACAGTTAACTACACTCAAAAAGAAAAATAAACTAGGTGGTATTACGAAAACCGACAGTGACCACACTTAATAAAAATAAAAGGAAAAATAGAAAAACAATGCAACTATATGAAATGCGACTAAATGAAATGCATTTATATGATATGCAAAAAGAAAATAAAATAAAAGAAAGAAAACTAGCCCACTATATGCAACACGACATATATAAAAACGTCTACCACATAATGACAGGTTACGATAAACGCATGATGTTTGTCCACTAGTGCCGACGCGCCTTAAGACTTATCGAAAGTGATAGACTTATGGAAACCAACAGTCATCTATCTAAGCATGTATAACTCATATGGAGAAAGGAGGGCGTAGCATACGGAAAACCGACAGTAGCTACCCATATGAACTATAAAAACAAAGGAAGCACGTAAGTCTTAAAAGCTTAAAAGATTCATCGGAGCGGTATGTAGCATACGGGAACCGACATTAGCTACTAATTAACCATAAGAAACGATTATAGCTTACGAGAACCAGCGATACCACTATAACATGCCTAGATGAATCATATATAAGGAATTGATCAATTATCTAACATGGATTCATAGATGGAAAGGTAAAAACATATAAGTTCGGGGCATCTATGTAAAAATCAATTAGCCATGAAGCTCGAATGAAAAATCCACATCAAATAAAAGCATTGAAAATAAAATCAAGAAATTTAGAACCTGGGTGAACCCGGATTTAACGTTCACTTAGCGTTGAAGCCCGGACGGGCGTTCCACCTTGCGCAGGCGCTGTCGCTTGAAAACCGACCGGACGGGCGTTGAAAGTATAGACGCCGCCTGGTCCTCTCTAAATCGTAAGCAGATTGAAAATATTTGAACGGACGAGCGTCCAATACTTCCCAACGCTCGTTCACCTGCAGATGAAGAACTGGACGGGCGTCCAACAGAACAGACGCTCGTCCATACAACAAGAATGCACAGACAGCAGGAAAAACACAGCAAAACCCTAAATACTTATGAACACAACACAAAGAATACGATCACAAAGACAAAGCTGGCCTTATCAAATTAAGCACAGGGGTTAGACTAGGTAACACATAAACATATAAACTTCACGTAAAACAAGTTGAGTAAAAAACTTTTGCACATTCTTAACCTAACGGTCATCGAAACACGGCAAAATAAAAACTCTCAACTTGGTATACGCTACTTTTATTAAAAACAAAAATAAAACGTAACAAAATCGAGAACTAACAAAACTAGATTCAACATGACACCTATTCCCCGGCAACGGCGCCACTTTTGTTGGGAGGATTTTGCATCATAAAAACAAAAGAAAATTTATAAACCTATACTACCATGCAAAACTACCTCCTAACCGACCAAATATCGGGTAGTTGATAGCATAGTAGGGTAAGTACAGGGTCGATCCACAGGGAAAAGGTATGTTCAATCTAATCCATTAATCCTACCAATTGCTACTCAAGAAAACAAATAAACGAAAGACAAAACATAGAAAGCAGTAAAATAATTCAAATAATCTAACCGAAGGAATAAAATAAACAAACTAATCTAAGACATGGGAACAACCAAAGTACACACCTAAGTGATTTCAATTCTAGTTAATCTCATGATTCTAATTCAGTTTGTGGTTTCACCCTTTCACGAGACACAAATCCCTAATCTCTTAGTGAACTTATCTCTCAAGCTATGAAAGCCTACTTTGTAGTGAATTCAATTATCTATCTCTCATCTTTCGAGTGTTGAGACTGATTTACCAAACAAAACTCGGTGTAGATTCAATTAACTCGCTTTTAAAGAACCTAACAACCTAGATCAATAACTCGATTAGTTTGTCACTTAACTAAGGATTAAAGATCCTATCTTTCTATGGTGATCTAAGGTTTACGCAACTTCCGTATTATAAACATCAATCTAAAACGAATCTTTCAATTCTATTCTCATGGCATTCAAATCGCATAGAAAAGATACAAAATAAATAGAAATCATGAAGAAAAGCTGAATTAAATTAATTGAAAGAAATCAAACTCGAGATAGTCTTGATGCAAAGGTTGAATCACCATGAAAACGGAAAAGAAAATCTACATGATCTACTCTAATCTAACCTCGGTTCACCCGAGCACAAGGCTCGGGTGACCGGCCTTGAAAACCTCAAAGCTGCCGCTGCTGCTGTCAATAATGCGGCTGGAAATATTTTGTATATATCTTTTCCTAGGGTTGCATGAGGGCTGATATTTATAGTTATATGAGAGGCGGCTAAATAATATATGCGGCTGGAATGAATCCTAATTTAATTAGGATTTTTTTATGTAAGTCGGCTGGAACAAATATTATGTCGGCTGAAGCAAAAAGCGGTCCGGACGCTAGTTTGGAGAAGATGGACGTTCGTTTAAGCCTTTGCATGGTCGTTTTTTCTTGAAAATCGATTCCGGCTCGTAAAGACTTGAAAATTTATATCTTGAGTTGTAGACCTCCAAAAATTATGATCCGAATGTCATAATTAAGCTCTCGGAAAACTCTACAACTTTCATTAAGGACTCTTCTTCAGAAAACGCCTTTTTGACTAGCCCGTCGTATCCCGAGTATATTACGGAATTTTCCAATAGTTCAGCAACAGCATCCAAACTTGTAACGCTCATATCTCGGGCCTCGTAAGTCGGAATGAAGTGATTCAAAATCCTGTAGAATCCTCTCTTCAAGCCCTACAACTCTTCTCTTGAGGTCGTGAGTCAAATCAGTGTATATCATATCAAGAACTGCATCGGAAGTTCGGCTGCTTGAAAGCTTCATTCCAAGCTTTATCTCCATCTTTATCCTCTTCCAAGTCAAAAACATGTATCTACATTGCATCCAAACACCACAAAAACGTAACAATATCCAAAACCATATAAAACAATCAAATAATCGTATAAATTGATACGTTTTCATATTTAACTCTTTAAATCACCATTCACTCAATATTTCACTATAAACCTCGAATTCTATGAAAATCATACGTATATGGGGAAATTGAGGTGAAATATATCCTTAAAAGCACTACAATTTGACCTTAACAACTCCCCCCCACACTTTAAACCTTGCTCGTCCCGAGCAAGACAAAACAAGAACATACTATCAAGAATCCACATAACCTGACACGAGATATAGTCAAAATCATGACAAGCTAGTATTCAGCAAATCAACCTCACTCGGTGATGTGTGTGCAGAACCTACTAAACTTCCACCGATCCTCTCTTGATATAATACATCAAGCACTAACAGTTATCCGGTCAACTAAACGAAAACTTCATTCTATCTACAGCACTTACCTAACAAAACTAATTACCAAGAACATAGTAACCAACTCACAACTAAATTCCTTTACTTAGTACCAAGAAAATACCTTCCGGGTCTCTACTGGGTTTAGATCAACTTGACTTAGAATTCCAAAAAGCATACATTTTATATTTCCTATCGTCGCGTCTCAAAAGTATAACACACTCCCCTACATTAGAGGCAGTCACCCCGAGATCACTCAATCCTCACTTGTCCAAGGTAAACCACACTCCCCAATTGGGGCAGTATCCAGATGGACTCGAGGTGATAGTTACAAACAAAATTCCCGCAAAGAAATTTTATTCATTTATTATTTATAGATATATATATATATATTTATATTTTTCAAACTCTTTGGAAACTCTCGGTCAAATATATTTCTAACACATTCAAGACTCTCAAAGTTCTCAAGAACACTAAGGTAATTGAGATTCTAATCTGTGAGTATAGCACAAGTTCTTAACTTTCATCAATGCTAAGTAAGTGTTATCTCAGATCGAGAATTAACTTTCCTTTAACTAACCGGAAACTATTCTATATTTGGCTCTTCATCTAATAGGTTCATGAAATGAAGTTCAAGTGAGTATCGACTTCATGAACCTATTCTCGTAACATGATATGACTCATCGATAACAACTAAAGGGTGCCAAATTATAAAACTAGTATGCAAATGAAATGTTACTCGGGACTAAAACAAAATTTTTGAAAATTTTAGCACTTTTCATAGAAAATATAATAGAAATTGAGAAAATGATTGCAGACACACATAAATCATCTATTCCTCCCCACACTTAAATTACAACTTGTCCTCAAGTTGTGCGAAGCTAAAAAGAAAAGAAAACTTAGTGATTCGTTGTCGAAGGAGCTATTCGGAAGTGTTTCAACCAAATCCAAAAATTCCGGACGAACTCGTGAGATCGTGGACCATCCACCGAAAAGCGATATCATCGAAAACTCACAATATCTAATGCAAATACCTCGCACACTTGACAAACATGAAATACCTCGGGGATAGGGAAGATAACATATAAAGCATGGAAAGGAAGTCAGAGAATTTTAGATTAAGCTCATATAAAGATGGAAAATATACATGAAACATTACAAAATAGTAGGCTAGGTGCAACTACATGAAACTATAGTACAATGCAAACTACATGAAAAATCTTAAAAATAAAATAAAAACGAGGTAGTATTACGAAACCGATGATTAACTACACTCAAAAGAAAAATAAAAAGGTGGTATTATTTAAAACCGATAGCGGTGACCACACTTAATAAAAATAAAAGAAAAATAGAAAAACAATGCAACTATATGAAATGCGACTAAATGAAATGCATTTATATGATATGCAAAAGAAAATAAAATAAAAGAAAGAAAACTAGCCCACTATATGCAACACGACATATATAAAAACGCTCTACCACATAATGACAAAGTTACGATAAGCAGCGATCTTTGTCGCTCACTAGTGCCGACGCGCCTTAAGACTTATCGAAAGTGATAGACTTATGGAAACCAACGATCATCTATCTAAACAGTATAACTCATATGGAGAAAGGGCGTAGCATACGGAAAACCGGCGGTAGCTACCCATATGAACTATAAAAACAAAGGAAGCACGTAAGTCTTAAAAGCTTAAAAGATTCATCGGAGCGGTATGTAGCATACGGGGAACCGACATTAGCTACTAATTAACCATAAGAACAGTTATAGCTTACGAGAACCGACAGTCACTATAACATGCCTAGATGAATCATATATAAGGAATTGATCAATTATCTAACATGGATTCATAGATGGAAAGGTAAAAACATATAAGTTCAGGGCATCTATGTAAAAATCAATTAGCCACAGAAGCTCGAATGAAAAATCCACATCAAATAAAAGCATTGAAAATAAAATCAAGAAATTTAGAACCTGGACTGAACCCCGGACGAACGTTCACTTAGCGTCGTGAGGCGACGGGCGTTCCACCTTGCGACGCGCTAAATTTGAAAACCGACGGACGGGCGTTGAAAGTATAGACGCCGTCTGGTCCTCTAAATCGTAGCAGATTGAAAATATTTGAGCGGACGAAAGCGCCCAATACTTCCCAACGCTCGTTCACTGCAGATGAAGAAAAGGACGGGCGCCCAGCGATGACGCTCGTCCATACAACAAGAATGCATGCATAAGCAGGAAAAACACAGCAAAACCCTAAATACTTATGAACACAACACAAAGAATACGAGATCACAAGACAAAGCGGCCTTATCAAATTAAGCACAGGGGTTAGACTAGGTAACACATAAACATATAAACTTCACGTAAAACAAGTTGAGTAAAAAACTTTTGCACATTCTTAACCTAACGGTCATCGAAACACGGCAAAATAAAAACTCTCAACTTGGTATACGCTACTTTTATTAAAAACAAAAATAAAACGTAACAAAATCGAGAACTAACAAAACTAGATTCAACATGACACCTATTCCCGGCAACGGCGCCACTTTTGTTGGGAGGATTTTGCATCATAAAAACAAAAGAAAATTTATAAACCTATACTACCATGCAAAACTACCTCCTAACCGACCAAATATCGGGTAGTTGATAGCATAGTAGGGTAAGTACAGGGTCGATCCACAGGGAAAAGGTATGTTCAATCTAATCCATTAATCCTACCAATTGCTACTCAAGAAAACAAATAAACGAAAGACAAAACATAGAAACAGAAAATAATTCAAATAATCTAACCGAAGGAATAAAATAAACAAACTAATCTAAGACATGGGAACAACCAAAGTACACACCTAAGTGATTTCAATTCTAGTTAATCTCATGATTCTAATTCAGTTTGTGGTTTCACCCTTTCACGAGACACAAATCCCTAATCTCTTAGTGAACTTATCTCTCAAGCTATGAAAGCCTACTTTCGTAGTGAATTCAATTATCTATCTCTCATCTTTCGAGTGTTGAGACTGATTTACCAAACAAAACTCAGGTGTAGATTCAATTAACTCTCGTTTTTAAAGAACCTAACAACCTAGATCAATAACTCGATTAGTTTGTCACTTAACTAAGGATTAAAGATCCTATCTTTCTATGGTGATCTAAGGTTTACGCAACTTCCGTATTATAAACATCAATCGAAAACGAATCTTTCAATTCTATTCTCATGGCATTCAAATCGCATAGAAAAGATACAAAATAAATAGAAATCATGAAGAAAAACTGGAATTAAATTAATTGAAAGAAATCAAACTCACATAGTCTTGATGCAAAGGTTGAATCACCATGAAAACGGAAAAGAAAATCTACATGATCTACTCCTAATCTAACCTCGGTTCACCCGAGCACAAGGCTCGGGTGACCGGCCTTGAAAACCTCAAAGCTGCCGCTGCTGCTGTCAATAATGCGGCTGGAAATATTTTGTATATATCTTTTCCTAGGGTTGCATGAGGGCTGATATTTATAGTTATATGAGAGGCGGCTAAATAATATATGCAATTGGAATGAATCCTAATTTAATTAGGATTTTTTATGTAAGTCAATTTGGAACAAATATTATGTCAATTTGAAGCAAAAAGCGTCCGGACGCTAGTTTGGAGAAGATGGACGTTCGTTTAAGCTGCTTTGCATGGTCGCTTTTCTTTGAAAATCGATTCCGGCTCGTAAAGACTTGAAAATTTATATCTTGAGTTGTAGACCTCCAAAAATTATGATCCGAATGTCATAATTAAGCTCTCGGAAAACTCTACAACTTTCATTAAGGACTCTTCTTGAAACGCCTTTTGACTAGCCCGTCGTATCCCGAGTATATTACGGAATTTTCCAATAGTTCAGCAGAACACATCCAAACTTGTAACGCTCATATCTCGGGCCTCGTAAGTCGGAATGAAGTGATTCAAAATCCTGTAGAATCCTCTCTTCAAGCCCTACAACTCTTCTCTTGAGGTCGTGAGTCAAATCAGTGTATATCATATCAAGAACTGCATCGGAAGTTCGGCTGCTTGAAAGCTTCATTCCAAGCTTTATCTCCATCTTTATCCTCTTCCAAGTCAAAAACATGTATCTACATTGCATCCAAACACCACAAAAACGTAACAATATCCAAAACCATATAAAACAATCAAATAATCGTATAAATTGATACGTTTTCATATTTAACTCTTTAAATCACCATTCACTCAATATTTCACTATAAACCTCGAATTCTATGAAAATCATACGTATATGGGGGAAATTGAGGTGAAATATATCCTTAAAAGCACTACAATTTGACCCTTAACATGGCCATAAGCTAGAAAATCATCTGTTAAATCCAATACCTATTATGTCTGTGCACACTGATTTTGCTAGATCTATCCTAGAAAATCCCTATGTTAATGCTGCTAATGATGATTGGATCACTAAATATAATCTTATAATGGGATGGCTGCTTAGTTCCATGACTGAGCAAGCCTTGTCTGAAGTTGTTGGATGTTCAATTGCGTATGAAGTCTGGTCAACCCTTGAAACTCTGTTTAATAGAAAATCTGAAGCAAGGATTCTTGAGTACAAGGTGTTAGGAAATCTTCTCAAGAACGCAGCGGAATTTAAAATTTATTTCCTATCGACCCAAGATCGACTTCGTTTAAGCAATAAACAATTAAGCTAGTAGACGGTGGTTACCTTGGTTGATTTTAAAGATCGATGCTTTGACCGTCTAAGGAGAGTAGTTCTGCATAGCCGCCCAAGTGTTCCGCCTCTACCGCTAGTCCACACGAACAGCCCGCCGGAATCCCATCATGGATTGCTATTTGGAAAATTCCGGTTGCTAGACCGGGCTTTTTCCTCTCTCTCCAACTCTCTATAGGATGCTCTCTATTTTACACAAGAACTATTAGTTCTTGGAATTGTGATGTACAAAAGAGCTTGACACCCACATCTTATTTATAGTGGTTGGGGCGCCCGCTAGTAGAGTAGAGGAGAAGAAAACATTTTCCCAATAAAATAAGGAAAATATAATAGATTGATTTATCTCATTTATTATAATATCTTATATTAAATAAATATAGGATATTGTCAATATCTTATATTGACAATATTTATCTTATTATCATAAATTAATTTACACATGTGTATATATCACATATATATTATTACACATATAAATCCATTTATATATATATTATACATACATGCGCATGCATAGCACCAAATTGCACTATTGCACACACGCACACATAAGTATTATATATATATATATATATATATATATATATATATATATATATATATATATATATATATATATATATATATATACCATTAATTAAATTGCACAATCCAAAGTGTATCACTTATACACATATGTGGCGCCACTTATCAATATAAGTGTATTTAATTAATCAACTTAATTAATATCTTGTATTTAATTTATTCATAATAAATAAATACCACCATATTAATTTACCACTATAACCTTTATAGTACGAGATAAATTCTTTATTTATTTAGTTATCAACTATAACCACATTTTAATCCGGCTAGATGTTCTTATGTGTGTGACCCGATAGGCTTCTGAATATGTTGGCCGTGGACACAAAGTGCAAATTACGAAAATGCCCTTCATGCCTAACGATCACGGGATAGCGTCTAGCAACACACCGTGACCCCCAATCATCGGAAGAGTCAAATGCAATGACTACTACCTTTCATGTGAAACAGTTACCGTGTAACTTACAATCCTATCGCTGTAATAATATCCATACGGTTGTACGTCGAGTGTCAAACATTAACGACCGTATCTTATAATCTGGATATCATGCTCTCTCTCTCTAAGTAACTCGTTTACTCCCACTTTGCAAAGATTCGCGAGAGTAAGACATTCCTTATAAGAAGGCCATTTCGGATATTCGATCCCAATCATAGGATACGTGATTCCCAGACGACCAATCATGTATACTCCGCATGCTTCAATATCATACCCAATCACTACCGTATGATCGCCCCGTGGCTAGGGGAAACCTCAATAGTGTCAAAACATGACAATCCACACCGTGATGCCATGAAGACTCCGGTCTGAAGGATAATTACACAACCGCCACATAGCGAGACACTTACCGTAAGTGGGTCGATCCTAACGTCGCATTCTCAATACACGTCCACGTGCGGTCCAAGTGTCTCTACACTTCGATGAGCGAGATCTATCCACGCCGCTTAAAGACAGAAGACATCTAATACGTGCTAGCTTTGTTCATACTATCAATGCCCTGTTTAATAGTACATCACCTAGAGACATTTAAGTATCAAACTTATTAAAGTGATTAGAGATCTCATCAACCATAATCGCTTTATCATGGTTTCTCTATCACGAGTTTAATACTAAGGGCGTCATCATATAACAATTCATAATTGGTTCTTTAAAAGAACATATACAAGACAAAATGAAAAGCCATTTAATATATGTATAAACATAAAGAAATAGTAGAAATGATCCGACCCGGTCGGATCCGGTCCAACCCAATTGGGTTTAGGACACTATTTCAACACAAGGATGCATTGACATATGCATCCAAAGGTTCTAAATCTTTGTCGATTATCTTGCCCAAATGAAATCCTACCCACGATAAATCGGCGGTGATGGATACCTCATCACCAAATCGAACTTGTATTAGCTACATTGGGAGGTATGGATCGTGACTACAGTCCGCCATAGTCAACATTACTTTGAGGTTTGGATCCTCGGTGGCAAGATGTGCAATCATGATTGATGACTCATGAAAGGCTAATTGCAAGGTTAAATCCAATTGGAGGGACTGGTTTAATGAATCCATCAGCTAATTTTGCTCAAGGTACCCTGCCTAGAAACACTCGCAAACCACCCTATCAAAACTCCAATTCTGGAAGAGGTAGATGTAGGGGTGGAAGAGGCAGGGGAAGAGAAGGTGGTAGAGGTTCAGATGGTTATTCAGGCAACAGAATGGTGTGCCAATTATGTGGAAAAAAATGGTCACATTGTCACCTCCTGCTGGCACAGATTTGAAGAAGACTTTGTACCCCCTGCTCAAAACAACAACATTAACAGTGGCCCTAAGCAAGTTTCAGCATATTTAGCAAATCCTCAGTCAGTTGGTGATCCTGATTGGTACATGGACAGTGGAGCATCAAACCACCTTATTATAGATCTAAACAATCTTCATCTCAGTACAGGCTATACAGGTTCGAAATCAGTGGATGTAGGTAATGGTGAGCAATTACCAATTCTTCACATTGGCCAAAGTTATCTTTCCATACATCAACCACACATCACCTTACTCTTGAAAGATCTTTTACATGTGCCCTTAATTACTAAGAACTTGATTAGTATATCCAAATTACTTGTTGATGATTGTATTATTGTTGAATTTAACTTTAATTCTTGTTGTGTGAAGGACAAGACAACGGGGACATTGCTTCCAACAAGAATTCTCAAGGATGGTCTGTATCAGATTATGGATCCTCCTCCAAATAATGTCCCCCTTCACTCCAAATCCAAGACTTCACAGCTCAATCATCAGCCCCTAAGGTCTCAGTCCAGTGTGTCTGATCTTAAGTCTTGTAGTGCTTTGTTAGGTTCTGTTAACGTAAACAAAGACCCAAATGTTTGGAATATGAGACTATGTCATCCCTCCAAACATGTCTTAAGTCAAGTTCTGAAGTCTTGTAATATCACTATTAATGAAAATTTGAGTTTTTGTGATGCTTACCAATTCGGAAAGGGCCATGCCCTTGTTGGAAAGGTGTCCTAAACCCAATCGGGTTGAACCTTGTGGGTGTCCATTATACCAAGGTTTTTGGCTACATGTTAGCCAAGGGTCGCGGTGCTCATCTTATTGGTGCCTTCAGTCAAGTCCTCGAGCATTTTCGGATCTGATTCGGCTACGGATCACATCAGATTTGGTCCAGGACCATAGTATAATTTATGACCACTAACTACTCCCTCAATTCCCATGAAACCGGCCACCCACGCCTCTCACGTGCAACAAATAGAACGTGCTCTCACCGACTCTAGCATCATCATTCCCATGTCCTCCGAATCTCATTCACCTTCCTGTTTCCCTCTCCCAAACTTAGGAGAAATCGTTTCATTCAACCGCAGGGAAATTGACATATGGGAGAGGAGGTAGGAGGAATACAAAACAAAACGATAGGACGCTAAGCAAGAATCTTCTCCAACTCATCTTCACCGACAAACCTGTTGCCCTCTTCACCACTGCATACCGCCACATCAGATTCTAAGTGAGTATAAAACCCTATCGATTACATTAAAATAGCATGCAGGCACTAAAGCAGATTAGTTGATGACATTTGAGTCACTTATGTGAATTTAGCTCTGGGTTGGATTAGTTTATGCAGGTTAAAAAGGAAATTAATATGTTATGCAGGTTTAAATTTTAGATGTGTGATTTGCCTATGTTGTTTTGAAATTTACAGACTGGATGCCTTTAAGCCACCCGAAATTTCAGGAGATCAATGAGGCTTATGAAGGTAAAAGTTTGCTTTGTTCTTTGTGGATCCTCATTCTTATAACTCATGTTTGATGCCAAGCTGGGGAAAAAAAATCTATCCCCTGTTTGAAACTTTGAATCCATCATTTTTTAAGCTTTGTAATAATGTAATTTAACATTTTCTTATACGGATTCACTTTATTAGGATCACATATTTACGGTCATTTGTAGCGCCTATTTGTGCAATGGTCTTATTTAGATATTTTGTGCTTGGATTGATGTGTTAATATTGGTTTAGAAATTTTGTAACTGCTATATCTCTATCAATACGCAAATGCAGAACAGAGCAAAAAGGAATCTTGTATTTATTTCCATATTCAACATCAACTACATCACATGTCTTTTTCGGGAAATTTTTAGGTAGTGTGTACCTACGTAGGTACATATTACGTGCACAACCGTAATCAGTACGCGTGATCGGATCTTGAATTGTTTGTGTGGTGTGTAGTTACGATCCCGTGGGCTTACGATTGTCGCTTGCGTGGTATATGCATCGTCGTAGAAGACTGTACTACCTAAAAATTAAAATCTTTTTCCCTGAAAAGTATTTTAGTGGTTGAAAATGTTCCGGCCTTAAGTGATGATCAATAAGCTAATTAATGCGAGTTGATGTCGAGGGGTTAGTCTTCATGTCACTTCATTTCAGACTGAAGTGGCTCGTGCATTTCACTCACATCACTGCATGTGATTTGAATCTAAATTTAAACTGCGTGCCTGTAATAATACATGAGTAAGTCACTCCTCAAACATCCTCCTCATATATATAAAACCCGGCCGATGTCGAGTTACACAGATTTATTGAGTAAATGGAAAAAGGTACGTTGTGCGTATGACTTTAATTTATGTGTTAAACCTTTAAGCACTCTTCTGTTATTGCGCCGTATGTGTGCATCCGGCGCATCGGATGATCTGTAGATTGATCGGTGTTAGATCTATATTATAATATGATCTAACACCGATCAGCCAATCAGATCATCCGATAATGGCCGGATGCCACAGACATGTAATGTCTCACTGTCATTTCCGTAAACCTTTAATATGAATGTACTAATCAAGCATTTTGTCGTGTACTTTTCAGGTATTTCATTAAAGGTGATGTGCAAAGGCCCTACATATGTATGTCTACCATTTGCCCTTGAATTATATCAACACTTGATGTGCTTGGAATTGATAAAATGTGAGGTGTAAAGAAGTTTAGTTGTGGTACACTGTTGTACGTTGATTTTTCTTTTTTTTCCCTTTTAGTTTTACCGCTTATGATCCATCCCCTGTTTGATCATCATTTATATAGATTTTGTTCATGTTATTAATTGAGTATTGCCTTTTCATGGATTTTTTTAAGGCAGAAGATACCAGGGCAAGGGAATGCATTAATAATTGGTTGTGGTTCAAGTAAGAGAGTCTGATTTAATGTCACTAAACTTATAAAACTTTGTTTTTTTGCATGACCATTTGTGATGATTTAATAATTAGAAACTAGGATGATATTTATTTAAATTGCATTTTTATTTTATTTATTTATTAATGAGCCAAGTATCTGACCCCATGATGACCGTGTGCAAGAGTTTATTGTCAAAGACTAAAAAGATTGTTTGTTGTCTTCTACATTTCCTTCCTGCAAATGTTCGTCTGTTTTATTCCAATTAGTTTTTGGTTGAAATCTAATTAGTTGAAGAAGAGATAATAAAGTGACATTCCACCATCCCATTTACTTTCAGGCCAAAAAATATTCATGTGCTTTATTAATTGTTGATCCTATTTGTTTGTGACAATATTTTTAGAACATTTTTACTGTGGTGAGGGTGCTCACAGAAATACAATGAAGTTACCCTGCCTACATTTTATACTAGCATAATTTTTTTCCCACACTCATTTCTCCTAATGACATTTACCAAGTCTAAGGAAATTTGTCAACCATGTTTTTTTTTTTTTTTTTTTTTTTTCCTGAACTTGCTTTTGTTCTTTTATATACTAATTTTACATGTATAAATGCAGGTTGCAATACTTTTGAATGCCACTGAGGTTCGGTACATGAATTACTAGATTTATATCCGCTATGTTAGGGTCTACGTCTGCACCTCATGCTGTGTGGTAGCCATTTTTGTCATTTTTTAGTCCGTATAACAATGATTGTAATTGTATGTCACTATTATATTTCATTCATGACTATGCAAGGATAACCATGCAAAAAAAGGAGGGGGGGAGTTGTACAATATTAGAAATAGTAGTACAAACATTACGACACTTTGTGGTATTTTTAGGTATACTGGAACAATCATTTTTTTCCTCTTTTTAATAATCATTTTCATATTTTACATTATCTCAGTGTATGCATTTGGCGGTTTCTCTTAATACGTATATAGTTTTCGAATATAATTAAAGGTGAATAATACTACCTCCTAAATTCAAAATATAAGTCATCCGCAGGAGTTTCACACAGATTGATTAAGGAATTGGTTGAATGTCATTAATTTGAAAGTTAATGTCTAAAATAACCTTATTATCATTAATCTACGATAGTTGTTAAGTAATGAAAAGTTGTTGAATTCATAATAAATTAAGGGTAAGATAGAGAAAGAAAGCGATAAATGTTGCGTTGGTAATGTAGAATGAAACATATTATGGGACAAGTAGAAAAGTGTAGGATGAAACATATTTTGGGATAGGAGGTAGTAGTAATTTCACACCAACATTTGAGTTGAGTCCATAAACTCCCTTAATTCATGTGGGTCCACCCCTGCTCGTGGATCCACAGTCTAAACTGCGTGTTTGGTGATATAAATCCTGTGACTCTACGAGTCGCTTCACTCTAAATACACTCATTTTCTAAAAAGTTCACCTAACATGATTGATTGTGATGTATGATTCTCTAGTATGTGTTTTTAAAAAAAGAAATTATTTTATCTTGAAACTATATTATTATTACGTAAGCACTTACGTAATTTGGGAAGTATAAAAATTCAATTTTGGATTCAAAAAAATATAAACTATTGTGTCGTTCAACGAGCATCTTGTCCAATACTCAATCTGAGTTTAAAATATTTACTTGTCGTAGTTATAACTAGCAAAGATGGCAGCTTCCTAAAGCATTATACTACGTACAAAGCATCAAATCTCAAAATTCAACAGTTTTTTCTGGAAAAGAAGCTAATTAATAATAAGCCATGGGAAGCAGTGACGAATTGAAGCTTTTAGGTGGAAGAGCAAGCCCATATGTGAACCGAGTTCAAATCGCACTAAATCTCAAGTCATTGGACTATGAATTCATCGAAGAAAAAACATGCCGACAGAGAAAAGTGAGCTGCTGCTCAAATCGAACCCGGTTCACAAAAGATCCCGGTACTCATTCACAATGATAAACCCATAAGCGAATCGCTAGTGATTGTGGAATACATCGACGAGGTATGGACAACGGGCACTTCGATCCTCCCTTCTGATCCTTACGGACGTGCCAATGTTCGTTTCTGGGCTGCCTACATTGACCTCACGGTACGGTAATTATACAGCAATGCCTTTCTTCATTTTCTTTTTGTGTTAATTAATTTCCTCTATATTCAAATTGTATATTGTGGAGTGTCTGATAAGTTGCATTATATATATGTATGTATGTATATATATATATATGTGTGTGCCTTGCGCGCAGCTGTTTCCGGCACTAAGAGAGGTAAGAAGTGCAAAAGATGAAGAAACAAAGAAAGCTGCAAGTGAGAAAGTATTGAAATCATAGTGTTATTGGAAGATGTATTTGTGAAGAGTAGTAAAGGTAAAGCCTTTTTTGGTGGTGAAGAAATTGGTTTTTTGGACATAGTTTTTGGATGCGTTTTGGGGTGGCTAAAAGTAGCAGAGATTCTGAGCAATGTCAAAGTGATTGATGAAGTGAAAACACCAAGACTTGCTGGATGGGCTACTGCATTTTTGTCACATGAAGCAACCAAAAATGTTATACCCGGCCCGGAAGAACTTTTGGAGTATTACAAGATCCTTCAAGCAAGGCTATCTGCTGCTGCTGCTGTTTCAAATTGATTGTTGCATTTACAATTACATGTTTCTTTTTGTCGACTTTTAATGTTATTTTCCAATAAATTGTGTTCTTGTTTTGTGGTTTTGAAATGATCATGTCATGATCTTTGGCTTCAAGGCTTTGGTGTTGAAAGTCAAAGATTTGTCAGATTTAGTAAGCACGCTTGTTTTTCTTAGTCAAATATCTGGGATCGGGATCCTCTGTTGTGCCATCCTCTGCTGTATGTTGCTGTGACGCCTGAGCGTTCTTTCGGGCCAAAACGACGCCGTGAAGATTGTTTTTTTTTTGTTTTTTTTTTTATTTTTTTTAAGGTCGGAACCGAACGGCATGGCCGAAGGAACACCGTTTTGCTTCACAGTCCTTCACAGCTCGGCCTCTTCACAGACGACCTCAACCCAAATATTTGTACATGTAGCTGAACCTACAGCTGCACCTATAGCTGAATGGATCTATGTGTGAATGTGTATCACCAAAGTGTCCTAGCTTTTTCTTATAAATGCAATGTAATCCCTCAATGAGAAATACAATGAAATACGAATCAATTTCTTCTTCTCATTTTAGTTTTCATGGTATCAGAGACGACATGGTTCCAATGGAAAGAAAACCATCACTGCCCAAACTGATTCTCATCCATTGATAGTGTTAGGATACCATTCTCAGTCCAAAAAAATTTAAAAAAAAAAATTTATATATATATATATATATTAAGGAAACAACTTACTGCTCTTCTTAGCTAAAATCACCCAAATCCAGTTAACCCATTACCAAAGCCTCCGCCTTCAAAATTAGTATACCAACGCCCCTCTCTCAGTTGCCGGAAAAAAAAAAGGAAAAATCCCTCGCCGAAAGACCTCTGCTTAATAATTCAACGACCTATTCAACGGGAACGGATTTCCCATCATTGGCTAGGCTTTTTTTTTTTTTTTTTTTTTTTGGATGCGCCAATTGCTATACGCTTTCTGTATAATTGGAGAAGCCGGAAGGAAAGAAATAGCAGTTCATCTTTTCAATTGCAAATTTGCAATTATTACATCTGGTGACCACACTTATTGCCGGCAGTCTAAATCTTTAATAAAAAAATATATTTCCAATACATATATTAATTACTTTCTTATCTGTCTAATTTTTATTTGATTTTTTTAAATCTTTGAAAAAATAAAATATTTATGGTTTATTGATTTCATCTAAAACTATTTCTGCGAATGGGTCACGTCAAGATTGTTTCATGAAGCCCGACATTCAACCAAAGCGTCTTTACCCTTTTTGAAAAGCAATAAGCCATTTGGTTGAGCCAAGTGGCTTTAACCTTAAAAACGCGTGAAGATCTTGTATTGAAATGAAATTGAGTGCATAGGAAAAGCCATTTGGTTCAACCAATGGCTTTGTTGTTTTTCAAAAGGGTAAAGACGCATTTGGTTGAACCAAGTGGCGATAAACAATCTTGGCGATGACTCCATTCGCAGTGAAATAGCTTTCGAATAATAGAAACCATAAATATTTTATTTTTCAGCATTTAAAAAAAAAATTCTAATTTCTTCTCTATACGATATATATATAAAAATGGAGGGAGTACTATATTATACATCATATATGTTAGTATACTAATTAAATTTGTATCCTTGGTCGTCAGTTTTGTCCTTTTCTATTTTTTTTTTCGGGGGATTAGGCAAAACGACGTCATATGAATCAAGCAGTTTTTTTTGGTTAGGCAAAACGACGTCGTATGATTTGATACGGTGTTCACACCAACGTGTTTATCACTAGGGTTTTGATTTGGAGCATTCAATTCTCTGATTCGAGTTTGGAAATTTTTAATTTTGTTGTTATGTAGTTTTTATTGATTCTCTGAAACTCTGTTCGTCTTTTTTTGCACAAAGGTGCATTTCGATCTTCACTAGGGTTTAAATGCTTTTCTAAGTATTGAAGTAGGTTCATATTTTTTAATTTTGCTAAAGTGAATTTATTTATGAGGCATAAAAGCTATAACCTAAGCGTATAAAAAAGTGAGGGCAAACCGGTTTTTTTTTTTTTTTTTTTTTTTTTTTTTTGGTTAGGTAAAGCGGCGTCAGACGATTTGATACGGTGTTATCACAAAGAACGTATTTATCAGCTAGGGTTTTGATTTGGAGCATTCAATTCTCTTATTCGAGTTTGGAAAATTTTAATTTTATTGTTATGTAGTTTTATTGGTTCTCGAAACTCTGCTCGTCTGTTTTTTTGAAGGTGCATTTCGATCTTCACTATGGTTTAAATGCTTTTCTAAGCATTGAAGTAGGTTCATATATTTTTATTTTTGCTAAAGTGAATTTATTACGCATATAAAAGCTATAACTTAGGTGTATAAAAAAGTGAAATATTGTGCATCATACGGTGCCTTTAAGCATGCATGTATGCTTTTTAGTTTTCGCACTAATATTAGAAGTTTTATAAGATGTAATGAGAGTCGCACGTCGATGCGGCGACGATTCCCCACTAGTTTATATCTATTTGTTTATCATCTTTCTTGGTCCGTAAAAAAATGACCACTCCTTTAGCCATTTAAAAAGGAAATAACCGGCCAAAAAACCGAAGCGAGTCTAGTTTCTGAATTAGATCGATATTAAAATAATAAAGAACCGTTGGATTGATTTGACGATAATTAGTTATTGTGTATCATAAAAAATATTTTAACCTTCACAACAATTCCAAATCTTCACTCTCAACCGCTGGCTTTGCCGTGATACAAACGCAGATAATCACCTCTGTCCGCCGTCCACCGCTTGTCCCTCCTCACCATCTCTCCATCTCAAAGTCTACTCCACCTTCTCCATTTTTCCAATAAAATAGACTTAAGTGGATTTGCTTTCAACCTTATGTGTGCTGCAATCTTAATTTTTTTTTTATTTTCGATTTTTTCCCTGCCAAATTCTACAACTTGATCAAAGCTCCAACGATGGAGATGATATTGATCTAATTATTGAATATTTTGTGAATTTCAAAAACCATCGTCACTCACATCAATTCTTATTTCTAACGTTTTTCTCTCACTCAGGTAAAATACCCCATCCAGAATATAAAAAAATTGGTGTGGTATAAGGTCAAGCCTCCTTATTGCAATCATCTATTCTCGTTACATAAATCAAAGTCAGCTGAATAATATCAAATTTGTTAACAAGTTCTCACAGTCCTAAATTAAAAAATTAATTGTTTCAAAATTGTAGTCTACCTTGCCAAAAGTCCTCAATTAGCACCATCAATCCCTCCCCGCACTGCTATTGAAATTGATTTTGAACAAACATAAAGTTAAAAGAATTTATAATGTGATGAAAGGGAATTTCTAAGCGCAGCAATGAAATTTATTTACTTAATTTTTTTAATTGTGGAATGGAGAAGTGGGAGGAGAACCGCAGTTAGGCATAATAATTTATTTTTTGCATTTTTTGATTCTTGAAAATTTATTGGCAAGAGTTAGGGGAGAAGATGAAAAATTTGTGGACAAAAATGAGGAGGTCGAATTACTAGATAAATTATTGAGAGGTTATATTTGTCCACACAAAATTCATATTAATAAATAGCCCTGGCAACAATTATTTTGTTGTGGCAATACTGGTTTAGGAGGTTAAAGGATTGATTGTGTGTTATTGTATCACATTAATTATGGTGTACTAAAAAAAAATGATCCAACGTATGTAATTATCTATATGTTGTTACAACTGGCAGAGAGATTAAAAAAGCTGGATAATTAAACCTGGATTGAAATTCTCATTAAATTAAAAAAAAAAAAAGGAGGAGGCAACGAGGATTTGTTACAAAAAATAAAAATAAAAATTAAAGTTATCCAATTATACCTATACATCATGAATGAGATCGTCGAATCATCAGAAATTAAATCTCTTCCGATTCTTATTAACTCCGATGCTACATTTAATATGGGTCTTGTGCTTACTGAAACTAATTACGATGTGCGGTCTCAATTAATGGAGATGCACATTGCGAAAGAGAAAAACTCTCATACATCATGGGAGCTAGTGCACCACCTACCGTATCAGACAAAGGATATGATAAATGGTATTCTGAAAATCAAAAGGTGAAACGATGGCTTTTGATGTCTATGTCTCCCGACCTTATGAAGCGCTATCTTCGTATACCCACTGCCCGTGAAATTTGGAATACTCTTTCCAAAGCATTTTATGATGGTCATGATGAAATGATTATATATTCATTGCATCAAAGAGCCTTCTCAGCAAAACAAGGTTCTAATACAATATCTACTTACTACGGTGAGTTAACAGAACTCTTTCGAGAGTTAGATCATCATGATAAAGTTGTGATGAAAGACCTTGAAGATGTTATGGCATACCGGCAGTCTACCGAAGCGTACCAGCGTCCATATATTTCTTGCGGGACTAGTTAACACCTTTGCTCTACTTCGACGTGAAATTATGCGTCACGAACCGCTCGTTGGTGCGGAAGAGTGTTATTCCTTGAGTACGCCGTGAGGCTATTCGATCTAGCACTTTCAATGAAGTCGGTGGGAATTCTAAAACTTCCATTATGCTTTCCCATCAACGGCCAAATCAAAAGTCATTTGACCGTCCAAAATCCAATAATCTCAAGACTTCAAACAATTCGGATAAATCAACATACAAATGCACTCACTTTGTAATAAGACGGGACATTCAAAAAATCGGTGTTTTGAACTTATTGGATATCCCAGATTGGTGGGATCCAAAGCGATGTCAAAATTCCAAAAGACCATCTACTACAACAATTACGCAAGCGAAAGATGACTTGGCCTCTCCAATGTCTTCCATTTATGATCTCCACTTCTCACGCGCGAAGGTATGCTCTTAAACATTTCTACACGGTTTTGAATAAAGCATGGATAATTGATTCTGGTGCTTCTGATCATATGACATCCGATGTTAGACAAGTCACCAATCTTAATCTATCACCATAGAAATGTGTTACCATGGCTAATGGTGATAAAAACCCCCGTTTCTGGGGAAGGGTCATCACATCTTCTTCGGCGTCACCAAAACCAAGCCTTAGAAGCGGCGTCAAGAAAGGGACGGATGTTCGATAAAACTTGTTTTAAATTTATTTTACCGAACACCCCAAGTATAAGGTTAAGTAGTATAGGGTGTTACCGAGTCGTCCTAAAGGAATCGTACAATTATCGGATTAAAATATAGCTATTACAAATAATGTCACAACTTATTAACTAAAATTAAATTTTATACTAACTATAATCTAAAAGGCAATGAACAAGTAAAAGCTAATGATGAGCAAAGACCCGATGAGCAGTGAATTTTTAGAAAAAATAAAGATTGACAACTAGGGTTCTAACACTAATTAACTAATTAAGCGTAGCAATTAACAATTGTTACGAACGATTTCGGTTTATCAAAGGTTTAAAAGGGCGGTAAAACAACAAGGATCCACCACACAACAATCACACAACCATTTTTATGATCTAAATACGATTTATTGGTATGATCAATCACAATTCGACTAAATTCCTTTAAATCGAATTCTAGGGTTCTTGTTTTCTTTTCCAAGCAAAACAATTTAACATTCAACACAAGATCATTAATTCGTTCCCAAATTAAACAACCCAATTAACATCACATGATTCCTCAAAATGACATTAATCGTATCGATTGAAAAGCTCTACTATTGAATCATATTTCCATATAAATTCAAAGCAACATATGGTTTTATTGACATTCCTATCTAATAAAAGCGCTTAACAATCAATCCAAAATCAATCGATAAATAAAAGCGATGTTGAATCATAAATAAAAATAAAACTAACGAATCATGGTTGTGATAGCGTTGATGTGGTTTCATCCCGTTGCTCTACCGCGATGTGCTTAGCCTTGCATGCTTGTGATGATCCAAGACATGATGGAAGAATTCATCTCTTTAGTTGTTTTTGTGTGCGGTGAATTTCGGAAAAGTCATGGTTGAAATTCTTTGAATTGCGGCTGGAATATTATGTGTGAATAATTATGTATTATTGATAATATTAGGCCTTATATTTTAGGGTAAAGGCTCATATATATATATATATATATATATATATATATATATATATATATATATAGGAAAAGAGAGAGGCGGCTGCTACTTTTTTATGTTATGTGTTGAATTATTTGATGATCTTAGGGTTTGGGATTCACGCTGTTTAAATAGAGATGTAAGTCGGCTGGCAATGGCGGCGGGTAGGACGAGTGTTTGAATCATGGACGCCAGTTCATGCTGCATTGGACGCCCGTTTTCTGAATTTGGACTCAAACTTCTAAAATTCATATCTTGAGTTGTAGACCTCCAAAAATTATGATCCGAATGTCATAATAAAGCTCTCGGAAAACTCTACAACTTTCATTGAGGACTCTTCTTCAGAAAACGCCTTTTTGATTAGCCCGTCGTATTACGAGTATATTACGACATTTTCCAGTAGTTTCAACAACAGCATCCAAACTTGTAACGCTCATATCTCGGGCCTCGTAAGTCGGAATGAAGTGATTCAAGATCCTGTAGAATCCTCTCTTCAAGCCCTACAACTCTTCTCTTGAGGTCGAGAGTCAAATTAGTGTATATCATATCAAGAACTGCATCGGAAGTTCGGCTGCTTGAATGCTTCATTCCAAGCTTTATCTCCATCTTTATCCTCTTGTATCTCTTTCTTTCCATTTTAATCTTCAATCAAACATCATTTAGACCTCTTCCATTCCACATTTGTGCACCTAAAAGATGACAAAACCGAGCAAAACGTAGAACCATACAAAATAGATAATAAAACCACGATATTTACTCGATTTTGCATTTAAACCATTGAAAACATCATTTGCTCAATATTTCGATATAAAGCTCGATTTCTAGGAAAAACATCCATATATGGGGAAAATTGATGTAAAATATATCCTTAAAAACACTGCAAATTGACCCTTAACAACTCCCCCACACTTATCTTTTGCTCGTCCCGAGCAAAACAAAACAAGAACATACTATCAAGAATCCACATAACTCGACACGAGATATAGTCAAAATCATGACAAGCTAGTATCAACCAAATCGACCTCACTCGGTGATGTGTGTGCGAACCTACTAAACTTCCACCGATCCTCTCTTGATATAATACATCAAGCACTAACTTGATTATCCGGTCAACTAAAGCGAAAACTTCATTCTATCTACAAAGACTTACCTTACAAAAACTAATTACCCGGAACATAGTAACTAACTCATAACTAAACTCCTTTGCTTAGTACCAAGAAAATACCTTTCGGTCTCTACTGGTTTAGATCAATTTGACTTAGAATTCCAAAAAGCGTATATTTTATATTTCCTATCGTCGCGTCTCAAAAGTATAACACACCCCCTACATTTAGGCGATCACCACGAGATCACTCAATCCACTTACTTGTCCAAGGTAAACCACACTCCCCAATTTGGGCGTGATCCAAATGGACTCGAGGTGATAGATATAAACAAAATTCCATAAAGAAATTTTATTCATTTATTATTTATAGATATATATATATTTTTATATTTTCAAACTCTTTGAAACTCTCGGTCAAATATATTTCTAACACATTCAAGACTCTCAAAGTTCTCAAGAACACTAAGGTACTAAGATTCTAAGCTGTGAGTATAGCACATGTTCTTAACTTTCATTAATGCTAAATAAGTGTTATCTCGTATCAAGAATTAACTTTCCTTTAACTAACCGGAAACTATTCTATATTTGGCTCTTCATCTAATAGGTTCATGAAATGAAGTTAAAGTGAGTATCGACTTACTAAACCTATTCTCAGAACATGATATGACTACACGATAACAACTAAAGGTTTTGATTATAAAACTAGCATGCCCGGTGAAATGTTACTCAGGACTAAACAAAAAATTTTGAAAATTGAAGCACTTTTCATAGAAAATTATAACTAATATGAGCAAATGAAAGTAGATACATAAATCATCTATCCCCTCCCCCACACTTAATTCACATTATGTCCTCAGAATGTGCAAAAATAAAGTAGAAGACAACACTTAGCTGGTTTTGACGTGGTTGTCGAAATTTGTAGATTAGCGTGGTCGAGGCGAAGCATAAATGAACCGGCGCAACTCGTAGTACGGATGACAGACAACACTAAAGACCGCTCAATAGTATCTGCAACACTCGACATAGCATATAATCTCGGGACAAAAGGGTATATGAGTAAACATGTGCGCAAATAAAGCATTCACAAATAAAGCATTCACCATAACCAACACGTAACTCACCACGTTTTATTCTAAAACCTAAAAACCTAACGACAAAAAGAAAAGTAACTTAAAAGACTAGGTCGCCTCACAGAGCGCTTCTTTATTGTCATTAGCTTGACAAAGATCTCAACATCAACCCGGATCGGGCCACTTTGGTTTGATCGGGGCTACTTTTATCGTCAGTCGAGTGGAGAGCATCGGTGTGGTCACAAACAACAACAAGTCAAGTCTTGCGACTATGTCTTGGACTTTAGCCATCCAGACAAAGACTGATTCTCTTCTTTGTGTTGTTGCTTAATTTTGGCACCGGCATACTAATGGGTGCAGGAGTCGTGGTAGAAGCATCTTTAAGATTAAGGGCAATAATGTCATCATCCGAATTAAAGAAGTCGGATGGGATCTCATCACAAATCAGCACATCAGTCATGTCAACCACCTTCTGAAAGTATAGGACTTCAGGTGTTTCATAAGGCTGTCCGAAATACTTTTTCAATCTATGACCATTTACTTTAAAAGGTTGTCCGCTGTACCCTTTTAAGGAGATCGCTCCACCCGGATGAACCTCGACAATTTCAAATGGTCCGGACCATCTGGACTTAAGCTTGCCAAAGAAACAGATGTAATACGGTGTTGTAAAGCAAAGCCATCTCTCCTACCTTGAAATCTCTATCTTTTATCTTTGCATCATGGAGCGCCTTAGTTCTCTCCTTGCTCAGCTTGGCGTTCTCGTAGGCCCTGAGTCTGAATTCATCAAGCTCATGTAATTGCAATAATCTTTTCTCCCACGAGTTGGCTATCGAAGTTTAAGAATTTAATAGCCCGATAAGCTCGTGCTTCACTGACTCGGTAGATGGCAAGCTTTGCCATAAACCATTTGAAAGGCGGCGTACCCATAGGGGGTCTTGAGCGCAGATCGCGATAAGCCCAGAGTGCATCGTCCAACTTGGACTCCAGGTTGGTTCTATTCGAATTCACCGTTTTCTCCAAAATCCGCTTTAGACTTACATTTGCTCACCTCGACTTGACCTTTGGTTTGAGGGTGGTATGGTGTACCAATTCTATGCGTGACACCATATCTCTCAAGAATTTTATCCAGTGGTGCATTACGTAAATGCGATCCTTCATCAACGATAAGGGCTCAGGACGACTAAATCTAGTAAAGATATTCTTTTGCAAGAATTTCTTTACAACTTTGTGATCATTGGTTTGGGTGGCTATAGCCTCTACCCACTTGGAAACATAGTCAACGCAGACTAGGATATATTTATTACCGCCGACGATGATGGGAAGGTCCCATGAAATCGATGCCCCACACGTCGAAGACTTCACATTCCAAAATAGGCCTCAAAGGCATCTCCATCCTATTCTCGAGCCTCACTACTCTTTGGCATCTATCACGGCCTTTGCAAAAGGCTTCGGCGTCTTTGAGCGAGTGGGCCAAGAAATCAAATTTGAAGGATTTTCGCATAGCGATCTTTGGTGCTCCGTAGTGTCCACCAAGCGGGACCACTATGACATTGCTCTAAGATATCCAATTGCTCATGTTCTGGAACACACCTTCTAAGCAACCCGTCTTTGCAGACTTTAAACAAATGTGGATCCTCCCATACGAGATACTTCAAGTCACTGAAAAACTTCTTCTTTTCCTGATACGTCATTTCTTCTAAATGTCCACTTGCTAAGTAGTTGGCGTAATCAGCATACCACGGCCTCCCAGTCTCTAGCTTCATTAATTGCTCAGTCGGAAAGTCAATGCCTATCTCCTTAGGGATTTCGCCACCCTCATTCACTAGGCGAGAAAAGTGGTCAGCTACAACATTATCACTTCCCTTCTTGTCCTTAATTTCAAGGTCAAATTCCTGTAGTATCAGGATCCATCTGAGTAACCTTGGTTTGGCGTCTGCTTTGCCCATAAGGTAGCGTAGTCTTTGCGTGATCTGCCCACACCACCACTTTGGACCCTAAAAGATAACCACGAATTTGTCAATAGCAAAACGCACGCCAAGAATTCCTTCTCGGTAGTGGCGTAATTGCATTGAGTGGGTTCAAAGTGCGGCTAGCATAGTAAATCGCCTGAACTTTTTGTCAATTCTTCCGCCTACTAATCTGCGCCGCTGCGTAGTTAGAGGCATCGCACATTAATTCAAAAGGTTTAGTCCAATAAAAGCGATTAAAATAGGGGCTTTGTAAGCTTATCCTTTAAGCTATTAAAGCTTTCTTACACCCATCATCAAACAAGAACTCCACTTCCTCTTTAAGCAGGTTGGATAACGGCTTTGCTATCGTCGAAAAGTCTTTAATGAAACGTCGATAGAAGCCAACATGTCCCAGAAATCCTCGTACCTCCTTCACAGTCTTCGGGTACGACATTTTCTCAATGGCTTCCACTTTAGCTTTATCCACCTGAATACCATCACTGGACACCTTGTGTCCCAAAACAATCCCTTCTTCGACTAGAAAATGGCACTTTTCCCAGTTAAGCACCAGATTTTTCTCAACACAACGTTGGAGTACCATATCTAGATTCTTTAGGATTTCATCAAAAGTCGCCGCCATAGGATGAAAAATCATCCATGAAGACCTCCATACCTTTGCTCCACAAGTCCATCAAAATGGCCAACATGCATCGTTGAAACGTAGCGGTGCATTACATAAGCCGAAGGCATTCATGAACGCAAAAGTGCCCGATGGACGGGTAAAAGTTGTCTTCTCTTGGTCATTAGGGTCGATGGCTATCCGGAAATAACCAGAATATCCATCGAGAAAACAATAATACTTATGACCACTCAGTCTTTCTAGAAGTTGGTCAATGAAGGGCAAGGGGAAATGATCCTTAGCGGTGACTTCATTTAATCTTCGATAATCAATGCAAACTCTATAGCCGACCACAAGGCGTAAGGCAACTTCTTCCCTTTTTCGTTTCTTTTCCACGGTAATGCCTCCCTTCTTTGGCACAACTTGAGTAGGATCGACCCACTCACTATCGGCGATGGCGTAGATAATACCCATATCGAGCCATTTTATGATCTCTCTTTTTGACAACCTCCTGCGTATGCGGATTTAGCCTCCTTTGAGGTTGTCTAACCTTCTTTGCTCCTTCCTCCGTTCGAATCTTATGCATGCACACGCCTGGCCGATTCCTCCGATATCGCCCACCGCCATCCGAACGCGAGGATATGTTTCTCAAGCACCTTGATCAATTCGCCTCTTGCTCCGGCTCGAGTTTAGATGAGATGATCGGGGCAACTTATCACCGTCTTTTAAGAAGATGTATTTAGTCTCGCATGAAGTGGTTTTAACTCTAAGTCGGTAGGTGGTCGCTCGAGGCTAGATTTTAAGGGACCACCTTTTTCCTTGTGAGCTTGGACCGGTTGGTGAAAAACACCTCGTCTTCACGAGGTGTAACCCGAGAAAGATATTGAACGATATCATCTAAAGGAATCTTCCTATCGACTTCCGTCTTTTCTTTCTTATGCTTAACCATCTTCTTAAGCTCTTCTTCTTCAAGCTCTTGACAAAGTTTGCTCCCAATCATCCAACTCCCAATGGGTAGTTTCTCTCCAAAAGTCTATTTCGTCCCACTACCCATTAAAACTTCCTCCTCTGCAAGGTCAAAGTCCTGCTGGTTGAGCTCCTTCAAATCATTCTTTGCTCATCCTGGAATGTCCTGCATTTTCTGTTCACTCATAGGCTCAGATATCGCAAGTTGTTGAGACAAAGCTCTACTGATGACTACGGCTCTTGAGCAGCTTGTTTTCTTCTTCTTCGTGATTTATGACATCCAGGGCTCCTGTCTCTGCGAGCTCTTCATCGTCAGGTCGATTCATCCCCATAAATTGCTTCAATGAATGAAATTCCACGAATTGGGGATTCTTTGAACTTTACCTTGCTCGATGGAAATGGAAGTGTCTCCTATTCTCAAGGTAATTTGGCGGTGTGAAGTCAATGGTGGCAGAGAGGTGTCCAAGAAAGGCCGGCCTAGGATCGGGGCATTTCCTTGTCGATTGGTAGTCCAATATAACCCGATCGGTTGGAAACACCAATTGTTTAACATGGGTAAGGACATTGTTAACGCAACCGGCCGCTAAACGGCTAGATTTGTCCACTGGCCCGAAGAGAGGCGGGCGCTCCCTTAGCCTTTTATCCAACCCGAGACTTTTGCGGATGTTCAAAGGCATCACATTAACAGAGGCACCGAGTCGCATAAGACATTGTGGAGCGTGCGCCTTCGATCATGCAAGAGATTGAAGGTCGTCCGGGGGTCACCACGTTTTATTGCAATGCTCGAGAAATTGCCGAGCATTCTTCGTTTAGCACTTCATCCGCCATTCCTTTCAACCTTCTTCTTACTTCCACAGCGTCCTTAAGAAACTTGGAGCATTTAGGCATCTCGCTTAACACTTCGGCAAGAGGCATAGTCACCATGGTTTCTCTAGCGGCTTCCTCACTCCATCGTAAGTTTTATCGAGTTCAAAGTATTCTCATTTTTCTTTCTTTGGATAAGGAAGGGTTTCGGATGATTGATTGGAATTTGATTTTTAATGGCTTCATCCTCCTTATCCTTCCATCGACAAACTTTTTGACTTTTTCTTTTAGTCGTGGGTTCGGCCATCGACTACTCTTTCAACATCCTCATCACTTTCCCCGAGGAATCATTATCATTCGGCTCTCTCGCCACTGTCGCTTTCTTCGGTATTTGTCTGCTTGCTTATCCCTCCCGAACTCATGGCGTCGGGAGAGGGCTACTGCATTCCGGCGACTTCTCGGGTCCAACTCTCTTTCCGCTTCTAAGGGTGATCGCATTCAACTCCTCATCTCCATATTCCCATTTGAGGTGTGATGGCGGTGCAAGCATTGATATCCGCCTTAGGGTTTTTATCTCAGATAACTCGGCGAGTCTTCCTTGAGGTCTCGCTTGCTTGTTGATCGACCATCGACCAATCTGTCTCTCCATTGTCTTTTGACCGGTGGCTAGTGTTTTCACCATGTCAACTAGCTCATCAAATTTCTTCCGAGAGGCGAGGTGGTTTGTTGATTTTTGCGTTTGGGCCCGATTACCTTGGGGTCTTGGGTTATTGGATGCACCAGCGGTGTATAATAACTATTCCGCGGATTTCCCGAAAAGTTGCGGTTTTGAGTTTGACTCGATTGACCGAATTTTGACCAAGCCTCCGAAAGGTTGATTCACGGTTCTCGAAACTGCACTTCCTCATTCATCGTATTCCCGGCCTGTATGCCCGAGTAATTCACATCTGCTGGCTTCTTAACGCTTCATTTGCATGTTGGCGAGTTGCTTGTTCATCATTTCCATTTGAGCAACAAGCGGTTTTGTCTCTCGAGTCACTTGAAGCGACCTCCTTTTGCTTCCGCTAACACGGTTCTTCTTTTGGGTTGCCCACATGTTATTCTTAGCTATCGTTTACGCTACCCTATAAGCGGCATCATCTCCTCCTCTAAAAATGATCCATGAGTTGTGGAATCCAAGTAATCTCTATTGGGTTGCGTAACACCCGATAGAATAATTCTAGAAGCTCATGTCGAGTATATCCATGGTTAGGGCATTTTCTCATTTATGATTCAACCTCTCCCAAAGCTTTCCCACACTCTCCCTTCTATTTGCTCGAAAGTAGCTATATCTCGTTTAAGGCCCATTATCGTTCCGGGTGAAGCAATTTCAGAGCGAAGGCTCTTTTAACATCGACCAGATTATGAAGAGAGTGATGGGGTAAGGACTTAAACCAACGATTTGCTTCACCCCTTCAAAGCAAAGCGGGAAAAGTTTCAATTTAACAACTTCGAAGGAACATGGGGTAGTGACACGCTTCACATATTTGCACAAAAGTCGACAAGAAGTCATGTGGGTCTTCTGCAGGTGATTGCATGGAATGAACTATTTTGGACCATCCCCACAACTCCATTCTTAAGATCAAAATGCATTCCTCCCATCTCCGGAGGCGGATTGGTCTATGCCCTTTCAAGAAGTCTTGATCAAGATAAGGCGCATAAGGGTCTTCTTTGCACAGCATTTGCCGGTACTCGAGGTTATTCTTTGTTGAACATTACGATTCTTGGTGGAGGTGCAACAAATTGCTGAGGTTGTTGTTGTTGTTGTTGCATCTGGCCGATTCATCCAGGCTTGTCGCTGCATTCTTTGGTTACGCAACATTTGCATCGAAGCATGTTCAATCGAAGTGGATCCATCCCGGGAGGATTTTGGTTATTATTCCTTGGTTCTCCGGTTCGTCATCACTAGAACCGTGTTCGCTCATGTTGTCAGGGTTTGGGAAAAGTCTCCTCTTGACAATGTCCCGTTCAGGTTCAGGACAGTATAATAACGGTCCTTTCTTACTCCTGGTTTGCATAAACCAGGGGAGCAAACAGAAAAGTCAACACTGACGAAAGGTCAGGTTGACAAGGGATTTAACCTTGTAAACAAGGGTTGAGAAAAGAAAGGAAAAGAAAAGGATGGAATTAAATTAGTGAGAAAGAAAGAGGAAACAGACGGGCGTCCAAAGCTTGGACGGGCGTCTGCCTGGAATGAGATCCGGACGAGCGTTTGGTAAGCCCAGACGCTCGTCTGGTGGGCTATGACGGTTCAGGATAGGGATTAAGACCAGACGGGCGTCGGTATGGTTGGACGCCCGTTTGAAGCTAAAACGAGGGTAGAACAGAGAAAACAGCAGGGATAACGAACAGAAGACACTAAATTAAATCCTAAAACTTAGTTATCGATCAGTTAGCTATAAAATAAAATAAAAATAAGATAAATAAAAAAAATAAATTAACTAACCCTAAATCTAAGGCTTTTATAACAAACTAAAACTAAAAACTAAATAAAATTATGAAACAAAATTTATAAACTAAAAACTGAAGTAAAAAAAAAATAAAAAATAAAATGTACCTGCTAGCACTTGTACCCTGCAAAACAGAGTTAGCACCGACACAAAAAACTATACTAACAAATGATCCGACAACCGTTACCGATTCCCGCAACGGCGCTAAAAACTTGTTCGATAAAACTTGTTTTAAATTTATTTTACCGAACACCCCAAGTATAAGGTTAAGTAGTATAGGGTGTTACCGAGTCGTCTAAGGAATCGTACAATTATCGGATTAAAATATAGCTATTACAAATAATGTCACAACTTATTAACTAAAATTAAATTTTATACTAACTATAATCTAAAAGGCAATGAACAGATAAAACGCTGATGAGCAGTAACTTGATGAACAAGTGAATTTTTAGAAAAAATAAAGATTGACAACTAGGGTTCTAACACTAATTAACTAATTAAGCGTAGCAATTAACAATTATTACGAACGATTTCAGTTTATCAAAGGTTTAAAAGGACGGTAAAACAACAAGGATCCACCACACAACAATCACACAACCATTTTTATGATCTAAATACGATTTATTGGTATGATCAATCACAATTCGACTAAATTCCTTTAAATCGAATTCTAGGGTTCTTGTTTTCTTTTCCAAGCAAAACAATTTAACATTCAACACAAGATCATTAATTCGTTCCCAAATTAAACAACCCAATTAACATCACATGATTCCTCAAAATGACATTAATCGTATCGATTGAAAAGCTCTACTATTGAATCATATTTCCATATAAATTCAAAGCAACATATGGTTTTATTGACATTCCTATCTAATAAAACGCTTAACAATCAATCCAAAATCAATCGATAAATAAAACGATGTTCGAATCATAAATAAAAATAAAACTAACGAATCATGGTTGTGATAGCGTTGATGTGGTTTCATCCCGTTGCTCTACCGCGATGTGCTTAGCCTTGCATGCTTGTGATGATCCAAGACATGATGGAAGAATTCATCTCTTTAGTTGTTTTTGGTGCGGCTGAATTCTCAGAAAAGTCTGCGGCTGAAATTCTGCTGAATTGCGGCTGGAATATTATGTGTGAATAATTATGTATTATTGATAATATTAGGCCTTATATTTTAGGGTAAAGGCTCATATATATATATATATATAGGAAAGAGAGAGGCGGCTGCTACTTTTTTTTGTCATTTGAATTATTTGATGATCTTAGGGTTTGGGATTCACGCTGTTTAAATAGAGATGTAAGTAAATTTGGCAATGGCGGCGGGTAGGACGAGTGTTTGAATCATGGGCCTTGATTCATCTTTGCATTGACGCCCGTTTTACGAATTTGGACTCAAACTTCTAAAATTCATATCTTGAGTTGTAGACCTCCAAAAATTATGATCCGAATGTCATAATAAAGCTCTCGGAAAACTCTACAACTTTCATTGAGGACTCTTCTTCAGAAAACGCCTTTTTGATTAGCCCGTCGTATTCACGAGTATATTACGACATTTTCCGATGAGTTTCAACAACAGCATCCAAACTTGTAACGCTCATATCTCGGGCCTCGTAAGTCGGAATGAAGTGATTCAAGATCCTGTAGAATCCTCTCTTCAAGCCCTACAACTCTTCTCTTGAGGTCGAGAGTCAAATTAGTGTATATCATATCAAGAACTGCATCGGAAGTTCGGCTGCTTGAATGCTTCATTCCAAGCTTTATCTCCATCTTTATCCTCTTGTATCTCTTTCTTTCCATTTTAATCTTCAATCAAACATCATTTAGACCTCTTCCATTCCACATTTGTGCACCTAAAAGATGACAAAACCGAGCAAAACGTAGAACCATACAAAATAGATAATAAAACCACGATATTTACTCGATTTTGCATTTAAACCATTGAAAACATCATTTGCTCAATATTTCGATATAAAGCTCGATTTCTAGGAAAAACATCCATATATGGGGAAAATTGATGTAAAATATATCCTTAAAAACACTGCAAATTGACCCTTAACAACAGACCTTTTCTAGGTTAGACGGATCCTAACCGGCAGTGTATCGGGTCAAATTGTAGTGATAAAGTGGTGAGTCAGGTGTCGAATCCTCAGGGAAAAGTGGTAATTCTTTTAAGTGTGGTTAAACACCAAAGAGCTGCTATTAACTCGATCTAAACCGCAATTTTATAACACAGATTACTACTATTCTAACCAACATAAAGTAAATGCGTAATTTAAAAGTTATTCTAATAAAATATATATAGATATATAAATATTTATAGATGTACATAAATAGTAAAAATATATATATATATATATATATATATATATATATATATATATATATATATATATATAAGTAGTGGCCTAAAAGCAAAGCGCTCGGGCGCTCTACGTACGATGTAGACTCCCATATCGATTTCTTTCTGATGGAATAGATAGTTGTCTCATCAAGAGATAAAAATAGGAAATTTCCCCTTAATTCTTGATAGATTCCCTCTCTATCTCTTTCGATCTATCAGAACAGATCAGGCTATCTATCAATCTATTTGAAAATAGCACGGGCAAGCCCTTTAGGGGCGAATTCCTTACTATAAGAAAACCTCCGTAGCAGTCATTTCCAATTCCCTGATTGGGAGAAAGCTAAATCTAAATAGTAGTTGCCCTTGCTGTTGATCCCGACCAGTTCCCTGCCAGTCTTGCCTAGTCTCCTTTACCAGGAGATACCAATATATAGCTTATAGACTAGACTAGCCAAAGTATATGTAATCAATTTATTCGGCCTTTTCAATTAATAGAATGTGCTCGATCTTCCTTTTTATTAGGTCCAATTGAGTAAATGAAACGGTATACTCCTATAGTCAACAATTCCTCCTCACACGAGCGTATGAAATTGTCATATGTCAAATGTCATCAGTCCAATGTCCACAAGCGCCCCATGCTAAACTTAGTTAGTCAAAAAGCAGTGCAGTACAAATCTACCCCGGATAAAAGAGGTGATTACGTTCGTCAGACGGCCGATGTTATTCAAGAGGCTCCGGTTGTCAAGCGGATCGATTTAACACAAGCGGTGTAGTTTCAATTAAGCTGCTTGATTTTAACATTATTAAGATCTCGAGTACAAAGTTAATAAGATTTGTTTTTCTAGGACAAAATCGCCCCGGTAGGAAATAGGATTACATTAATCAGACGGCCATTTTACCCTCGGTTTTTCTATTTTTACTCATATCGACTTCTACGGTCGATTACATCGTGAGTTATATGTGGTATTCATCATGATTGATTACGTCATTCCGAATTTATTATCGATACGTAGTGAAATAGAAAAAGATTCATTTTAACTCAATTTTAATCACTTTTACTTAGACATCATTCTTTTAACGAAAAGATCGAAATAATACGATTACATAACTTTGGCTAGTTATTAGATCTAGCCTAATAACATTATAAAAACTAAAAAGAAGAAAATAACAAACATAAACATAAATACTTCAGAAAAGTTACCCGATTACAGATGCTGATTCAGAAGTCGTATTCTTCCGGACATAACAACAACTTTAGCAACACCGGACTTCTGATAATTTCCCGAGCAGTATCACGATACTACTACTACTAATTTATTCCCGACTTAAGGCCTATTTACACACTAAAGAAAAGAGGGGATAGAGAATATATATAGAATATTGTATATATATATTGGTACACCTTACTTTTGCAAATCTTGAGGCTCCATATATATAGAAACTCCCTTCCCGGACCGGTCTCAAAGCGGCGGATCGGTCAGTGTAATCATTGCAATGATTACAGTTAGTTACAAGCATGTGAGCCCCATGTTACTATAATCATCACAGATGCGTTGTAATTATATATAATTATATATAATTACATAATTAACTTCTAAAAATCGTAACTTGAGTTCTCGATATCAGAATGACATGATCAAATATCCGTTGAAAAGCTCGTTGAATTCTCTACAACTTTCATCAAGGCCACTTCTTCAGAAAACGTATTCTCGATGAGCCATTTGTATTACGTGTCCTTTTCGGGATTTTTCAATAAATGCGAATCAATTAGCCACTTGACCACCATTTGAGTTGTAGACCTCTTATCTTCATGATTCAAAGTGCATTAGAAAGCTTATATGAAGATCTTCAACTTTCATGAAGAACATTTTCCCAGAAAATGTCTTTTTAACGAGCCATTCCCAATCGTGTCGTTTTCGGATTTCATTATTAATAACCGATTAACCACTTGACCATTTAAATTGAGTGGCGCTTTATAACTTCCTTCCAGCGACTTGAATTGACTTCAAAAGTGTCTCTACTCGGGATTTCAGTTCATCTTAGGATTACGCAATGAAATAAACACAAAATACCCGTGTAAAATAGACACTGAGACTCCGGTCACTAAAACGGTACAAAAACTACAACTTTTACTATAAATTACTAACTTTTACTACTAACTATACTAAACTATAAAGATTAATATTTCATACCAATTATATCATAATTTCATATATTTTACATAGAATTAAATCAATAAAACATAATAAAATCACATATAATTAATCATATAAAAATCATACATCAACTAATCTTACTCAAACTTTACATCTTGATTCTGTGTTAGTTGTCCCTTCTTTAGGCTATAACCTTCATGTCTGTCTCTCAACTCACTACTAAGTTAAATTGTATTGTCATTTTTGGCACGATCATTGTGTGTTTAAGGATATCCGGACTCGGCAAACAATTGGTTATGGTGTTAAAAAGAGGGTAGCTATACTACTTGGATTTGGACTCGGATCATTCTAACAGATTACATCAAGCTTTATCAATGGATGAGGTGCTTCTACAAAGAAAATTAATGATATTTGGTTGTGGCATCGACGTTTGGGTCATGCCTCATTTGGTTATTTGAAAAAGTTATTTCTAGTTTATTTGTTGATTTGGATATTTACGTTCTCAAGTGTGATGTTTGTGAACTTGCCAAGAGTCATCATGCCTCGTTTCCGTTAAGTATGAATAAAAGTCGAGTTCCTTTTATGGTTATTCATTTCGGCGTTTGGGGATTATCCAAGATTCCAACATTAGGAGGATCACATTGGTTTGTTACATTTATAGATGATTATTCTCGAATGACCTGGTTGTGTTTAATGAAATCCAAATCGGAAGTTACATTATTGTTTCAAAGTTTTATAACACCATTCGTTACGAGTACAGCGTTGAATCTGTGTATTGCGTAGTGATAATGGCGGGAATATCGAGTTACGACCTTGGCATTTTACGAACTCTCATGGCTCAATTCATCAAACTAGTTGTCGGACACACCACAACAAAATGGTGTAGCGGAGCGCAAGAATAGACACTTGTTAGAGGTCGTTTGTGCTTCCATGATTGAAGCATGTGTGCCTTTGTCCTACTGGGGAGAAGCTCTTTTATCTGCCGTATATCTCATAAATCGTGTACCTTCTCGTTCACTCAACTTCAAAACACCATTTGAGACACTCGCGACCACAATTGTTGCGCCCACTGTCCCAAACTTACCTCCTCATGTCTTTGGATGTGTTGTCTATGTACATATCCATAAGCACCAACGCAGTAAATTAATGCCTCGAGCCTTGAAATGTTTCTTTGTTGGATATGCTCTTAATAAAAAAGGATACCGATGTTACCATCCTCCCACTCGTCGCATGTTTATTACCATGGATGTGGTCTTTCATGAAGAAACTATGTATTTTTCCAAGTCTGAATTTCAAGGGGAGAATATTGCGGAAATTCAGAATCTTATGCATCATGAGAAACCCATGGTGGAAATATGTGATCAAAGTTTAATGAACATAGATCCTTATGTTACGATACATAATGAGCCTAGAAACACAGAATCGGATGAGTTAGGGACCATTGAACAAAACGAGGATGGTAACGAACACATTGAAAGTCAAGACACTTTCGAAATCAAATCTGCTTCTCTTCCAATTGATACATGATCGGCCTTTTCTAAGTGTCAATCTCACGGCGATTGTACCGGGTCAAGCTGTAGCCTAGAATTGGTGAGTCAAGGTCGTATATCCACGGGGAATCGGTCGAGTACCAAAGTCGGTCTCGTCCCCTAGTTGAGTCAACACAAATATTGAGCGAGGTGATTTGTCAAATCACCGGTTCTAACAACTAAAAATACACAAAACAAAGATTTAAAACTATATAAAAGAGATTGCCGAGCTATGATCAATCTAATACTCACAAACCCTAGCTAAATCCGAGGTATTCTTGATTCACCTAAAGCGTTCTCGATGTCACGTAGGGTGTCGTTTCTGGCTCTCGAGAATAGACATTATTTCAATAATCTACCCTCCTATGTCGGAGTTCAGCGAGTCCGCTCAGCGGATTTAAGCGACCTCACACGGTCTACGATTCATGAAACGCTTTCGACAAGTCGATACCAAACCTCACAGCGAAACCGAGTGCGAACAACTCGAGTCAATTTTACACGGTGATCCTAGAACCCGGCTCCCGTATCCTCTGCGCAAAATACATATATAAAGGCGATCGTGTGATCGTTTATCGAGTAGCTAATTCAACAAGCGTGATAAGAATAAGTTCTATAAATATTGGTAACATCGAGAATCAACAATCAAACATCAAGAACACCACATGAACATGCTAAGGTTCGATTTCATAGACTATCACATAACTCGACTATCGGACAATTAGCTACTCATTATATCAACAAAAACAACAAGAAATCAACAATAAATATAACATAAACAAAGATTGAAAGCAAGAACAAGAAAGGAAAGCGAAATACCAAAAATATTAAGTTTGTAGAAAATCGATCCACGAGCGAAAACCCGTCAATAGCGCGTCAAGCTATCTCCGAGATCATCCGGATTACAACATTCTACAACTAACTAAGCTAATAGATCTACAAACTAATCTAAACTAAGGAAAAATCGCAGAAAAAGTGCAGAAAACGAGTTGGGAAGAAGGTGGTGTGGATCTAGATCCAAAATGGAGGTATTTATAGTGTTTTATGAGTTAAGGAGCTAGCGCGTGCGCCTAGAAAAGTGCAGCGCGCGCGCCTAGGATCTTTGAAATCACGTCATTGAAACTTCGGACAAAATTGGTCGCTAGGCGTGCGCCTAGCATTTCTTAAGCGCAGCGCCTGGTGACACACCTTGATAAATTAGTCATAACTTTGTGTATAGACCTCCGAATCGAGTGATTCAAGTTGCGTTGGAAATCTAATTCAATTTCCTACAACTTTCATGAAGATTTCCAGCCCATAAAATGCCTCTAAGTTGGATCAAAAAGCAGATCAATGGAAGGTATGGTTGTAGTACCAACACGTTTTGATCCGTTTGAACGTTTAAGCTTCGGGCACACGTTGCAATCCTCGTATCTCGCCTTCAGGTCATCTCAAACACCTAATTCCTGTACAAAATCATAACAAAAACCACACGTAATCCCTATAGGACACTAGGGTGACCGAGAATGTATTAAAACACCGGAAAAATAGTGAGATTTCCGGACTTTTCGTCCTAGGTCTCGAAATGATAACCAAAGTGTAAAATACATCAAAATATAATCAAATGTCTCCAAATACATATAAAACGAGGTATAAACGGGGTATAATTACATAGTAAATGATAGTCAATTTGACTCTCATCAATACACCAAACCAAATGCCATCTGAGGGTAGTGTCTTGAATGAGTCTACAAGAAGACAGTTACCACAACGTACCAATAGATGTATTCCAAAACCCACATATGAACCACAATTGTCTAGTAAAGTAAGATATCCCATAAGTCATTATATACTACACATCGGTTGTCGAGAAACAAATCGAGTCATTTGTGTATCAATTATCTCTTTGTCTCTTTATACTAATAGTGTGCGAGGAAGCATTAGTTGATCCAAGATGGAAAGCGGCAATGAATGGAGAGATGGTCTCATTGCAGAAGAACAAGACTTGGGAACTCGTTGATCGTCCTATAGGAAAAAAACCAGTTAGGTGTCGCTGGATCTTTACTGTGAAATATAAATCCAATGAAATGCAGTTGAGCGTTTCAAAGCAAGATTGGTGGCCAAAGGATACACTCAATCTTATGGAATTGACTATCTTTGAAACATTTGCGCATGTAGCAAAAATCAACCTTTGTTGATTATTGTTATCATTGGCGGCAAATTTTGATTGGCCATTATAGCGATTTAGCGTGAAGAATGCATTTTTGCATGGTGATTTGTTGGAAGAAGTATACATGGATCTCTACCAGGATGCATGATTCTGAAGCACATAAACAAAAAGTAATGCGAGTTAAGGAAATCTTTATATGGATTGAAAGCAGTCTCACAGAGCTTGGTTTGGGCGATTTTCAAAATCTAGCGTCTTTTGGTTCTGAGACAAAGTAATTGAGATCACACATTATTTACGAAAGCGAAACAAGGAAAACCACACTCATTATATATGTGGATGACATGATTGTCATGGAAATGATCCCGAAGAAAGGAGAACCTTGCAAGATTACTTATCCAAAGAATTTGAAATGAAGGACTTAGGCCCCCTGAAATACTTTTTGGGAATTGAGGTGTCCCGATCGAATCAAGGAATCTTTCTATCTCAGCGAAAGTATGCCTTAGATTTACTCAAGAAAATTTGGTATGATGGCTTGTCGACCACCTAACACTCAGAGTGGAAGAAAGGTCAAAAGTTATGTAACGAGGCATACCAAATACCCGATAAATAGGGGAGATATCATAGACTTGTTGGAAGATTAATGTATTTAGCACACACAAGACCGGATCTCGCATATGCACATAGTATCGTTAGTTTTGTGCATAATCCGGGTGAGAAACATATGAATGCGATAATGTGCATTTTGAGGTATGTAAAGTCAGCTTGAGGCAAGGGAATACTATTTTCTAAAAACAAAAATGAGTTCAACATCAAGCGTATATCTTTTGTGCTGAATGGGCGGGGCGGTTGAAGATAGGCGATCAACTTCAAGCTATTTCACATTTGTAGGTGGAAACTTGGTTACATGGAGAAGCAAGAGACATAATGTTGTTGCACGATCTAGTGCCGAAGCAGAATATAGAGGAATGGCCTTAGCTACTTGGGAAGCGTTATGGTTAAAACACCTCTTAATAGACATTGGCTACTCTCCAAAACGACCTATTCAACTTTACTGTGACAACAAAGCTGCATGCGACATAGCTCACAATCCAGTCCAACATGACCGTACAAAACATATTGAGATAGACAGATTCTTCATTAAAGAGAAACTGAATGACAAGATTATGGAACTACCAAAGATTCGATCAGAAGATCAATTAGCGGATATTCTTACCAAAGGTGTATCACATCAAGTGTTCTCAAAGTTCTTAGACAAGTTGGGCATGTGCGACATCTATGCACCAACTTGAGGGGATGTTGAAAGTCAAAGATTTGCGATTTAATGCATACGGTTGTTTCTCTTAGTCAAATATTTGTACATGTAGCTGAACCTACAGCTGCACCTATAGCTGAATCTATGTGTGAATGTGTATCACCAAAGTGTCCTAGCTTTTTCTTAAAAATGTCAATGGATCTGACGCCCGTAACGTGTTGTCAAAAAGTGATTTGGTGGTGCCAAAATGTAATTGATTGATGAGAGAATTGTAAGAAATAATTGATGAAGTTATATAAAAAAACTCCAACGAAAACAAACGCAAGCTTAAAGTTTCTTTTTTGAGGGAAAGAATTTTCTTAAAGTGTGTAAAAAAATTTAAATGAAACATATTTTGTGAAGGGAAGAGTATTTCACAAAATAGTATTACAAAAATATACTTTAGAAAATTTAAGGGCAATCGAATTAAATATTTCTGAGAATATTTAAACCAAAATTTCTCAGAATTTTAATTTCTAATAAAGTAAAATAAAATAAAATGCGATTTAACATAATTGCGTTTGTGTTTGTATAAAAATTTAAAGAAACAATAAAAGCAACATATATAAACTCAAAGAGTCAAGTCGGTTCCATAACAAAAGTGATAACACATCTAAGCCTTCTCTAACGGGAGGTTTTCCTTTTCTTAAAGCTTTATGAAAAACTTTGTATTGTTGGAGGAAGAGTGACTAGGGTTGTTCATTATTTTTAAAACCGTCCAAACCGATCGAACCAAACCGTGTAAATGGTTTTTAAAAATTATAAAACCGAACCGGCACAAAACTGAATCGAACCGACTTTAGTTGGTTTGGTTTTGGTTATTACTAATGAAACCGAATAATCGAACCGAAACCGAACCGATAGCCATAAAAATACATATTGCTACTTTTTTTTTAGGGTATATTACTACTTTTTAAGCACATAAAAAAATACATTTCAATGTTGTTAAAAAAAAAAGTGACATGTTTGAAAAGAAGTCCCAAATTTTACTTCTGGGCCAGAAAAATGTTCATCATGTTTGAAATGTTTCTATTCTGAAATTGATGGCTTTTATAGAAACTTGTTAATTTGCATACAAAATTAAGAAGAAAAAATGTTAGAACTTTTTTTAAGGGACTTTGAACCATCTTTCTCTTTCTCAAGTTATAAAAGAAATTAAAATTAGATGAAATCAATTTTGTCTATAATCGTCCTCTCAAATTTTTTTTTGGTCTATAATCGGGTAAATATATTTTTTTGAGCTCAACTTAGTACTATATTTGGTTGTCGGACTCTTTGTATTGTAGACCGAAAAACCCAACCGAAGATAAGCGATAAAATGACAAACCGAACCAAAAGTTAATATGATTGGTTTTGGTTTCATCTTTATGATTGAAATTGTTGGTTTGGTTTTGAAAATTCAAAACCGAACCAAATCGAGCAGTGAACACTCACTCATGGTGACTATGCAAAGCTTTATCCAAAAGCTTTCTCTGCATATACCGGTTTATTTTTCTGACATCCTAACATTTTTCTATTTTTTTGGGTTGTGTGGAGTAGAAAAGAAATTTACGTGTAATGGATTTTTTTAAATGTATAGTGGGTTCATGTATAAAGCTTTAGAAAATGTTTATGATTTTGGAGAAATTTTTTATAGATAAAGGTTTATAAATTGATGATGTGTGTGATTATAAGCGCTTTTAATGGTCTACATGGTTGGAGATACCTAATATAAGGGAAGTTCTTGGAAGCTCACCCCACTGTAAGAAAATGAAATTTAACAGTAAGGAAAATGAGTCACTTTTATTCAATGCTTAATCTAGTACAGAAGACCTTCATTTATAGTACTATAATAGATAGAAGATAAATAAATTCAAACGTAAATAATAACTCAAATACTAACAGAGTAGTTATCTAACTATTTGTATTTCAAAAATAGAACTCTATCTCTTTTTATTTTCTGCTTCATCTTTAATTAATGCCACGTCATTTGCAGAGGATTTATCCATTCTAACAGCGTCCATAAGCGAGCAGTGAGTGTCGAGCTGGAAGCTTGGAAACGAAGCTGATGAGTGTCGAATGGAAGCTTGGAACGAAAGCGAAGCGAGCGAGAGAGAGACCCTTATCTCGATTGAATACTTTCTCACGAATAAAGTGAAAATCGACCTCGATATGCTTGATCCAGCCGAGAACTTGTTGATCCTTTCACTGCCATAAGTGAAATTCAGGATTGACAATTGTTGTAGGATTACCTATATTATCAATTGTAAATTTTTGATGGGCACGGTTTAGAACCATCCACGAAACCCATCAAGTCATGGCTCTTAAGAACTGGAACCATGTTAAAATAAAATACTAATATACAACAAGAATAGCAATTCATCAAGGCATGGCTCTTAAGAACTGGAACCATGTTAAAAGAAAATAATATAATATAGAACAAGCATAGCAATATATATATATATATATATATATATATATATATATATATATATATATATTATTTTGAGTGGACTTGTGATTAAAGAAAAAATGATTTCCTTTTAGTAATACAAAAGCATTGTGAAAGGTGAAGCATCAGGGCATAGAGCAGTAACCAATTCTTTGGTGGCGGGTTGGATGTGCTTGGTAGGTGTAGTTCACCGAAGAAGAAGCGAAAAATCCAAGGCGTGAAGGATCGGATCGGAGGCGAGAAGAGTCAGCGGCGATGGAGACATTGTTGGTGGCGGGTTGAATAGAGATTGAGATGGACCGGAAAGGCTGGGATTCGGCCATCGATGCTATCACGAGAATAGAAGCGAGAGAAGGAGAGGATGGCTTTTGAGGAGGAGGGTGGTGTTTGTGTGGTGGAAGAGGAAGGCGGAGGAGAAAAGAAAAAAAAAAAAAAAAAAAAAAAAAAAAAAAAAAAAAAAAAAAACTTGACGGAAAGGAGAGAGTTTTGCAGAAGATGAGACAAAAGTAAGAAAAAAAAGAAAAAGAAAAGGGGATCTGGAGACCGGAGACCGGAGACCGGAGAAGATGGTTGCCGGGGAAGGAAAAAAGAATCAAAGGAAAAGGAAAAAAAAAAAAATTCAAATGCTTAATCTAGTACAGAAGACCTTCATTTATAGTACTATAATAGATAGAAGATAAATAAATTCAAGCGTAAATAATAACTCAAATACTAATGAGTAGTTATCTAACTATTTGTATTTCAAAAACAGAACTCTATCTCTTTTTATTTTCTGCTTCATCTTTAATTAATGCCACGTCATTTGCGGAGAGGATTTATCCATTCTAACAGCGTCCATAAGCGAGCAGTGAGTGTCGAGCTGGAAGCTTGGAACAAAGCAGCTGAAGCAGAGGAGAGACCCTTATCTCGATTGAATACTTTCTCACGAATAAAGTGAAAATCGACCTCGATATCTTGATCCGGCCGAGAACTTGTTGATCCTTTACATTGCCATAAGTGAAATTCGGGATTGACAATTCTTTGTAGGATTACCTATATTATCAATTGTAAATTTTGATGGGCGCGGTTTAGAACCATCACGAAACCCATCAAGTCATGCATTTCTTAGAAGCTGGAACCATGTTAAAATAAAATACTAATATACAACAAGAATAGCAATTCATCATGGCGTGGCTCTTAAGAAGCTGGAGGCATGTTAAAAGAAAATAATATAATATAGAACAAGCATAGCAATATATATATATATATATATATATATATATATATATATATATATATATATTATTTTTGACTGGACTTGTGATTAAAGAAAAATGATTTCCTTTTAGTAATACAAAAGCATTGACGAAAGGTGAAGCATCAGGGCATAGACAGTAACCAATTCTTGGTGGCGGGTTGGATGTGCCACTGACTAGGTGTAGTTCACGAAGAAGAAAGCGAAAAATCCAAGGCGTGAAGGATCCGGATCGGAGGCAGAAGAGTCAGCAGCGATGGAGACATTGTTGGTGGCGGGTTGAATAGAGATTGAGATGGACCGGAAAGCTGGGATTCGGCCATCGATGCTATGCGAGAATAGAAGCGAGAGAAGGAGAGGATGGCTTTTGAGGAGGAGGAGGTGGTGTTTGTGTGGTGGAAGAGGCGCCGGAGGAAAAAAAAAAAAAAAAAAAAAAAAAAGAAAAAAAAAAAAAAAAAACTTGACGGAAAGGAGAGAGTTTTGCAGAAGATGAGACAAAAGTAAGAAAAAAAAGAAAAAGAAAAGGGGATCTGGAGACCGGAGACCGGAGACCGGAGAAGATGGTTGCCGGGGAAGGAAAAAAGAATCAAAGGAAAAGGGAAAAAAAAATAAATTCAAATGCTTAATCTAGTACAGAAGACCTTCATTTATAGTACTATAATAGATAGAAGATAAATAAATTCAAACGTAAATAATAACTCAAATACTAACAGAGTAGTTATCTAACTATTTGTATTTCAAAAATAGAACTCTATCTCTTTTTATTTTCTGCTTCATCTTTAATTAATGCCACGTCATTTGCAGAGGATTTATCCATTCTAACACCCACATGGACTGATGTGACTCGAAGACAATGATCGATCCAAAAATTTAGTTAAGTGAGAGCCAGAAAGAAGAAAATAAAAAACAAAAGGATAATAAATATAGCTGCCATGATTTGAACGCATGACATTAAAATCAAAGACTAAATAGTAAACAAATTGACTCACAAGACAACTTTATTAAGAAGAGTTCAAGATAATATACATATATAGTTTTGAATATAATTAGAGGTGAATAATAGTAATTTCACACCGACATTTGAATTGAGTCCATAAACTTCCATAATTCATGTGGGTCCGCCTCTGCTCGTGGATCCACAGTCTAAACTGTGTGTTTGGTGATATAAATCCTATGACTTTGATCAATCTACAAGTCACTCCACTCTAAATACATTCATTTTCTAAAAGTTCACTAAGAGCAACCATAATAAGCCTTTTTTTGGAGATATTCTTTTCTTCTTTTTGTCATAGTAGAATACTCAGTTCAACAAATGGAAAATAATGGTAGCAATGTAGAGAATTTTTTTTAGACATTATCACTTCTATTCTCTACATTTAGATAATCATGTAGACAATTGTCTATGACAAAAAGCACCAACACCACTTATTTTATTTACTTAAATATCATATTCTTTCCCATTTAGTTTTTTTTCTCTCTCCATCACAAAGCTAAAATAGAAAAAAATTACAACTATTATCCAATTATGTCATCTACAGTATATTAATAAAATCTCTCTACTAATTCCAACCAATCTTAAACATTCACATATGCATTACATATAAGAATGGATTGGGTTTTGAGCACACCATTAGAGTTGCTCTAACATGATTGATTGTGATGTATGTAATATCGATTTTTAAAAGGAAATTGATGCTTTTAACAAAATCGAGAATATTATGATATTTTATTTAAAGGGTTTTCAAAAAAGGGGTAATAAAGGAATTAAGGAAAATAATTAGGTCATTGGGATTATAAAAGGAAAGACTAATCCTAATTATAACCTAGTTATTTTACACAAAAATAGAGAGAGAGAGAGCCGCGTATTGCGAGAGAAGGCGCGAGGTTTCAAAAAAGAGAGAGAAGCTCTTGAATCTTGAGGATAATCCGTTTGTCATTTCAACGGACTCATCGAGGAGAAAGGATCACCGCGAGGCGAGGATCGTGCTGATATCAACAATCCTTAGAACCGTAAACGTAAGTTCTCATCATCGTTCTTATTTTAGGGTTCGTTTTTCAGCACCTTCAAACCTGCGTCTTCTGCGTTTAAGCAGCGTAGTGATCCGTTTAGTATTGATCGGTTGTAGGTTCGGTGTTAAGGTTTAGACTTTTGGGCCGGTTGAAGCGTTGGAGGTTGTACCACGCAAAAATCAAGGTAACGTGGTTTTCTTATCGTATGATTTAGTTCTCGTAAAGTTATAGGGCAATGTGTATGTTTTTCCTGCTGTTTACAATCTGTTAAAGTCGAAATTGGAGTGTTATGGGTTGGAAATCGCAGAGAAAAGATTGCAGATTTTCTGGGTTAAAACCCAGTGGACGGGCGTCCAGACTTTTGGACGGGCGTTCGATCCTCTGCGATTTGAGCAGCGTCAGTATGCTTGGGCGGGCGTTTAGGAGTGAAGATTTTGAATCTTGGTTGTAGGCGAGTTTGGGTGGGCCGGGCGTCGATAATTTGGGCGGCGTCAAAGGGCTAGTTTTGATCTGAGATGTGATGGCTTAAAGGTGGGCGGGCGTTGATCTTTTGGGCCAGGCGTCGAGTCTGAAACAGCGTCTGCAAAAAGAGGCAGGCGTTTGGCAGAGAACTCTAGTTTGCTTTCGTTTTGTGATGTCGCTTGATTTGGGCTCTATAACATGATTTCTTCTTGTATAACCTTACGTGACAAAGCTCTGAATTAGCTTTTAGTGCGTTTAGTTCTGACACCACATGGATTCCTAAAAGATGAAGTGTGGGACCACCGAAAGCTTTGGATTTGCCTTGTGCCGATAAGCTAGAGTTTATCGATATGCGTATAGCTTGCTAGGACTTGTCCGTGTCTACAGTGGTCTAAGTATGAGAGTAGGAGATGTGAGGAGCTTATTTGAAAACACTTAGGTGGCTAGTTAAATACCAATCAAGCGTATGTGTTAGATTAAAAGCTTAAACATCATGCAATGCTTGGTAAGGCATAGTACAATATCGCGATGTGTTCTCGACTAGACAAAGTAGCTTGTACCCACGCCCGGTCAATCGATTGGCGGACAAAGCGTTTGGTACATTACGCGGTCATCACACCATCGGGACTCGAGATATTCCCGGGGCTCTTGGCGTGTCTCTAAGTAGGTTGCACCCGATTGCTTACTAGTACATCATATTACTAGGCGTAGTGCCCTTGTTATTCATGATGTAACAAACTTGAGCTAAGCTAGATACCCTTTGGAACCTCGTGTTATGCTATGAACATAATATGATAGTTAGCTAGGAGTTAATAATGGAAATGAATTAATAAAAAGCGGCGTTGCTTTTATTTCTTTATGAGATCATGGTTATCTCGATCTTCTACAGCGTTCTGAGTACTTTTGTACTTACCCGTTACGTTGTTTTGTCTCCCTTTTCCCCAAAGAAGATGAAGCAGTTCTTCTACGGTTGTGAGTTCTTTGATGATGAAGTTTGAGATGAAGTTTTTGAAGACTTAGATCTTCTAGTTTGTTCTTTTCTACAAAGCGGTTGTTTCACGTTGAAGCAGTGTTGTCTTTCTTTTTGGATTAGTTTTCCTTTGAGATCTTTTGGATTTGTTTGTTGGATGATTAGTTCTCTTTATTGGATTTAGTTTTCCACGGCATTGATTACCGTGTGTTGGTCTTTTGGTTTTCTGAGTTATTGAGTTGTTTTATCTTCGCGTCGTTTTAGTTCCGATGTATGGCGTAAGGCTTACATATATTATTGAATTTATTTGATAATATACGTGCAGCGCTCTTTCGGATAAGGACTCGGTGTCCGGGAAGCAGGCGTTCTGATTGGTATGAGAGAGAAAGGTTTTTCTTCTTTGTGTAGGACTTGATTTCTTCTTTAAGATAAGTTTTAGAGCTTTAGTAACCCCTTCTCTTTCTTGGTTACGAGGATGGTGCTTACGAGAGGAGGAGCTAGCTCTAGTAACCACGAGGCGACCAACACTCGGCCAAGTATCTGAAAGGCGGACTTTACCGAGGTTGTGGTTCCGAGAAGAAGAAGGAGTGGACCAACCACTCGAGGTCCTACCAGCTACTCAAGTGAATACCCTCTGTGAACAACCCGTGCATGTTGTAAATCAAGGACCGGTATTTGGTTAGAGGTCAAGTGGAACAAGCGGGTCCTTCAAGGTTTAGCACCAGCGTGCGGTTTTACATCGACACCAAGGACCACCAGTTGGACCGGATTGGGACTTTCTAATCCACCGGCCGGTCGATTTTGGCTACCCACGAGGTATCAATGTTTCCATCTACACCATTGAGTTTCACCCCGCAACCGACGGTTCTACCTCCACCGCCACCTAGGTCGGATTCGTTCGTAGCACCTGGCTACACTCATCCCCAACAGAACTATCAGTATCAGAATGCCCCACCGTCGGCCCGTACAACATCATCGAGTTTGGGGTTATAGCGAGATTGATTGATCGGTATGAGAAGATGAAGAAACATAGGGTGCGAGTTCTTTGGTAATGTCGAGCCAACGGAAGCGGACTTATAAGCCGTCGTTTGAAAAGCGTGCAAGAACATGAAAGCCCCTGAATCGAATGGGCTCGATTGGCGATATCCTTGTTGGCGGGTAATGCGAGAAAGTTGGATGGAGTCTTATGAGCAAGCTAATCCACAGGATCACAGTTGGGCGGTATTCAAGGATCTACATTCTACCGGGAATACTTCCACTAGAAACGGCACAAAATGCAAAGGCCAGCGAGTTTACGAGTTTAAAAGCAGGGAAGAAATACTACGAGTGTCACGGTACTCTCGGAAGTTTCACGAGTTGGCGATTCTACCCGAGATTATGAAGAGTGAAGAAAGAAGATAGACAAGTTTATGGAAGGATTGTCACATGAAGTGGCGAAAGGAATGCTGGGGATAGACCTACGAGCATGGCAAAGCGTCATGGATAGGCGTTGTGGCGGAAAGGTTTGCTAACAAGCCGACATTTGTAGTTGGGGACACGAGGTCATTCTCAAATTTTCAAGGAGGTATTAGAGGCGCCACAGCCAAAATGTTAAGAAGGCAGGGAGTTCAAACGAAGAGTTCGACAAGTGGAACACCACCGGTTTGTGCTAAGTGTAGCGAGGGCACATTCGAGGAAGTGCATGGCGGGTAGCACGAGTTGTTTCCTTTGTGGGGCGTGGGACATTACTCGGCGTGCCACTAAGAAAATTTCTCAAGGAAATCGAGATAGGAGGGCGAGGTATCGGCGAGGGCAATGCCCTACGGTATGAACCGATTCGTGTTTTTGCAGCAGATGCGGAGCGGAGGAGTTAGATGACTTTGTGGTAGACAGTACTTTTCGGTGTTTGTGTTTCTTATAAATATTTAATATGATATAAGCGCATATGATATTACATATTTATCGTAAATTGATTCACTCGTTAGGTACCATAATCATAGATAATCTAGCGATTTCGACTCTGTTTGATACCGGAGCTTCAGGAACTTTTGTTTCTCAAGGATAGTTAAGAAGTTGAACTACCCTTAAGGAGTTGGAGAGACCTTTGAGTATAACCACTCCGTTGGGCGAGTTACTAGATGTGCTCAAGTCACACCCTTGAGTTGATATTAAGTCGGGACTCACCGGTGCCGACATGCTTTTGCGGTGTTGGATTTCTCGGACTTTGATGTTATTCTAGGATGGGTGGTTGTCTAAGAATTTCGTCTACTTGGATTGTAGAGGAAAAGGGTGATCTTTCGAGGTTCAGGAAAATCAGCTAAGGCGTTTGAGGGTAATGTGTACAAGTCAGCAAGAGGCGTCATCCGATCATCTCGGCCGTTAAAGCCCTAAAAGCCTTGAGGAAGGGTTGCCAGGGTTTTGTTGTTTATCGCGTTAGACAAGGAAAAGCTCAAACCGAGTTAGGAGAGACTCGTGTAGTTAAGGACTTTCTGAAGTCTTCCCGGAAGATTTGCGGGACACATGCGGACGGGGCCATAGAGTTTGAGATCGAGTTGATCGGGAGCTTCACCGATGGCTAAAGCACCTTACGAGGATGGCACAAGTGAGTTGAAAGAGTTGAAAACTTCGGCTTAAGGAGATGCTAGAGAAAACATCATCCAACCAAGTACATCACCGTGGGGAGCACGGTCTTGTTTGTGAAGAAGAAAGATGGGAGTATGCGGCTTGTGCATCGACTCTGAGGATTGAATAAGCGACAATCAAGAATAAGTATCCTTTACCAAGGATTGATGATCATTCGATCGGTTGCAAGGTAAGAAGGTGTTCTCTAAGATTGATCTTAGGTCCGGTTACCATCAGGTTGAAGATCAAGGTGTCGAGATATACAAAATGACCTTGATGCAGGTATGGACATTATGAGTTTTTGGTCATGCCGTTTGGACTCACTAATGCTCCATCGAAATTCATGGATTTGATGCAAAGAGTTTTCATGCCTTACCTCGATAAGTTTGTGATAGTCTTCATAGATGATATCTTGGTATACTCTAAAGATGTGGAAGAGCATGAGGAACATCTAAGGATAGTTCTCTGAGACCTTAAAAAGAGAACAAAGCTGTATGCCAAGTTTTCTAAGTGTGAGTTTTGGTTGGACCAAGTTAGTTTTCTTGGGCATATAGTTTTGGAGAAGGTATTAAGGTGGATCGGCCAAAGATAGAAGTTGTTTCTAAGTGGCACAGACCGACATCGAGAATGAGAGATAAGAAGTTTCTTGGAGTCTAGCAGTACTACCGGAAGTTTGTAAAGGATTTCTCTAAAATAGCTACACCTCTCACGAGACTTACTCGGAAGAGCGTCAAGTATGAGTGGACCGATGAATGTGAGAAGCCTTTCGGACTCTGAAGGAAAAGTTGACCCACAGCTCTGTGTTGGCATTACGGAAGTTTTGATAATTATGATGTTTATCACAGATGCTTGGGTCAAGGTTTGGGTTGTGTTTTGATGCGATGAGGAAGGTAATTGCTTACGCATCTAGGCGATTAAAGGTGCATGAGAAGAATTACCTACAAGCGACTTGGAGTTAGCGGTGATGGTGTTTGCTCGCGCTTTGGAGACACTATTTGTATGGTGTCAAGGCAAGGATCTTCACGGATCATAAGAGTCTTAAGTTCTTCTTTACTCAGGAAAATCTGAACATGAGACAGAGAAGATGGTTAGAGTTCGTGAAAGACTACGACTTGGACATTCAATACCACCCGGGTAAGGCGAATGTCGTGGCTGATGCACTTAGCCGGAGAGCGGTTAATGCTATCACTACCTTGCAAGAAGTCGTGGATCAGTTGGATAGAATGCAGATTGAAGTGGTTGACCAGAAGGTTGAAGACCAGTTTTTGGCGCCATTGATGGCAAGGTCAGATTTGCTAGATGAGATTCGGGCTAAGCAGGATAAAGACCCTGTGTTGATTAATTTGAAGCGAGTAGCTCGAGAGAAGCCTATGGTAGGTTATCAGTTGGACAAGAGCGGCTATCTTTGGTATGGAGACCGTTTGTGTGTGCCCGATGTGGACGGTCTAAGAGAGAAGGTCATGGATGAGGCTCACAAGATTGCTTTTGCGGTTCTGAGGAGCCACTAAGATGTATAGAGATCTCGAGGAAGGTATTGGTGGCACTGGTATGAAGTTAGGGATCGCGAGTTTGTGGCAAGATGTGATACATGCCGGAGAGTGAAAGCGAGAACACGAAGGGCGGGAGGTTTGTTGAAACCCTTAGAGGTACCGGAATGGAAATGGGAGAATATCACGATGGATTTCATCACCGGTTTGCCTAAGACTAAGAGCGGTCATGACATGATTTGGGTGATTGTGGATAGACTCACAAAATCAGCCCATTTCTTGCCGTGTAAAGTGGACATGCCTATAAAGAAGTTCGCTCTATGTATATCGGCAATATAGTGAAGCTTCATGGTGTGCCTCTATCTATTGTATCCGGCGGGGATAGTAGATTTATCGATCGCTTACAGGAAGGGCTTCTGAAAGCTTTTGGGACAAAGGCGATTTGAGTACATTTCATCCATGAGACGGATGGGCGTCGAGAGAGAACAATTCGGACTCTAGAGGATATGCTTAGAGCTTGTGTTTTGGATGCCGGAGGATCATGGATAGATTACCTCAATTTGGTGAGTTTGCTTACAACAATAGTTACCATGCAAGTTTGGGAATGCCACCTTTTGAGGTCTTATGCGGTAGGAAGTGTAGAACTCCACTTTCTTGGGATGAAGTGGGAGAGAAGCACATCACAGGGCGGAGATGGTTCAACAAGCCAAGGAGAAAATCGAGTTGATAAGGAAAAATGAAAATTGCTCAAGATCGTCGGAAGAGTTGGGCCGATGTTAGAAGAAGACCGCTAGAGTTTGAGGTCGGGGATAGAGTTTACCTTGAGCGTCTCAATGAAGGGTATCAAGAGGTTTGGATGAGAAAGGAAAGCTAAGTCCAAGGTATGTAGGACCTTTTGATGTCATCGAAAGAGTTGGGAAGTTGGCTTATAGACTTGATTTGCGAGTCGATGTCAGAGTCCTGATGTTTTCCATGTATCGATGCTTGGAAGTGTCTATCTAAAGTGGATGTGGAATCGAGATTGATCCGGAAGTGTTGCAAGATAATCTCTCTACGTGGAGAAGCCGATAAGGATTACGGATAGGAAAGAGAAGGCGATAAAGAGGCAGTGATCCCGTTAGTATTAGTGCAATGGAGCAATCATGCACCAGCGGAAGCCACTTGGGAAGTGGGCGGACATGATCGGCGAATTCCCGAGTTCCCTTATCTTCCAGGTATGTTTAGTTTTGAGGAATGAAACTCCTCTTAGGGGAGGAATGTAATATCGATTTTTGAAAAGAGGCAATTCGGTCTTTTAACAAAAATCGAATATTATGATATTTTATTTAAAGGTTTTTCAAAAAAGGGGGTAATAAAGGAATTAAGGAAAATAATTAGGTCATTGGGATTATAAAGGAAGACTAATCCTAATTATAACCTAGTTATTTTTACACAAAAAATAGAGAGAGAGCGCGTATTCTAAGAGAAGGCCATGAGTTTCAAAAAAAAGAGGAGAAGCTCTTGAATCTTGAGGATAATCCGTTTGTCGTTTCAACAGACTCATCAAGGGAGAAAGGATCACCGCGAGGCGAGGATCGTGCTGATATCAACAATCCTTAGAACCGTAAACGTAAGTTCTCATCATCGTTCTTATTTTAGGGTTCGTTTTTCAGCACCTTCAAACCTGCGTCTTCTGCGTTTAAGCAGCGTAGTGATCCGTTTAGTATTGATCGGTTGTAGGTTCGGTGTTAAGGTTTAGACTTTTGGACGGTTGAAGCGTTGGAGGGTTGTACCACGCAAAAATCAAGGTAACGTGGTTTTCTTATCGTATGATTTAGTTCTCGTAAAGTTATAGGGCAATGTGTATGTTTTTCCTGCTTGTTTACAATCATTAAAGTCGAAAGTGGAGTGTTATGGGTTGGAAATCGCGAGAGAAAAGATTGCAGATTTCTGAGATTTAAAACCCAGTGGGCGGGCGTCAGACTTTTGAGATGGCGTTCGATCCTGCGATTTGAGCAGCGTCAGTATGCTTGGGCGGGCGTTTAGGGTGGAGATTTGAATCTTGGTTTGTGGTTGAGTTTGGGTGGGCGGGCGTCGATAATTTGGGCGGGCGTCAAAGGCTGAATTTTGTCTGAGATGTGATAGGCTAAAGGTGGGCAGGCGTTGATCTTTTGGGCGGGCGTCGAGTCAGGCAGCGTCTGCAAAAAGCGAGCAGGCGTTTGGCTTAGAGGCTCTAGTTTGCTTCGTTTTGTGATGTCGGCTTGATTTCGGGCTCTATAACATGATTTCTTCTTGTATAACCTTACGTGACAAAGCTCACGAATTAGCTTTTGAGTGCGTTTAGTTGCTGACACCACATGGATTCACTAAAAGATGAAGTGTGGGACCACCGAAGCTTTGGATTTGCCTTGTGCTTCGATAAGCTAGAGTTTATCGATGTACGTATGCTTCTTAGGACTTGTCCGTGTCACAGTAGTCTAAGTATGAGAGTAGGAGATGTGAGGAGCTTATTTGAAAACACTTAGGTGGCTAGTTAAATACACAATCAAGCGTATGTGTTAGATTAAAAGCTTAAACATCATGCAATGCTTGGTAAGGCATAGTACAATATCGCGATGTGTTCTCACGACTAGACAAAGTAGCTTGTACATACGCCGGTCAATCGATTGGCGAGACAAAGCGTTTGGTGCGTACGCGGTCATCACACCATCGGGACTCGAGATATTCCGGGGCTACTTGGCGTGTCTCTACAAGTAGAGTTGCACCCAGTTGCCCTAGTACATCCTATTACTAGGCGTAGTGCCCTGTTATTCATGATGTAACAAACTTGAGCTAAGCTAGATACCCTTTGGAACCTCGTGTTATGCTATGAACATAATATGATAGTTAGCTAGGGTTAATAACGGAAATGAATTAATAAAAGGCAGCGTTGCTTTTATTTCTTTATGAGATCATTGGTTATCGATCTTCTGCTAGCGTTCACGAGTACTTTTGTATCTTACCCGTTCACGTTGTTTTTGTCTTCCCTTTTCCCAAAGAAGATGAGCAGGTTGCTCACGGTTGTGAGTTCTTTGATGATGAAGTTTGAGATGAAGTTTTTTGAAGACTTAGATCTTACAGTTTGTTCTTTTCTACAAGCGGTTGTTTCACGTTGAGCAGTGTTGTCTTTCTTTTGGATTAGTTTTCCTTTGAGATCTTTTGGATTTGTTTGTTGGATGATTAGTTCTCTTTGTTGGATTTAGTTTTATGGCATTGATTCAGTGTGTTCGGTCTTTTGGTTTCACTCAGTTATTGAGTTGTTTTATCTTGAGTATCGTTTTGAATTAGATGTATGGCGTAAAGAACTACATATATTATTGAATTTATTTGATAATATACGTCTTAAAGTATTTCTTTCCAGGATAAGGCTGATGTAATCGAACAGGCGTTAGATGTATGATTCTCTAACGGTATGTGTTTTTAAAAAAGAAATCATTTTATCCTGAAACTATATTATTACGTAAGCACGTACGTCATTTGGGAAGTATTAAAAGTCAATTTTGGATTCAAAAAAAAATATAAACTATTGTGTCGTTCAACGAGCTTCTTGTCAATACTCAATCTTAGTTTAAAATATTTACTTGTCGTAGTTATAAAATAGCAAAGATGGCAGCTTCCTAAAGCATCATACTACGTACAAAGCATCAAATCTCAAAATTCAACAGTTTTTCTGGAAAAGAAGCTAATTAATAATAAGCCATGGGAAGCAGTGACGAATTGAAGCTTTTAGGTGGAAGAGCAAGCCCATATGTGAACCGAGTTCAAATCGCACTAAATCTCAAGTCATTGGACTATGAATTCATCGAAGAAAAAACATGCCGACAGAGAAAAGTGAGCTGCTGCTCAAATCGAACCAGTTCACAAAAGATCCGGTACTCATTCACAATGATAAACCCATAAGCGAATCGCTAGTGATTGTGGAATACATCGACGAGGTATGGACAACGGGCACTTTGATC
>CM047815.1:92317595-92462595 GCA_026214975.1 Gentiana macrophylla
TCAAGCATTATCCACTCAAACAAAAAACAAAACCAAAACAAAACAAAAAAAAACTGTCAAGCATTATTATATTTGGAAAATTAGAGATAAGGACACAATCTGGATATTTTTAAACAACAGGACAACTACATATTTTTTATAGGAGGAGAAGATGACATCGCTTAATTTTATATAATGGAATGACAAACAATGAATCCCGAAAATCGGTGAATCTTCCTAATGAATCCCAAATCAAATGAATTTCGATAATGAATTTGATAAATGAATCCCAAAAATCAAAATAATCTCGATAATGAATTTTGAAAATTAGTGAATTTCTAAGAATGAATTTCAAGAGTGAATTTCAAACACAAGTGAATTTCGACAAATGAATAAATAGTTTTTCTTTTACGCAAAGTTTTCAAAACCGTCCTTCTACTCAATTGATGAAATATTTCTGTCCTTCTCCCTCATTCCCCCTATTATATTATATATTCTTTTGTAATTTTTAATAAGCCAAACTCGATTACTTTGAAGCTCGAGCTATTTTTTTTAGCTCAAGCTTGAAAGTGATCAGAATTTTGTAGAGCATAACTAAATCATGTTCGAACCGATCTACAGCAAATTTTCCCTCCTCGAACTAATTTGAGCTGAATTCAAATATCATTATTTTAAGTGGTTGCTTTACTCAACAAGTAAATGTTTAATTCGACTCTTATCGTTTACAATAAGTAGATTAGAGTCTGAAGATAAAACTGTATAATCCCAGAAGGGCCCTGAGTCTAGAATACACACAAAAGCCACTAATGGCTGAGGAAGAGGACTGTTTAAAACCAAATATGAAATCAGGCCCAAGGAAATCATTAATATAAAAACTCTGCATCTCATATCTCATTCGAGTTCGAACCCGAGTTTTAATGGCCAGCACTAGAAGATACCAGAACGTTATGCTCATTAAGGCGTCTCTGAAAACGAGCCAAACGATTTTGTAATTGCAGGATGCCAGCTGCCTTCTGAGAGAGGATGGTATTCAATCTCGAAATGTAATCATCCAATTGATTGCCAGGTTGATCGGCCTCAACCAACAGATTCATTTCCTGAAAATAAAATAACGGGTTTATGAAAATTTACTCGAAAACAAGCAATACGTAAGAACGAGCCACTTCATGTATAAGATCGTAGGTTCAATTCATTGTGTTGGTGGGTGGGTATGTAAGTAATTATATTTGCTGATAATCAAATAGATAGAAATGCATACCTCTCTTACTATGTCCATTGTCTCTTCTACTTGTTTCCTATGCGCGCTTACAAGGTCTTCCTCTTCCTGATGTTAAAGAAAGGAAGTTAAAAGACAACTGAAATATGATTACTAAGGTAAGGTAAATTTAAATGATTCAACTTTTCTACCTTCAAAAGCGCGGTTAAATCATCATCAGGATGTGAATACTTCGTCTCCGGTTTTGTGGGTTCCTTCCACTTCATCTGGCCACTGGTCCTTCTTGATTTATCTTCCGCGTTAGAGAAATTGTAAGCTTCAACTTTCATGTTCTTCTTCCAAGTAGTCTTCTCTTGCTCATAAAACTCTTCTTCATACTCATCTTTATCCGTCTGTTCGGGCCATGAATCTCCTGTGTCATCATCATAGGATGATGTAGGAGGCAAAACTGAAGATGATAAGGGCATAGTTTCCTTCATGTTTGAGACAAAAGGTTCTTTCTTGACATTTCCCCCTTTTGAAAGACTCTTTACCCTGAAAACAGATTGCAACATAAAGTTACTTAATGTATAATAATCAGATTATCGTCGTTTTGTTGAAATAAGACGTAAATTGTATACCTGTCTGCATATCGTAACGTGTTCAAAGTATGTTCACACGATCCTGAGCTTGGTGATATGCAGGATATCATAACGGTACGTGAATTCCCAACAAAAGAATCTCTTAATACTTCAGTCAATTTGCTACCCCTAAAGGGAATATGGCCTTGATCATTATCAAGAGCTCTGATGCATTCCTTTAGTGCTAGCAAGCTTTTGTTGATTTCAGCACCTTCCATTCTGTATTTTTTTTCCCGGAATATCGTGCCATAAAATGTAAAGTAAGCCCAGCAAATGAAAAAAGTTCATATAGATCATATAATACCAAAAAGAAGTGATAATTTACCTGGTTTGCTTATCATTATCCGTTGTATCTGCACCACGTTCACTTCCAGCAAGATCAATGAATGAGAGTTTTCCAACAAGTCGAGCAGGTTTGGATTCGCTTCCATCAGCAGACCTCTTTACAGCAAGCTGAAGAATAGCATGTGACCGGGAAGATTCCTCATTTGCACCGGTAGTACCTGTGCTTCGTGTTGCGCTACCTCTCTCAATAAGCTCTTTTATTGTCTCCACATCAACTACTCTGTATTCTTGCAATCCCACAATGCATACTTGTTGCTTGCCATCCTCTCTCATGCAAAGTTTTCTACAGAAAGTGTACAGAAACGTAAGAAAATGTTGAAGGCTGCAAGTGTAGTCACCAAACTATAGTATTTGAGACTCCTTACTTCCTGTCATTTAGGAGATCATATAGTTTTCCTCCATATATCTCGAAGAAGCTCACGAACAATTGAAATCCTTGGTTTCTGTATGTATGAAGCATGAGCCGTAAAATATCCCTAGATGCTCTGAGAGGAAGGGGCTTCATGGTATAGGTCTTTCCACTTCCTAGAGACAAAAGATTAAAGAAAACAAAGCATTATCATGTCAAGAAATTACTACTACATCTACTGATGTTACGTGTATCTGAAAGAATGCACAAGATACGTACCGGTCTGTCCATAAGCAAAGCACGTTGCTTTTGTACGCTGGAAGATGATAGGAACAATAGGTTCCACTGTTTCATGATAGACCTAAAAATGGTTCAATGAAGAACGATTAAGAAGAATGATGAACACAAATACAATAAGTAAAATATTAATGTTTTCATGGTTCTTGAATAACCTCATCATTAGATACTTCTTCATCCAACACAGCATCATAGACAAATTCATGCTTCTCCACATATTCTGTCAAGTCAACCTGCAGGAAATATATGAGAAACCATATATGTGAAACTTAGCGAATTATATTTCTGTAAAAGATACTCTAGTGTCTTGCAAGAGTAGGAAACCACATATGGTGTCTGCACCAAGTTACATGTAAGTAAACAGATGTTGCAGCATCTAAATCAATGAAACGTTACCAATTATAGTTGTGGTTTGATAATAGACTAGCATTTTCTATAGTTTGTACCATTTTGTTTCATGAGGGGACTAAGCACATGGTAGTCGATTGTCATTTTGTGGGAGAAAGTGGCGGAGAAAAACAGAGAATGCAGCAATCATCTGAGTAAACTATACCTGAGTGCTACTGACTGAACTATAATTGAATAACTACAGCAGTCAACTTCAGGGGCATACTTTTCCGGTATTAATATTCGTACAAAACAGAGAATAAAAAATAAATAAAGAAAAAAGGGAGAGGGGGATTGTAACATAACCAAATGAATACGATCATAGAAAACGAAGCTAAACAAGACATGTGCTGCAAGAAGAAGAAGATGCGGTTGCTTGGCCAGATTCAACTGAGTAAGTTCAGTAAGCCCAACTGCCAACAATACCCAGCTGATTACAACCATATAACAATCACCATACCTTAAGTTTTGTCTCATGAACCACCAGGGAATTGTTTAGTGTTTCTATGATGTCATTCTCATTTTTTGTCAACTCTTTCTTGTTTAGCGGTCGCTTCCGCACCTGCAAAGATATGTGATGAATGCTGATAAGTATATCAGGGAAAAAGGTTTTGGGTGCCATTTGGGCAAGCTGAGTAACTGGACTTATGTGACGGTAAGCTTCGAAAAAAAATTACTAAATTTGAGATTACCTCAAAAAGCCTAATGGAAAAGGAACTTAGAAATACCACCCTCTTCAGAAGACTAAGAAAAAGAAAGCTAGAGTTTCTTCAAAAAAAAATCCACAAAAATAATTATGACCAAAGTTAAAACGCTAGATGATGACAAGGCGACAAGGGGTGCCTGGTCCCCTAGGGCGACAACTGGCCATGCCATGGGACCAAAGAGAAAAAAACATGCTATATCCTGTGAACTATGCAATGGTGAGGATCCTCAATTGCAGGCAGAGAAGGCAACAGTGCAAACGGGGCCCTCATAATTTCAAAGAATGATGAAAGAGCAGGCAGAATATGACCAACAAGCAATCCAGGACTCGAAATTTTGGGTATGAAGAGAGAAGCAAAGAATGAAGCTTTGAAATCTGGCCTTCAGGTTTACAGGGAAAGATATGGACCCATCACAAATAGAGAAGGCAGCTGTGCAAATGGATGCCTTACGGTATCAGAGAATGATGGAAGAGCACGCAGAATATGTCCAAGAAGCAAAATCCAGGACAAGAAAGTTTTGAATAGGTAATTGAACAGGCCAGAAAGTAATGCTTTGATGACCTCTGGACTTAGTCTTGCAGTTTTATTGCAGCTATTAGTCTTCCAGGAAGAAGATCAATAAGCTTATGTGTAATACATGCAAGATCAATAGTATATATGCCTAATATTTATAGTCGGATGGCCAAGGAAAAGAGTAACAGTGCAGTTAGTGTGAAGATGGGAAGAAGATCAATGTTTGCACTCATCAAGATAATTATTCAGCTCATGATTTCGGTCCTCTATGCTCCCTCTATTGCCATGATAGACAAACATTGCATCTAATGGATGGTAGCACAGTATAGCAGGTTCAAGGTACTCCATGATTTATATGTTTTGCAGCATCATTCTGGCTTGCACAGCTTCATTTTTTCTCACCGGCTGGCATAGCCAGGCGTGGGCTGGGAGTTGCCTGAATGACCAGGTGACCCCCCTTCCCCTTGCCGTTGCCAAGCTTCAACTACTATGATATAGAGCCGGAGAAGGATATCATACCCAAAACAAATTTAAACATTTGGACGCTAACAGTTTTAAAACGTAATTTGAGCAAGTGGGATAAATCTTACTGCACAATGAAAAATAGAAAATCACATACCACAACTTTGATTTTGGCAACATTGGTAGCTTTATCCTTATCCACTGTGACGCTCTTCAAGACGCTATCATCTGACAAATTACGTAGTTTTCCAGTCTGCTTACCATTCTCATGGTATTGCTCGGAGTCCTCAAAGGTTCTACCTCGACCAAGATTGTGCAAGGACGGACCATCATAAAGGGTATGAGACGCCATCTATGCACAGATTCCATGGAAATGGAAAAATTAGTGTGTATTTAAATGTAAGTAACATAATTGGTTAGATATACACATGCTCCATCCAAAGAAAGATACATATTAAAAAGAAAAAAAAAGACTGGAGCAGAATGTTCAGAAACTCAAGTGGCTTGTAGTATAAGCGCTAATAAAAAGAAGATTTTGCTCAAGATGGAAAACCAAAAAAGTAACTTTTAAATGTGAGGATGAAAAATATACAAGCCTAAGCATTTGTTTAACGGGTAAGAACATAGGATGCAGCAATTCCATACCAACTTTATGTTAAGAGCGGTAAAAGAACTCAAATATCCCAAGTCCCTAAAGATATTCAACAAAATAAGTGGATGAAAGCCATACAAGTATAATATCATGCAAGTGAAATATGCTTTGACAAAAAACCTTAACCAGGCAAAGTACGAATCATCTGAAAATACAGTTCATGAGATTTGGCAATGGTGCCCTTTGCACATTTTTCATATTGCTATAACCCAATCAAAGTTAGAGAGCTTACACTAATCCTTAAAAAGAAACAAGTATGTAAATATTCACATACTAATGCAGTCCTGGATACATGTATATGCGTCAACATGGGGGATAAAGTGTCAAAAAATGCTCCAAAATCAATAAATTAGTAGAAGAATGTAATGGCAGTTGACCAAAAGATGAAACAAAGAATTCAAATTTGGAGAACACTGAAAAACCCAACAGGCAAAAGCCTGGAAACAGCTCTACTAATATAGAAAAACTAAACCTTTGTTTACATTTCCATCATTTTATTGTTCCAAACCAAATAGAGAAATAGCAAAAAAAAAATAATGGCAAAGCGAAAAGGTAGCTGTGAGGAAATGTATCAGTGAATAACCGACAATGTACCTCCGGGAGAAGCTCGGTGTCGAAAGAATGCAGATCAAGTAGTCCAGGACTGTACTCATTAGGCGACACTCCATCTTCATCCCCATATCTCCTCCGAGAATTAGCAGCAGCAGCCGCTGCCGGTGGTGTCAACGGCTCCGCAAATACATCACTTCCACCACTCTGAGTCCTTTGCGGACCCCTATACATCCTCGACCCTTGTACTCCACCATGGTATCCAAAATCCTATTTTTCCAGACACCAAAAAAAACAGAAAAAAACACACATTACTAATCCACAAGTACTTAAAGTGAGTTTTTAAAAAATGCAAGCAAATGGGGACCTGTGATGGAGGCAATGAAGATTGAAGATGTTGTAAACCAGCTGATTGAAGCCATCGGCCATTAGATGAAGCATCTAGATAGTTGTCGGAGAGCTGCCGCTGATGGTGCACCGGTGGTGCACCAGATCTTTGCCGTCCTACAGCATTCATCTCTCTAATTTTTCAAAAAAATTGCCAAAATAAAAAAAAGGTGATTTGAGTAATAAATGAATGATGTTTGTCGCTTTAGCTAATGGCCCGTGCGTATAGAATGTAGTATTAAATAATCGGAAGATTCAAAGGAAATGTGGTAGAAAAGAAGCAGAAAAAACATTGATCTGATTTCAAATCATTTTCACAGACAAACAGTGAAAATACTTTTACTGCAGGTTGGAAAAAATGAGGACTGGGTCCTACTATAGGGAAATACTTGTGTGCAAGGCTCCACACCACATAAACATACACAGCTTTCATCTATCTTTAAACTGCATTACATGATGCAGAATCCATTCACTCCACTTCAAAATCTCTCTCCACACAAGTATTTTCCCCTACTGTATGTTTTCAATTTATAGATCTTTGTTTCCCAAAGGGGTAGGTAGGAAGATCACTATAAGTATGGTACGTTCGTTTTATTGACGCTCACAAATTTATCATACAAAATTGATATTTTGAAAGTTGATTCTTCTCGAAAATCGAATACGAAATGACTCCAAAATCGAATTTCAAAAGATTGATTAATGGCTATAAAGTCGATTTTCAATAGGTTGATACCAATAGAATCGTTGTGATGCAAAATAAAGACTCTACATGACATCTTTTTATTCAAGCATAGTTCCGTAGTAAAAAAAAATGAGAGGAGTTGTAGTAACAGTCTTATGAGTTGGACTGTGTAAGTTCAGTACCTTACATCGATTTCTCTCGGCAAAAAGATATATATGTATATCCACTTTGCAAACTAGACTAATTAGGCATAACTTTCGATTTATATCATTCACGAAACTTTAAAAGCGAGGAAGAGGTGTTTTTTGGGTTGGGACTTAACCTAATACAGTTAAACCTCGATAAAAAAAAATACCCTCGGGACCAGAAAAAAAATATTCGATTAGCGAGGTTATTCATTTATCAAACATTATTTTAAGTCATTTTGCCAAGTCGAGACCGAAAAAAATTATTCATTCGACGAGGTTATTTATTTATCGAGGTTTAACTTACAAATTTTGGACTTTTACTCGAAATGTGATCCCTTGTAGATTAATTATTTTGTCAATAGCACTGAAAATAAGAATTTTGGTAGACGTAAATGAATTGACAAAAGAATTAATATATGCGATGATGGGAAAGAATCCCGACCTTTAACCGATAATTTTTTACCCGCACTCTCATCATATGCATCATTCCGTTTGATGTGCGACATATATACAAGAAGATAAATTAATATTTGTCTTTTTATATACATGTCGTACATCCAACATACAGTGCACACGAAAACTCTTCGGGTGAAATATCACCATTTAACCCATTGATCATGAGATCACAAAAGACAAACATTTTGAACCTCTCTTCAAGAATCCCTTACCATTCAAAAGAACCTACGTGATATTGGGGCACCAACTATTACATCTATATATTGGGTTATTCTGATGCAGGAAGGCTTCATAGAGAAATTGATACGCCAAGAACATCCCAACCACACAGCTTCATCCTCAATAGAAAATTGCATACGCGGCGTGAACCGCGCGGTCAGATATCGCACGATCTGGCCTCTCTATCGCCTCTCCTCGATCGTAATAACCCCTATATATTACCATATGCCTAGCTAACTTGGTAGAAAAGGCATGAAGATACTTCAACAAAAAGACACTTTCCATTTATGCCACTCTTGCATTTATTTTTAGGGTTTTGAAATTTCAAATGTACAACATCATAACCGTAAAATACTACGGTGTTTGAGTGTTCGACTATGAGCCACATTTTCGGCTTCATAAGTACCACAACTTACTTAGTGTAAAGCAGAGAAAACGAGTTAGGTATGAGGAGACATACATTGATTAGCGAATCCACAACTTACTTAGTATAATAGCATACATGCATGGTTGGGAGCTATAAATCACAATGGCCAATCACTAATTCTTATTCGGTCTAAGTGTCGGCCTTTACATGTATAAATCAACTTTACATTTCAAATAACCACCATTCAAGTAATATGCATCTAATTGCTCACGGTCTGTCACTATTTTTCCTTTTTTTTTTTTTAATTTTATTTTTAGAAACACTGTATTTCCTAAAAGTGCGCATATATATATATATATATATTATTTTATTTTTTCCGAAAGACCGTGAGCAATCAAGTGAGCAACAATTACACAGAGTTATAGCCGGACATCAGCCGGAAAACACTGGAAAACCACTAGCCCGCTACTGGACACCACTACAGTTACAAAATGAAATAAAAACAACATTGGGGCAAACCCAACTAGACCAAATACTGTCTCCTGAAAGAAAACTTGATTTGGAAAGATAATAAAATAGAACCAACCCGTGACATCACAGATGTCTATCCATAACTGAAACGAAAGATAAAACCACCACCAACCGGTAGCAACAACCGTAGAGACCGATGAAGCCGACGAGCACCGATCCGATCCCATAGCCATAACCGAAAAACAAACAACAACAAAGACACATTTCTGCCGACAGTCGCCAATGAAGTCGGCCCGTCCACCACCATTGCCGCCGCTAACTACCAACAAAATCACAAAAAGAAGGCCTGAATCTAGATTAGCGGTCACAATTCCGTCGGAAAAACCCACCTGCAAGCTGAGTAAACATCTATACCCATAAGAGCTTTTCACCGGGAAGACAAGACCCAACCAACCGTACGTCACCGTTGGGAAGCCAAAACAGTGGCCAGGTGAATCTAAAAACAAAATTCAGCGAGGGCCCAGAAGCCAAAGTAAACCTTAAGAGCTGACAAACAAAGTAAACCATACATATATTTGATTCAACAAAATCATTCCACGAATCAAGCAAGCATCTTCAACGCCTATATAAACCTCCGGGTTTTGCTATCATGTACCCATTATTTGCACTACATAACATAACTATCAATTTTCAAAAAAAAACAAAAAAACAAAACAAAACAAAACATAACTATCAACTATTCCTCAAAAAAAAAAAAAAAAAAAAAAAACTATCAACTAGCTTGACCGACACTTCGGTCTATTCACATAACTCCTTTGATCATGGGAGAGTCTTCTTGAAAATACATCTAATCATGGGGATTGTTATATACTTATATGTCCTCCTTTGATCATGTGACTAATCCGACCGACACCTGGATTAGTGCAAGTTTGATCCTTGATATCGTGACTTTAGAAAAAGAAAAAAAAACAATAACCATGTAAAAAGATGCTATGTCAAGAAATAAATTTAAATGCTACAAACTTTGTTTCATAACATAATATTTTTTTTTAAAAAGTGTTTATACTAATTGAAAATGTAGGTAAATGTCACAATTTTATAATAAAAATAATAAATATTTTTTCCTATCTTTGATTCATAAATATAACACAATAGTAAATGATCGGGCAGACAAAATTAAAATAAAAGAGAAGTCGAGGAAAAAAAATTAATAAATGTCTACTAATGATGGCATCACCACCTTCTAATAGGTTTTATGATTCTTGCCTTATGGCAAATTTTAGTATTATCAATGACAATGATGCTCAACATTTTTATTTTATTTTTGAAAGCATCATGCTCAACATTTGGAATACCAATTTTTTTTTAAAGGGAAATACCAAATTAAAAATTCACAATTACACATGTGCAATTAATAAGCACTATATTCCTTCCCCGGATTGTCCTCTTTGTGGAATGGAATCGGAGTCCCTCCTCATGTTTTGAGAGATTGTAGTTGAGCGATGCACGTGTGGTGTATTTTGACCCCCACGGATCATTGGGCAACGTTCTTTGGAGCTCGTACGATTGATGATTGGATAAATGTGAACATTAATGGCACGTTTGGATTGCAGTAATGGAATGCTTTTTTCATTCCATTCCATCAATATGGCGTGTTTGGCAACGGAAGAATGGAATATGTTTTCATTCCAACGGAATGAAAATGGATCCAAAATCCAATGGAATGTCCGGAATGGAATGAAAAAATAAATCATGCAATAATAAACGATTCCATTCCACTGTCTACCAAACGCAGTAATGGAATGATATCATTCCATTCCAACAGATTCATTACATTTCATCAATCCAAACGAGCCAATTGATCCAGCCGATCTTTTATTGGTTTGTCGGATTGGAAATATACGTGGAGAGAAGCAGTTTATGGGATTTGGCATTGGAGGAACCGAGCTTTGCACAACTCGGAGGAAGAGAGGCCCTGGCCTTTATATTTGCATCACGCATTGGTAGAACAGGCGAAGAATTTACAACTCGCTTGGCAGGATTTAGATTAGTAAACAGTCTCTTTTTGTCGATTTTTTTGCTGCTTTGGCGCACATAATTTTCTGATGTATTAGACCTGTTAAAGGTTTTCTGATTAATAAAGTGCTCGTTTAATAAAAAAAAAACACTATAAATTTTGGCTTGCATCTTTCTAAATAAAAATTTGGCTTGCAATAATAATTAAAAAAAATACATGGTGAAATATCTTTCAGGCATCAGGTCGAAAGAGATTTTGGTCCGAATTTATCTCTCGAAGTAAAGTCGAGGACTGCATGGCATCCATCCGAACCGAACTCCTGCAGGTTAATACGCCAATGGCCCCGGTCAAAAACAAAAAAACAAAAACTATCGTCAACGGACTAGTGTGCAACCGACATGATATTTGGGCGCACATCACGCCCTCTTTATTTGCCCTGATATCGTCAACGACACATGCATATACAAAATTACACTAAAAACTGTACTACTGCTTCACAATATTTCATCAATAATTAAATATGTAAATAAATATAAAATAAAACAAATGAAAGGGTTATTTCTGTACATATTGTGAGCAATTGTTCTATGCATTAAGCTATGGTAAAATGATAAATAATGCATGGAGTACATTATGATCCGGATGGAGATTAACAATTGCAGAGTTGTAACTTGTAACCGGCAAATTATACAACTTCAAAAACCACTCATTTCATCCACACCCAGCTTGGTACAACTAACATTACATGGTATTGTCTGATTCCAACACACAATTGGGAGCACATTACTGATAAACCCCCCAAAAAAATGTATTAACAGCAGTACTTGCTCCTCTATGTATAACCCCCCGAGCGCAACGTTCTGAGCTCACCTGCCCAATTCATATGTACAACACATGAGCAAGGCCACTTCTTGCCTGATGCCTTTACACAATGGGTTACACATTACTGATCAATTTGAGTCACTTCCACAGTCAAACTCCTAGAAAGGTTTTGTTATATATGCCGGCCTAGCTTTGTTGTGGGGTTCTAAGCAGCTTTAGACGAATCAGTTTCATTGCTGCTCCGCGGTTGTAATTCCTTGCTCTTTATTCTGTTTAAACGTCTCACTAGACCAAGCCGTTCAGTAGTGTAAGTCGAGGGAATCTGGGATGTGAAAAGATCAGATTTATATCGAGTTTGGAGATTATAAGAGAGCAAGGAAAGTAATACATTCATTATATTCAGGGATCTAAGTAGGTGGGTGAGAGTGTACAAATATGATAAATACATATAGTCATTATATTGTGTTACACATTTGTAGATTTTTATTTTTTTATCATTTATCATGCCAAGGAGACCGATAGATGAATATAATATAGGTCTCATTCATTGATCAATGATTTATAAATGTTGTGTAATGACATAAACAAACTGACCAAGCATGGCATATACTTGTTGATTGCTCCTAGAATTGCTGCATGACCCACGGCAGATACCTGAAAATGAAAGAATGGCAGCCTACTACTTTACATTTGAGTTCTCTTTTTCTAAAACATGAGAATATATATGATGACGTCTTTAATATTAAATCGTGATCTCATCAATCATAATAAGCCTGAGAGGGAGGGGCGGAGAGGACTTACAGGAATTAGCATCAATACAATCACCGGTATCAGAGTGAAAAAGTCAACCATCGTTCGTTTTATTTTCTTCACCTCCCTTTTCGTCAATCTGCTTATACGAAACTGCTTCTTAAGGATTCTACCAACGTCACAAATGTCTATAAATAGCAACCGGGTACCCATCCAAGCATCCTGGGTATTCATGTTGCATTTAATTTGCACACAATTAACTACACATAACACATATCATAAATAAATAAATAAAATAAGCCAACAAATTGTGGTACTCACAGCGGTTACACCTAGTAGCTTGTTCACTGATTTTTTGAGCAACTTTGCATATAATGGATCTTTAAAAGCACAGCCCACGTCTCCCTCCGTTACATCCTCTTCCCAACCCGACGTTGCAACCTGGCCCATCACAAAAAGATCATAGGAGTTTGATAAAAGGATTTGATGCGGGGTCTGACCGTGTTTCAGTCGGATGAATTAATGAGAAAGGGCAAGATATTCTTACCTGAGACTGTATAGATGGATATAGTTTCTTGCCTTGTTTTTTTGTAAATTTGGTTGGCATTTTGTGTGCCAATAGTGATGGCATTGGCTCAGCTATACTTCTATCCATCACTTTGTGCTGTTCACCACTTCAAAACACAGGGCAAAGAAAGTATATTCTCTCTAAACCTACACAGATCTACAATTTGCATCACACTCAACTTACTGTAACATCTCAACTACAAAGACACCACGCTAAATATCCACTTTCAAAAAGTCTATTATATGATCTTTATTTGACTTAATTTTAAAGAGTCGAATATGCATACTCAGACTTTTTGATAGTCGGTTTTCTGAGCTCCTGTGAAGCCGTAATGTCACAGTAAGTTGGTCGTGGTGCCATTGAAAGCCTTGACAACATACCTTGTCTTATCATAGGCAGCCCAATAATCCTCCATGCATGTAGATAACAAGCTCTGACTAAAAAAAAGTGAGAGAAAATTAGCTGGGATTCAATCAAAATGCAAACAGAATTTTGTCCAAATAAAAAAAATCACAAGTATACCTATTAAGTAAGAACTTTAACAGGTTTGAGTCTATAGGTTGTTGTGTTGAATTACTATAATGAGCAAATCCGGATATAATATCGTAGCAAACGGTGAAAACATGGTACAAAATAATCTCCTTTTCTGCTTGAATTGTGTGCTGCTTTGATCTCTTCTTGTCTTGATTTGGCTCAGAGAAAACTGGAGGGTAGAAATTAAGCCATCCAATTTCATCAATTACCACCTGCAACCAGCAAATATTCCGCCGGAACTACAAATTAATGAAAAACAGAAAATATATATGGCCATGTAATCAGAAAATTAATATTACCTCCATGAGAAGCTGGTATTTTGAGACTACTGAAAATTCTGGGTATATAGTAGCACAACCGCATTCTAAGTAACTGGACATACATCATATAAGGCGTTTTAGTATTGAAGTACCAAATCAATATTCTATAATTACAATTCAATAAATATGAAAATATCTACCTGAGGAAATCTATAGTGTGTTCTTCAAGGTCATTTAGCCGCATTCCTGCTAGGAACAATCTTGTTTCTCTCCCCAGATATGCAAAAAGCGCCATTGTAGCCAAACTCGCTTTCTTGAACCTGAAAAACCTTGAAGGTACGGTGTGATGTTAAAATACGGTGATCTTATGCATATTTGTACGTAGACAAAGGAGGAGATTTCATGAATGGCAAGCTGACCTCGCCTAAGATTACACCTTCTCTAAGAAATGCTGTTGAGAGTTTCTTCTGCACCAATCCTATCCAAAACTCTATATCGTCCATATCATGAGACGGGAAAATCTTTCTGCCGAAATGTGACAGAAATTCCTCTTCAAATCCTGCTTCACATGAAAGTTGATGCAATTTGTCTACAGAAACGAGCGTGTTTGACAAGTTCATAAGCTCAGCTAGTCCATCTTCAAAGCAAACAGGAAATAAGGGACAAGAAACTCGTGAAGCGCATAACTTCCTAATTGCGGAACAGCAACTTATTGCCAAAATAATTCCTGCAACACCACTGGATGATTTCTCAAGTTAAATGTCCAAAAACAGAGAGAGACACAAGCGCACGCACACGCTGTCTTTCTTATTATGAGAAAATACAAGAAGAAAAGTCACAAACCAACCTTCCAGCATAATCTATTGACCACTTCTTGAATAAAGGAATGAACTGTCCAGCTATGTGTGGCACTTGAAATGTTTTAAACCATTGCACTAATTTCGGGTTGCGTGTGAGCAGCTGACTTTCTATGCGTTCCCCGAGTAAGTTTGCCTTTTCAGACAAGCTGATATAAAGGGAAGAACACTTTCATTACAGATCAAATCTCTCCAACATTAGAAGCTCACTAATGGGCACATTTACTAGCAAAAAAGATTGAATCAGAATCATGCTGCAAACTCAGCTACTTGTATGAGGGAAAGTCATTTGACATACTGAAATTAATTGAAGCGGGACCGAAACAACAAAACAGGATTTACTAGATTCAATAATGCAATCATGAGATTCATGATTCAAAGTCATACAAGATTCAATAGTCTTTAAACTTACATTTCGTTGACAGATGGGATGCTGCAGCGCTTATGTGAAAGAAACAGCTCTACTTCCATTGCAGCTTTCAGCAGAGAATAGACTGCTACCTGTAAAACATTCCCATAAATGACGTTGTTGTTTTTCCAAACGCAGATTTTCAGGAAACGCTATATAATGCCAATAGGATATTAACAAATAATCACTAATACTCATATTGGACTTAGGTATACCTGATAAGCTATGCTCTTATGCCAAGCATGCACATCAACCCCAATCCATGCCATTGCGAGCTCTAGTCCGGTTTGAGCCATTTCTAGCTCCTGAATTCCACTAGAAAACCACTAGCAGACTGATGCAATACCCACACAAGGCGATTCACTCGATTAAATTCCATATCATAACCACCCGCCTCAGGTACAAAAGGTCTCTCACATGTATTGGTTTGATCACAATCACCTAAAGATTCCATGGATGATAACATTCCTGCAGGCATCAACCTCAAGAAACGACCTTGACTGAAAGATGTGAGAGATTTAAACGAACATCTAAGAAGAAAGCAAGAACTTATATGTCTACATTCGGCTGGCCCTTCAATTCGGTGAAACTTTGATGGTTCGGCTTTATTCGACTTATATTTCCGTTTATCCTTATTCTTCACTGTGTTCCTGTAATACAAAGAAGCATTTTCCAAGTGAAGTTTGGCTCTTACAAGTTACAATTCAAATCCATAGCCTACCAAATACCAAAGATACCAAAGAAACCAAAGAAATTATACTTCAGACTCAAAATACTTCCACTCGCGGTGGATCATCCCCTGTAAATATGGTGCAATGATCTCAACTGTGACCAAATTTCAACGCTCTAACACGAGTATTTTAGCATTGAAACCGGTCACTAGAAGGATCAGTACACTAATTACACATAGAGGATCCAGCATACATATATTTAATTATTGGCATCAATTCATTTCCTTTCCTGAATCAAGCAGGCAAATTATTACAAGAACTAGTTAATTAGGCATTAAAAGCTGTTGACATTCTAGTAAACTGTTCAATATCTTCAATTAAAATTTTGTCATCTGGAAAAAAAATAAACACAACCAGCAAAAACCAAACCACATTGAACGATCCGATAAAAGCTAATTCAGGTAAAATGTAAATGAAATGAAAGAAAAACTGAAGCTCTAAGCATGATAAATCTCAATCAAGCCATTTCATCATCAATTTAAACGACTCTCTCCCCTTTCCCCAAACCAATAATATCATATGATTCTCTTTGAGTAGGAAATTAGCAGCATAAGTGAACAAATGCATTAATTTTAGAAGAAAATAAGAATATTAAAAAAGAAAATTTACTGGTACCAATGGAGGGAGGGCAGTAGAAACAAACTTGAAGCCATGATGATGAGGAAGTAAGACGAAAGTGGAGAATAAAGTTGCAATCGCTGTAGCAAATTGGTGGAGCGAATTCATCGAGAAGTACACCTAGTGAGCGGATCACTAGAGGTATAGATGATCGGATAGGACAACAATTGGGGAGCTGCAAGCAAAGCATTCGACACCTGGGATTCATCTCCCGCCACAGCTGACGTCACATTACGGCTGTTTATAACCGTTTTAGATACATCGGAGGAGTATTGTTCAATGTGGCGGTTAGATTTTTGTAATCTATTTATATCCCTTATTTTGACGGCTTATGTTAAATGTGCATCAGACACATCCATTTGCGACTACTATATCTTGAATTCAAATTCGATTTTTGTAGATCGAGTGTAATGCCTGTATGACGTTTTAATTTTGTATTTGGTTTGGAATCGGACACGTGATAATCAAAGATCAGGCTGTCATAGAAGCTGCCGGTGCTTTCCTCCTTAGAGCCTCATCAGTGTTAATGTCTGAAGCACTTGCCGTCAGAAAAGCTTTGGAACGAGTTAAGTCTCTTAATTTGGAAAATGTGCTGATTTATCTGACTCACATGCTTAAGGATGTCAACTTCGATCCAACCCTACTGGATATTCACCCTACCCTACTCGCATGTAGGGTATTTTTACGGGTGATGAGGTAAATATTTGATTTTTCAAAACCCATGAATTGATAGTGATACTTGCCACAGATATCTATTTTTTACCCGTCGAAATACCCACCCGACTCACTATATAATATATTACTCATATTTTATATGTATATATATATAATAAATTAAGACACTATACTGCCTCAAAATCATAGAGAGTAAAAAATTAAAAATTAGACACTAGACAAATAAATTCAATGTTTTGCTACTCCAACAAAGAAAACAATCAAGAGAATATGAATACATAATTCAAATGTTCTTCATTACACAAATATAATAATGTTAGTGGTCAGAGAAATCAGAAATATGTATTTAACCAACCGACCAGATTGATGTAGGTTAATCAGAACAATCATCAAAAATATCACTCATCGCCGACAATGATAAATCGATACACACTTTTCACTCTATTTTTCATACCGACTAATTTCCTCACTGTTGAATACTTAGCTCAGATCTTCTATTGAAGCAAATGTCCGATTTATACCAAATGATGGAGTGGGTAGCGATTTAACGATATACAAAATCACAAAAAGAAGCTATTGCATTTGTTGAATATTGCAAAATATTATAAACTTTTCCTTTGGTGCCGCTGCGGCTAGAGGGGGGGGGAGGGGGGGCTAGGGGCTAGGGCCTAGGGGGTTGGCGCTGATTTGTTGTAATTGTTGCAAATTAACATTCGTAAATTTTCAGTTTTCACTTACATCTTGTTATATGTGTTTCTTGTGTGCTAATTATATTTGTGAAGTTAGCATATGTGGATCATTTATCACCTTTGTTTTTAATTATTATTCTGGATTGAAACTCTGTAATTCAGAATAATCCGTATATGTTAAACCCACAAATGGAGTTAGCACCTACGTAAGAATATCCTAACCAATAGAATTTGGAATAAATATGTGAATCTCCAAGACTTGTGAAAACTTGGTATACCTCCCTCACCGTAATTACTCTTATTGAAAGAAAAGAAGAAAAAAAAAAAGGTAAACTTGACTTTAATAGAAAACAAAGTAGCTAATTTGTAATAAAAAAAATTAGGGGCTAAAATAGTTTATTAATCACTCTATGTCGGAAAAGGAAGCCAACATTACATGGGGAGGAGGGGAACCTCATTCAACACAACCGACTAATCTAAATCCTTCTTTTCAAAACAATCATGTTGCAGATAATATCTTCGCTTCTTGTGAAAGAGAAAGAAACATAAAATAAATAAATAAATAAATAAAAAAAAGGTCAAATTTCGAAAGAATCCTCAAATATACTTCATTTTTTTTATAGTGGAAAAACCTTTTTATTCTTCATTGTCAAATATACTTCCTGTTAATGACAAATCCAAATCACTTTTTATGATTTGTAAGATGCTAAAAAAACTTATAAGGAATCTCCTTAAGAATAACTTTGAATAACTCTAAAGAATCAACCATGAATAGCAATAAACAATAACCCAACTTTTTTTTTTTTGAGTGGGAAAAACAAACAATATCTAAATCATATTAATCTAATAATTCTTACAAGAATCCGATAAAAAATAATTATAAATCATCACTAATTAAAAGAACGAAAAAAAACACAAGAAAACATCATGAATCTAAACGTTCTTCAACCTAAAACATAAACAACCACAACAGCTAGCACATGAGCCCCTAATACTGAAACTGAACTCCCAAAACTCCTTCCACTAGAATTCGAAGCCGCTGGAGCCGGCGAAGCAGCAGGCGGGTTGACCACATGCGGTGGTTGTGGCTTGGCTGGCGCCGGAGGAGACACAGGAGGATGAACTGGGAGGACTTCAATCAACAACCGCTGTTCATTTTTGCAGTGATTAGGATCACCACTAATGAAGTAAGCAGAACCGACCTTATCAAGAACAACCACCGTGTTGCCGTCCCTAAACACCGAAATTGGGTGGCTTGAATTGCAGTGATAATATCCCCATTTGTCCACTACTTGAACTGAATCACTCTTGTACACAAAACCTACAAATAAAAAAGTTAAATGTCTTAGTTCCTAAAAACAACGAATGTTACGGGAAGAAGTTAATTATTTATAAAAAAGAGGAGAACTGAAGTAAAATTATAAGAACTAATTACGAAGGGAATCGCCGACGTGAAACTTTCTCCGGGAAGCCCAGAAAGAGTAAATGGAACTTTCATTAACAGGAGGCTGCCGCCAGCCATGGCCATTACCGACTGTGAATTCCTCAGCGCCGGCTGTGGTTTTTTGAGTAGCATTAATCAAGAGAAAGATCATTGGGAAGAAGCAGAAAATCATACAAGATGAAGATGGTGATAAGGCCATGTTTAAATTAATTCAAGACTTTGAAATTTGTTTCCTGTGCAGTAAATTAAATTCTTTTTCTAAAGAGTAAAATATTGGCACTTAAGAACTGAATCGTGTTCTCCTTTAATTAGAAGTGTATATATACATCAACAAGTTCAAACGTGGTAGTTTATTTGCAGTTAATTAATAGAGTTCGTGGCCTGGATAGTGGTGAGATATATGGGGGCCTTTTTAGAATTAATATTATTGACCGGGTCATTTCCAAAACACAAAAGATAAAATTAGAAACCTCTCATTAATTATCGCCATGTAAGGGTGCGTTGTTTCATACATACTACCAAGAACCACCACATGCACCATGATGAATACACGTTTATACATACATAATATGATCATAAATCATACTGAAAACTTAGAACATAAGTCGATGCATAAATATATATATATATATATATATATATATATATATAAAGTGAAAACATTGCAACAACTAACTTGGGGCGCAAGGAAACAAAGACATTGAAAATTTCAAGCATCATTTCCTGTGTTGTAGAGAGGAAGGAAAAAAGAGCTTAGTTGATCACGCCCAAAAAGATAAATAGTGCCCCCTCCAACCCCCCACACACGGGGGGTGGTGCTGGATTCCCGGTACAAGTCTTGTCTACTCTTCCTGGTTCACGGCCTTCTCCCCTGCCAACAACACAGAGCCCACAAAAATCACAAGTGTCGATTCCCAAATGCAGCAGATTTAATCACAGAGGGCATTATGTAATGAAACTATTATGGACCTAGCTTTACTGATTTACTACCGAATGAATAATAATAATAATAATAATCAACGACGTGAAACTGATACCTCCTCAGTCCTCGAATATGACAGACAGACAGCACCAGAACATAGGCCTTCCTGAATTTTAACAAGCTCAAGAGTCATCCTGGGCCCAATCTCCTGGAGTTTCACCGCACTTTTTGTATGTGCTCTATTACTTCTACCCATACCGCCCTTTGTTACACTTACAGTTGCACCCTCATCATCAACTTCACTTTCTGATCCATATCCGGCCCTTATTACAAGAAAAAGGAAGATAGAAAAGGCTTGCACAAGTTAGGAGAACTTCAGACAGTTACAACTTAAATAGGATTTTGTAGAGACAGAGAGAAAAAGGGGAAAGTATATACTTGGTGATGAAATCACTGACATCTTCAAGACTTCTTAGATCAGGCACTTGATGGTTCTGCACAAATTTCCTAATTTTATGGATACGCCTACCATCTACCGGCTGCAATCTGATTGAATAATGCCGAAATTCAACGCGCTTTGACTCCTTTGTCACAAATTATATTCCAAGGCCGCAACTGAGATTGAGTGATATCAGCAGCTAGTGAATATTCATTCAACTTAAACGTAAGTGTTGGACCCTGGGGAGTTTTGGCAACCCTCAAATATAGTGAGGCCTCAGTATTAGATAAGATCATGAAATGCGTAACACCCATTGGCCCAGCTACATTCAAATAATCTTTCAGCTTATTCCGTTTTTTCTCCTGAAAATAAAAACTAGATAAATGAACAACAAGATAAAGATGAATCTGCAGGTAATCACAAGATTCATCCATGGTAGAGTTTTGTAGCAGTATATCGACTCCCACTCCCTCGGTACAAAAATTAAGTACATAGTACTAAAGGGCTGAAGTTCAAAAGTTCAACAACTAAGTAAACATGCACTAATGAAGTAATTGCAAAAATCAATCATGGCCCTTAAGAAATGATCAATACAGGGTTATGTAAGATAAAGTGGTCTAAATAGCTAGGAAATGAATGATATACCCCACAAGCCCAATGGCTAGTGGATAAAAAATTCCATGGCCTAATCAGTCTCTCCACCTGTTGTACACTATGGTTTGCCAGTTTGTGACAGAAACAGATGACAATCATCATATTCGTCACATGCTGCTCGTAAGTGATTTATTGAGAATGTCCTTTCCTCAATGTGTTTACTAATAAGGAAATGTCATTGTCAGGGTGTTGATAACTAAAGGATTCAGATATTGTGCCGGATGCAGCACCCCCTCAGTGTTTTGTAGGAGAGTTTGGAGAATAAAATGGCTTGGAAAAGCAGAACTTCAAGCTGAAAATTTGTCACCTACCCTGTTAGTTTGTGCTCCATGGAAGCTTATACAGAAGGCATGCGGCTATCAAGATGCAGTTTTTATGTTAGCTTACCAATGTATTTTTCGTTACAAGATGCAACCTGTAAGTTTGCCCTTTCTGCATGCTTTGCTTACATACCATTAACAAATTTTAACTTGGGAAAAATGATTATATGTTACCATTGAGCAATGTAAAAGCATCCCAAAACACAGCACTTCACTCTATCCAAAAGAGGAGGTAGAGAGAATTATTTCACACAGTCACTCATTACACTACTAGAAAGTTTCCAGTCCATCATGATGAGGAACCATGCTGCCTACAACTATAGCCAGACATTGAAAAACTTCTCCATTCCCTTCCCGGAGAATCTAGCTGTAAAGATCAAATTTGAAAAGGGAGATCAACTCACCATTCTTGTGAGCTTGCTGATGTTTCATTGCAAGTAAAAGTTCAATTCGGAGTCAAAAAAAAGCACTTATAAGCTAAATCATCCCATGATCATATTATGTTGTTTCCACAAAACCATAAACACGAAACAGAATGAACTACATTCTTGGGGGCGTGGGGGTGGCAAAGCATCCATAAATTTTAAAACTTGTTTACATTTGTATCCTTACAATAACAAAAATCAACAACCAATGAAACCAGATATAATTATTTCTTACCTTTAAGATTAAGAGCAGTGTAGGGGAGCATCAACTTTCTCAGGTCCATTTCAAGTCTCTGAAGGGAACCCGGAAGTTTTCCACGGGCAAAGACAAAACTTTTTGGTATCTTGTCTCCTGTCTACAGCTGGTAGCTTCCTTATCATGGGCTTTACAGTTCCTTTCTTCTTCTAAAAAATAATAACACTTGACATCAAAACAAAATAACAGCAAATTGAACTGAACATGCCAACTACATAATGGCTTCAAAAGTAAATCAAGCACAGTGATGCCATTCCAAAATTCACAAGCTAATACAACACAGACATAAACCAAAAATTGATACTCACATTTCGAAACGAGCCATCTGAAATCTAAGTGCTTCACTCAACTCTTCACTTCTAAACTTTCTTGATTAACTGCATGAAGGAAAAAAACATGTAGCATATACATGATACACAATCGCTAAGTTAAGAAGCTTAGGTTTAGGGTAAGAACATGTAGCATATACATGATGTTATTAACTGCATGAAAAAAAAAACATGATAAACAATCGTGACGTTAACAGACAAAAAGAGAAAAACATTGTTGCAAAACTGTTATAGCATGAAAATGCTTGTTTTTTTGGTCTTCTTAAGCTTCTTATCCTTATCCTATTGTAGGATTTTTAAGCTATAACAGTTTTGCAACAATGTTGAAGGGGAAAGAATGAGCTACATAAATAGATACACCCTATACATAATCTCTTAAGATAAGACTAGATAATACATCATTTCTTAATTATACAAAATAAGTTCATTAACTACATTAGCAATTTAGTACAGCGGTACTTCACTTCTAAAAGAGCATATAATAACAAAATGAAACATTGAACATTCTACTGTAAAACTGAAAATGTAAAACAATGTTTATTTATCATGCATACTTAGCCACAGGGGCGGCTTTACATTGGGGGTTCCGGATGCGCCAACCCCTAAAATAAAAATATTGTGCATAAATGGTAGAGACTTTTTTATAAACACATATATATATATATAAATCGACCCATTATTTTTATGTATTGACCCACTATTTTTTTCCTATTATTACACGTATAAATCAATACGTAAATATACGCGCGATACGTAAAAAATCGACAAATTTCTCAATTCCCACGTCGAAAATCCTGCAGCTGCCCCTGCTTAGCCACGACAGATTTTCACTCTCTCAGGGCCATGTCTCGATTATAAACAACTAGAGATTTTTATTGAAAAGAAAAAAAAAGAGACTTTGATTTTATTTCACTTGAGAAACCGAGTACAATCAGCTTTCCTACTTAGACTAAATAGTAAATAGCTCTTGACTGATTATCTTTTATTCAGGCTAAACATCATTCAAACTAAACAAACTGATGTCATCCTTTTGTGAAGATAAAGTTGAACAAATTGTCACCTTGTTTGATCATACTGTAAAACTCAAACAAAACTTATCACTTTATTTTGTTCTCAACTCAAAAATCAACCTTTATCTCATCATTTTTCTTAAGAATGCTTCATGTTTTCCCAAAAAAAAGTAATTTACTAAGACTGAAATGTATGACCAACAATGCTTAAAGTGTGAATGATTCATCGTTTGATGACAGATTTCATATTTTAACTGTTAAATCAACCGGAAAAAAGAAAAAGAAAAAAATCACCTTTTTTTCCAAGGCAGCAATAATGCAATAGATTGGGAAGTTAGAAACAGCAGCAAGACTTGGGTTGGGTAATAAGGGAAACCGGACAGCAAAGCGCCGGAACACCCGGATGTCGGAGTAAAGAATCGGCGAGGCAATGGCTAGAGTGAGCTCAATGTGAATGGTAGCTGGGTAGACAAGAGTGCCGACATCGATGTTCTAAGGTTGAGTGACGGCTTAGAGAACGACGTCGTTGCAAGTTCAGTTGGTCATTGATCACCGTAAAATTTGTCCAAACGAATTTCGGGACCAACTTGAAATGTCATAGGATCTTGTATAAAACTTGGTTCCGGATTCATATCATTAGGCCTCTTAGATCACTTTGTACATGAACAAAAATAGATACATAGTACTTTTACAGTGTACATATCTATAAGTATAAAAACAATTATACGTAGTACTATACTATAGCACACATCTACCTATCATAATAGGATAAGTATCAAATCCCCTGATACGCTTCAGCTGTAGTAGCGGTGAGCGCACAGAATGGCTCATTGCTTCCTAAAGCCGGAGGCGTGTGGTTCGAGTCTCCGTAAAAGCCTGGCTTCTTTCTAGTAAGAGGATATATTAAGCAAAGATCACCCGAGCTTAATGCGTGCCTCATGATTAAACTCTCATCACACTCCTACGGAATCGGGACGGCGGATCCTTACGGTTAGTGCTTAACTCGCTTTTTAGAATAAGTATCAACACAATAACAACATATCGCTTCTGACACGCGCCACTCATTAATGATTAGTCATTTCTCTATTAGCCCATCAAATTTGATGGTGTCGTGAGGACATTGAGTTTGAATATGAAGTTGGAGAATTGAGAGCCTGACATAGCCTTGGTAGAGAAATCAACAACTTGATCCCCTTTTGGAACGTAACATACTTGAACTTGATCCCCTCTGATCTTCATCTTCATTATTCATGTATGTCTAATACGACACTTTTACGTATATCATATGTAAAACATTGCTACTATTACTTGTCAAGCTCACAGTCTTCAATAGAAATTGCTTTATAACAGATCGATTTGAACATTAAAGTCATTATTCTGATGCAAAGATTCGGCACTTCTAACGCCTTTGTTGTTTTGCAGGGCTTGCTAATCATCATTCAGAGATCCATTCATCCGAATCATACTCAATTATAATCCGGAGGATTTCTAACCTCGTCATAGCTCATTCTCACATCGTTTGTCAACATTTGTAGGAACAAGGTATTGTTTTTCCAAACGCTATATGCAGAACTATTTATTAAAACATTCATATTCCATTTAAGAAGCACCGGCCACCTAAATAGTTTTTTCCAAAATTTACTCTTCTACTTTAATCGCCACAAGTGACCACAAGGTCCACAATCAATCATCTTTATTAACTGCTTTTGTCATGAGTCATGTCAAGTTCCATCTGTGTATAAACTATGTAGATGTATGTATGTGAGTATGTTATGGTGCAGGATACTGATTGGTTGATAGATAGATACACCATCCATAGATGATGGATGGATGATATGAAGGTGCCTGACATATGCAGTAGGCTTCATGTCATGTCATGTTCCGTCATGCCTGACTTTAGCCTCTTCTCGGATGTAACCATGCTTGTGGTCACAAGGCAAGTTTCCTTTTTTTTTTTTTTTTTTTTTTCTAATTCCTAGGACTTTATTTTGTTTCAAGTTATGTTGAGGTTAACGAGAGAAAATGAAATAAAATAAAGTATAATAATATTTATAAAATTAAAATATTATATTGAAATTTATATAGATAAAAAAATCGATTTATGGGAGAAATTTTAATAAAATAAAATAAACGAAATAATGATTATAAAGTTCTAATTATGTATAGAAATTTGTGTAGATGAATAATTTGTGAGAAAATTTGAATGAAATATTATATCGATAAAATAACGATTAAATAGTTTAATGAAATAATAAAACGAATTTATTAATATTATTTATTCATTACCAGAAACGATCAATTTACAAAAATTATAATAAAATAATTGTAATAAAATAAGAGAAATGAATAAAATATCGAATAACTCTCAACCTCAACCCAAACCCAAAACCAATAAAGGCAAATAGTTGGTTTATAATTCCACTGTAAAGTTTGAACCTGGTTGCTCTCCTGCTGAGGCTTGGTAATATAATGCTTTTTTCAAATAAAAAATGGAAAATTGTGATAAGACACAATCTCAAATATTTTTAAGAATATGCGACAACTACATATTTTTTATATGAGAATGACAACCGCATAATTTTTATAATGGTATGACAAACAAATAATCCCAAAATCAAATGAATCTCCTCAATAATCCCGAAATCAAATGAATTTCGACAAATAATTTTCGATAAATGAATTTCGATAATAATCCCAAAATTAGTGAATTTCGATTTATGAATTTTGAAAATTAGTGATTTTCGATGATGAATTTCACAAATGAATTTAAACAATAATAATTTCAACACAAGTCAATTTCGACAATAATAAATAGTTTTATTATTTACGCAAAAGCTTCAAAACTGCCCTTCTACTCAATCACGAAATATTTCTGTCCTTCTCCCTCATTCCCCCATAAAAAAAAAGCCTAACATTTTATTACTAAATGAATTCAACCTATGTAATACAGATCATCTCTTCACATTTGACGACGCGATATACTGCATAATAATCTCCCATTTCTTTTACGTAGTACTTATGCAGGTACACCTATTAGAACGAATTATCGAATGACTCTGTGTTGTTTATATTTTGATCAAAATAAAGGTAGGTGGTATTAGTCTTTAATTTTATGTACTTTTAAAAGATGGTAATTTAACATTTACCTATAGTATTTTATTACACAATAATCATGATATTACCAAAATATGTTCTAAACTTATGCTACCTAAAAATAAATGAAGCTAGCTTCAAGTCAAATACCTAGTGATGCACTCTGCTCGATTTTCCTCTCGAACCAAGCATTATGTTGAAAGCGCTTTTGGTCCGCTTTACACCGAAAGAGTCACGACTGTAGACACTGCATGCATGTATGTAACTCCGAATTAAGAGGCTCACTTGATTCGATATCGGAGGCTAAGAAAAAAAAAATTGGCCTTTTTTATTTTGTCCTAATATATATATTTCCATTAAATATGTGGTTGGATAATTAACTGTTACAGCTTTTGTATTATGGATTATGATTAATCAATAAAGTTTTTTACCCCAAAAAATGAAGAGACATCAAGTTTAATTAACTGTCAAAATAAAATAATATCAGTATAGTGACGAATGACGATAGTACAAACATTGTGTTAGACTTATAGTGAATGAAATTTATATTAAGTGATAAAAATCTCAATGATCCATTTAAAAGAAAAGGCTTTAAAGCCTAATTTATATTATAAGCTGAAAGACAATAATCTACGAGCCATCAATATGAGACTTTTGATCATATCTTATATCTATTAAGCCACAAGACTTTCTTTTATAAGAGCCACGCGTAGCGATCATAATGACACGCGCAGACATAAATTTTTTTTTTTTTTTTTTTGGCAGCAAATATATATATATATTTTTTTTGGCAGCATTTTTTTTTTAATTCGGTAAAAACCGTGATTTCGGTTATCTTGCTATATATATAAGTCGATTTTTTTTTTTTACTCTCCGTTACATAAATCGAACCAAAGTGTATATTTCGATACGGGTCATTTTTAGTACCTCCAACAGATAAAGCACGATTCGCTTTTACATTACAATCAACCTAAAATTTTCGATTTCTCGATTCGCTTTCAAGACAACAATCAATATACACAACAAAACGTATATTTCGACACGGTTCGCTTTTTTTTTTTCCTTCGTAAAAACTGAGATTTCGGTTATCTCGTTATATATAAACCGATTTTTTTTTCGACTCTCCGTTATATAATTCAACCAAAGTGGTTCATTTTTCATGCATCCAATGATAGCTCGAGATTCGCTTTTACATTTCAATCAACCAAAAATTTTGCTTTCTCAATTCGATTTTAACATTAACAATTGAATATACACAACAAAGTGTATATTTCGATATCGGTCATTTTTTTCCCTTCGTAAAAACCGATATCGGTTATGTCGTTATATATAAACCGATTTTTTTCCCGACCCTCCGTTACATCAATCGAACAAAAGTGTATATTTTTGATACTTGCTTCATTTTAGCTACTCCAGATAACGCGATTCGCTTTTACATTTCAATCAACTCGAAATTTTCGATTTCTCGATTCGATTTCGACATAACAATCGAATATACACAACAAAGTGTATATTTTGATACGATTCATTTTTAAGACTTCCAATGATAAAAACATGATTCGCTTTTAAATTTCAATCCAATTTAATTTTTTGATTTCTCGATTCTATTTCGACACAACAATTAAATATACACTACAAATTTTATATTTCGATACGGCTCATTTTAAAGACATCTAATGTGACGGTGCGAATTCATTTTTAAATTTCAATCAATCAAAATTTTCGCTTTGATTCGATTTCGATAACAATCAATAAAACCGCAGATTTTTTTTTAAAACATCATTTATTCGGTTTTCCTTCGATAATAACCTAATTTCTGTAAAGTTATATATAAAACCAAAATTTTTAATTCGACTTCACGTTACGTAAATCGAACCAAAGTATATATTTCGATACGATTCATTTTTAAAGGTTTCCATAAATAAATATGATTCGCTTTTAAATTTCAATGAACCGAAAATTTTGATTTCTCGCTCGATCTCGACATTAACAATCAATATACACAACAAAGTCAGATATTTCGATACTTGCTTATTTTTATTACCTCCAATGCATATCATGGATCGCTTTTAGATTTCAATCAACCTAAAATTTTCGATTTTGATTCGATTTCACAAATTAATTAAAAACCGCGTATTTTTTTATTTATCAAATGTGTAAGTTCTCGATTCATTTTTTCCCATTTTCTTATCGCTGCTTTTTCCTTCCCTTTGGTAAAAACCGGACTTTCAATAGCTTGCAGAGAATGCGATATGCTTCGCCGGCTTCTATTTGTCTTGTCGCGGCGAATTATTACTTTTTAGTTTTACGCGATTTATTTCACGCCGGAGATCTATTCTTTCACGTTATCGCTGATAATGATGATGTTAAAATGCGCTTGCAGACTACCACGCTCACTAGTATATATATACAATTAATAAACTGCAAAATGATTTTAAGGTCTTAACACGTGTTACTTTTGTTTTATTTTACAAATACATTAACATGTATAAAAAGTAAGAAATACAATAAAATAAATCAATTACACCGAAATAAAGAGTTAAAAATTTATTCACACATATTTTTAGCTTTTTAATACAATGATAAAATCATTTCACACCTATAAATACAAGTAAAACACATGAGTTCTTACATTTTATGTCTACATGCATTAACTTACTTTATCTTATGAAGCAATAGGGCACTTGGCCCATTTAAAAAAATAATTAGGTTTCTTTTATTTAAATACTTTAAATCTGAGAAATTTTTGCATGGAGATGATTTTTGAGCCAAGAATCTGATGAATAAATCGTAACCATACAAATCAAATATAGAATTAATCAGTATGGCTTTTATCAATCTCACAACGCCTTCACACGCGTGAAAACACCGCATAATTATTTCCTGTAAACCTAAACGTAGAAAGTTGATGCTTTACCTAAAATTGTGTGTCTGAGTTTGGCCAATTTTATTTATTTATACAACAATCGGGAAAAAAAATCGAATAAATTTAGTGAATCTTGTTTCTTTTAATAAAAGCAGACCAAATTTAATACTGTTATATAAAAATAAAAAGGGTAGTATTTGAATATACCTGAATCCAGACGCATGCAAAACAGTAATGATGATGTTCTCTCCTTCTCACGCAAAGCCCTTCCATGCTCTTATTTTCTCTGTCTTATGATTCGCGTCTCTTGCTTTCCCCATTTTATCCCTTGCCCTTACTTACTTTTACATCTTTTGCCACTGCATTTCTCTAACATACTACTTACATAGTTACATACATCATATACAATAAATTAATTAATAAGTGAATTAATTCAGGAGTAGTTTTTCACTTGTATAGTAGGAGTGATTTTATGGTGTGAATCTGTTGTAGGAAGGTTGTACTAAGCCAAGATATTTTAGAAATATTCATTTTAACTCTTTTCACATAATACACTTTTAGCAAGTGGTATGCTAGAAATGAAATGCCAGAAAGATGCGCTTTGCACAAAACCTTCATACAACTGGCACAGCACCATAAAATTTTTGTATAGTAGTACTCATTATAGTAAAAAAAAAAAAATCAAAATGAAAGGATTTAGTAAAACTTGCAAACAAAATTACAACCGGACAACCGCCGGAAAAAACCGAATTACCTCTTACGATGTCGTCCGACTGAATGTTGAAAACTATGATTAGAAACAAATAAATAAAACAGACATGAAGATAGCTTAATTTATTTCCACCAATTCCGCTTGATTAGAGGTGACTTAATTTAATAAGGCCAAAAGATAAATGTAAGTGTTTTGATTGTGTTTTTATGTCAGATAAGATACGAGTTCCGTATATTATGATGACAATGACTATTTTATTTATTTATTTTTATTCAATTTAAAATCGTCTACAGTCATACACAAAGCGGATTGAGCCGGAGTTCTGAATTTAAATTTGGATTTGTCTAGTCTGTGAACCGCCTTTGAGCAGAAACCAAGGAGTAAACTAATTATTTTCACCAGAAAAACTAACTATACCCGAACAACTAGCCACTCACCTAATTACTTTGAGTATTAAGCTAATTACTCTTTGCCCCTTGCATCTCGACTCCAACAATTTTTGTTCCAATACTTTCCTCAACAGCCTTAACCTCAATTGTTTAATAAACAGTCTAAAATCCAGGTGTGATTTTGATTTGTCCGAAGAAACCTATTACTTGAATTTCAGTTTGAAATTGACTAATTTAGAAGGAAAAAACCCCATATGAAGCTCAAATGAACCTTATTTCTTTAACATAACTTTAGACAATATATATCTAGCTCTACAAACATTTGATAGATATTATCCACGTATGCTTAAATGAATAATCCACGAATAAAATTAATTGTAACATACACTCATACGTGTTTATACATACTTTTGAACCAAAACGAATGTTAATGAATACCTTGAATAGATTCGTGTTCACACGATTATTAAAGGATCATAATATAATGTTTGATCTCGACTCATTTACACAAACAATCGAATAAATACGGGTTTGAGCTTGTATATATAAAAATAATCTGAATAATTGGCGGGAAAAGGGCAGTTTGGACCGTGCAAAAATCACGTTCAAAACAGACCACTGTATTACATCCCCTGTACTGTACACAGAGACACAGCACTGCACATTTAGTACTACAAACAAGATAGTAGTACTAGTAGGTTACAGTACTACTGTTTCACTTTATTTTTCCCAACTAGCAAGTGAGAAGAAAAAGTCTTGAAAACCTCTCAACCAATGAAGATCCCTCCAAATACACTATTGCTTGCAACCCCACAACTTCATCAACACCCTGATCTGTATTTTTCAACCGATTCCTAAATTTGGTAGTTTATTTTTCAGTTTTCTCGAAACCGGAGTTTGTGCTATGAAGAAAGGCGTGAATTTTGCAGATAAAAAACTCAGATATAGCAAATTTTCGCTGGTTGTTTTTGTTGGTTTTGTCGCGTTTTTGATTTCTTAAGGTAGTGGAATAAGATTGTGGTTTTAATATCCTGCCAAGTGCATAACGGATGTTTGTTTTGGGGCTTTTTTTTTGCCTTTGCTTTTTCAAGTTTGTGTGAGTTAAGTAAGTAAATAGAGGAGCTTGTTTGGGGTGTTTAGGAAATTTGTGAAATTTGTTTTGTTTTGTTTGTCTTCTTGTGTTCGGTTCAGTGGTAACGCTTTTGCTTACCAAGGATTCTTGTCTGTTCCCTTCTTGTATTTGTCCTTGAATCTCATCACCAAAATTGTTGTTACTATTTCTCGAACACCTTTTTGTTTCGGTGCTCAGTATCTTCCAAAACCAAAAGCAGAAGGCAAAAGTTATACGGGTTCTCTATCTGCTTGTTATTTAGCTGAAGAGGGCTGATTTGTTCTCAGATTTACAGTTCCTTGGTTTAGGAAAGAGTACTCTCTAGGTGTTTGAAGAATTGCATAAGAAAGTTTGGGATGATGGAGACAGCCGGCAAGGATGGTAACAAGATGGGAATAGATGGAAAGTATGTAAGGTACACTCCGGAGCAGGTAGAAGCACTGGAAAGGTTTTATCATGAGTGCCCTAAGCCTAGTTCTATTCGTCGTCAGCAGCTCATTAGGGAGTGCCCTATTCTCTCTAACATTGAACCTAAGCAAATCAAAGTTTGGTTCCAGAATCGAAGGTATAGATTGTAAAATTGAAGGGTTGCTTTTGCTGAATGCTTTTAACTCGTATCATACAATAAAGTTTGTACCTTTTTGCTTATTTTTTGAGTAATGATCATAAATGTTTATTATTGAAATGCAGGTGCAGAGAGAAGCAGAGGAAAGAGGCTTCTCGTCTACAGACAGTTAATAGAAAGCTTTCGGCGATGAACAAGCTATTGATGGAAGAAAATGATAGATTGCAGAAGCAAGTATCACATCTGGTTTATGAAAATGACTGCTTTCGGCAGCATGCTCCTAATGTGAGTCATAATCTCACCTTCTCTTCATTAATTGTTCTTTTCTGCTTAAAGTGTAATCAATTTGTACATGGGATCTGATAAGTTTTGATTTTGTGTTAGTTGTAGTTATTAGTACTCTTTCATCATTTGTCTGAAATTTTTTCCTTGGATTCTTAACAGAGGGCAGTGGCTACAAAGGATGCAAGTTGTGATTCAGTGGTAACAAGTGGTCAGCACCACTTGACACCGCAGCATCCCCCTAGGGATGCTAGTCCTGCTGGGTTAGTGGGGTTGTAATTGTCAAGTGATTTTCTTGAGGGAATAACATGATTTGTGAACTTTGTTGTATTGTTTGTGTTTGTAAGTGGCTTAAGGGATTCTGAATGCTTCTTGTTTTTCCAGGCTTTTGTCCATTGCAGAGGAGACTTTAACAGAGTTTCTATCAAAGGCTACTGGAACTGCTGTTGAGTGGGTCCAAATGCCTGGAATGAAGGTATTTACTTAGCTCAAAACCGATTTATGTAGTGTATCAATAAACATCACATCTTTGTCACACATACATTGATTGTCTGCCCCTTTTGTTAACTGAAACTAAGATACAGTTATGTGACATTTACTCCTTTTGGAATTGACACAATGCTTCCCTTAACTATGCATTTCACTCGATTTCCGGCTTGTTAAAGTTGCCATTTTTGTCCTGAATTTCTTGGTTTGGACTTTCTGTTTCTTCCTGGATTGTTACAAATATAGTATTATATCTTGGTCTGGATTAACTTATTTAAGCTTCTGTTGTGAATAGTTTGGTCCGGATTCCGCTTGGAATCGCTGCTATTTCTCATGGTTGCACTGGTGTGGCAGCAAGAGCATGTGGTCTAGTTGGTCTTGAGCCTACAAGGGTCTGTTGGATGGGTTCACTCTTCTCTTTTTCATACAACTTTACTTTTAAGTAGCAAATGGAACTGAATAAAATCATGTCTTCCAGGTTGCTGAAATCCTCAAGGATCGACCGCCTTGGCTACGCTGATTGCCGAGCAGTGGATGTCATAAATGCACTGCCCACTGCCAATGGTGGAACCATTGAGCTTCTGTACATGCAGGTGAAAATTGTTAAGATTTTCTAAAGGACTTGCGGAAATTATCATATTATGTTGTGGCTAATACCTAGAGGTGTGTGCTTCAGCTGTATGCGCCAACAACGCTAGCTCCTGCTCGTGACTTCTTTTTATTGCGCTATACTTCAGTCATGGACGATGGCAGCCTCGTGGTTTGTTATTATCTCTGGCATCTTTGTAATTTTTACTTTTGTCCTTGGTATTAATTTATTAACTGTTATAAAATTGTCAGGTCTGTGAAAGATCACTTAACAATACTCGAAATGGTCCAACTATGCCATCAGTCCATAATTTCATCAGAGCTGAAATGCTGTCTAGTGGTTATCTTATTAGGCCATGTGAAGGGGGTGGTTCAATAATTCACATTGTTGATCATATGAATTTGGAGGTAAATCTTAAACTACTCGTACAGATTTATGGTTCTTGGTTATCTTATTGCTTTGAATGTTGACTTCAATTATGGTCAATCAGGCTTGGAATGTGCCAGAAGTGTTACGCCCCTTGTATGAATCATCAGCTGTGCTTGCACAGAAGACAACCATGGCAGTAAGTTACTAAATTTCCCCCTCACTTTAACCTTAAATAGTGAGTGAGATGGGCATAGCCCCCTAGCTAGTCAATGACATGGTGTTCTTTCCAGGCACTACGACATCTGAGGCAAATATCTCTGGAGAATTCGCAGTGCAATGCCACTAACTGGGCTAGACGACCTGCTGCTCTACGTGCACTTAGTCAAAGGCTGAGCAAGTAAGGATATTCTATGCATCTCAATTATTATTTTATTGTTGGTGTTCCCATCAGGAATTTCATATTTCGCTCATTCAACCAGGGGATTCAATGAGGCGTTAAATGGGTTTGTTGATGAGGGATGGTCATTGATTGGTAATGATGGCATGGATGATGTTACCATCTTTGTCAATTCTTCACCGAACAAGCTGATGGGATCAAATCTTCCTTTATTCACGCCTTTCGACAATGCTGTCCTCTGTGCCAAAGCTTCGATGCTTCTGCAGGTTTGCTTATACTATATGCTGACCGACATATTGATTTCTTTCCTTAACTTGTCATACTGCATTCTCGTGCATTGATTTTTGTCGTTGCTTGTCATACTGCATTCTGTTTCTCGTGCATTGGTTGTTTTGTCCTTCCGCGTCCTTTCTCTTTGGTGTTAAAGTTTGTCTTGTTTTGGTTGGATGATATTAATCATGGGGTGGAAGATAAAACTTCATTTATTATGGTTTATTATTTATACACATATCACAGAAAATATTTTGGATTTCCTTATCAATTACCGTTTTGACAGTTGCTTCACAGGCTGGAGATGTACATTTTTATGGTTTTCCTTCTACGCCATCGAATAAATTTTGCTTCGGTTATGGAGTTGTTAGGCACAATTAAGGATATTTAAATTTTTTCTTGTTTACTTTAAACTGTTTTGATGGCCTTTTGTGAGGATTTGCATTAGGTCAGTATGTAAAAAAAATATTAAAAAAGGTTTTTTTGTGGCCTATAATCACTTTCTTGATTTCATCTATGTGATACTTTATGATCATAGGCTTATTACTAAATCAGATTGGTACCGAAATGGTTAATTGATTAGCAGACATGGTATCTGCCTTAAAGAACCCAGTGCGCCTGTATTCCTACTTTTTATCGCTTTTGAAAATTGTCTCATTCTATCAATATCTTATTAAAAATCCTTTGGTGCTAATATTAATGTTCCCATTTTTCAGAATGTACCAGCAGCATTACTTCTCAGGTTCTTGCGAGAACATCGCTCAGAATGGGCAGATAGTAATATGGATTTGTATGCAGCTAATGGTTATAAAGTTGGCTCATGTGGTCTACCAGGAACTCGAGTTGGTAGTCTTGGGGGGCAAGTTATACTTCCACTTGCTCAAACAATCGAGCATGAAGAGGTTTGTTTTTTTTTCCTTTTCTTTTCTTTGTAACATGTTGGCATTATGTAATTGAAATTGACACATCCCGCATTCTTTGTGCTAGCAGTTGCTGGAAGTCATTAAGTTAGAAAATGCTGGTAATACTCCTCGAAGAGGCATTAATGCCACGAGACATGTTCCTTTGCAAGTAAGCTATCTTAGGGTTTAGTGTTTTGCATTTCATATTCTTTTCCTGCAATTAACCTCTTTTTATTTGATAAATTTATGCTTGAAATAGATATTTTGCAGTTTCTGTCTTTTGTACTCATTATGTATTATTATCGCCAGCTATGCTGCGGAATGGAAGAAAATGCCATTGGCACTTGTGCTGAGCTCATATTTGCTCCAATCGATGCTTCTTTTGCTGATGATGCTCCCCTCTTGCCTTCCGGTTTTCGTATTATTCCTCTTGATTCCAGCAAGGTCCTTAAACATTCTATTTTTTAAATTGGCTGAATCTATTTTGCATTTATCGTCTTGTAAGTCACACATATCTATATTTTGGCATGTGTTTAATTTCAAATTTTGGTTTTGTAAATATAGGAAGCTTGAGCCCAAACCGCACTCCTTGATCTTGCTTCTGCTCTCGAGACCGACCACTAGGAAATAGAACTGCTGCTACAGTTAAGACTGGTTCTACAAGATCTGTGGTGACACTGGCTTTTCAATTCAGATTCGAAAGCCATATGCAAGAAAGCGTTGCATCGATGGCAAGACAATACGTCCGCAGTATCGTATCTTCAGTTCAACGTGTGGCTTTAGCACTTTCTCCTGGACAGTCAGGTCTCCATGGCTGTCTTCAACCTCCATTAGGTAACCCTGAAGCTCATACACTTGCTAGGTGGATCTGCCAAAGTTACAGGCAAGTTTTGCGTGTTTCATTTACTGTTTTTATGATCTCCATTTCCATTGTGTGTTTATGCATATTTGAAAATGAGACGCTTTTTTTTCGGTTTAATATCAGATTCTATCTGGGTATGGAGCTTCTCAAAACTACCGGCGAAGGAAGTGAATCAATTGTGAAGGCGTTGTGGAGTCATTCTGATGCTATTCTGTGCTGCTCTTTGAAGGTTTGTTGCCTAATAATGTCTCTTTCATGTTCCTACGAGCTAGGGCGATATTCGTTCTTGTTGTTGCGCGCTTACGTGTTTTTTTGATAACCTGATCTTGAATTTAATGCAGGCACTGCCAGTGTTCACTTTTGCAAATCAGGCGGGACTTGACATGCTTGAGACAACCTTCATTTCCCTTCAAGATATTACTTTGGAAAAGATATTCGACGAACATGGCAAGAAGAATCTCTGTTCTGAACTCCCACAGATAATGCAACAGGTTAGTAACTTGCCTTTCTGGGCAATAAAAATGCGATGAATTACTGAAAGAATGTGCAAATTACCAAATTTAGCCTCGAATCCCGTCTTCCTCTTTTCAGGGTTTTGCGTGTCTTCAAGGGGGTATCTGTTTGTCAAGCATGGGAAGGCCGGTTTCGTTCGAGAGAGCAATAGCATGGAAAGTAGTGAACGATGAAGAAGCTGCTCATTGCATTTGCTTTATGTTTGTTAATTGGTCCTTTATCTAATCATCTTTTGGATCAAAATGTTTCTACTTTGTAGTCTATGGGGTATGTTATGTAGTAGGAGAACCCTTTCCTTAAACCTACTCTCTTGTCCCCTTTTGATCATGTTTAACCCATGACTAAGACTAGACCATGAATATCTTTTGCACTCTATCGACCTGTTTTTCGGTTTATTACTTTCTGCAATTTATTTTTCGGTACATATATGAACATGGACCGACGGCAGCTATGCCGTTAAAGTCCATTTTCATATCTAGAAATGATGTGTGGTAAATCTTCTTTGGTTAAGCAGTTGAAGTTAAATCTTGTGAGTATGGTAGCTACACAACATCACCATTGGTTGGATGTTGTTATGGTTGCTAAGTTCACAAACCACTTTACATCATTAAAATCCAAGCCTAGTGGTAAGCCTCTTACTAGGTTCTCTCTAACTAGATTTTGGACTGTATTAACACTTAACATGCCAAAGCCTCCTATGACACCCATTCACGTCACCATGCTTTGAAAGTAACCATGTAGCAGGAGCAGGACAAACAAGCAAGTTATCTAACTCAATAGTGTAGATATTGTCACTTTGTGGTATAAAGCTACATTGGTTATTAAAGATCGCCAATGGCGGACGTAGGATCTTGAGGAAGAAGGTTGGGCAATAACACGGCAAATGAAAACTTTAAGGGGGGGAGGTGGCAAATGAGGCACCTAATGTATATATGGTAGGTAGTTTTTTTTTTTTTTTTTTTTTTTTTTTTTTTTTTTTTTTTTTTTAGATTAAGAAGATGCAATTGTCTCCACTTCGTTATATGTAGACCCGTGTAATGTCCTACATAGGAATAATAGTAGAATGCTTAACCCCATATAAGTGCGAGATATAAATGACTTGTCAACTCGGATTAGCCCTTTTAGACCAAGCGATGACGGCGGTCTAAACAGTTGACCGGGTCATTTATGATTCAATTTACGCTACTGTATTCGGTGCAGGGGCGTATAACCCACATCAAGATCACAATAACAATTCTGGTATTGATTACATAGATATTTTTTCTTGTCATTCTAAGCTTACCATTTCCAAGGTTCCGCTTCCTTTAGGTGCCTATAGGGATTCATCAATGTATGCATTTATCTTCTGGAAAATTCTGATGTAGAGACTCTCTATTAGAGTGAATCGTCGGATGATTGCCACCTATAGAAAAATGTAAAACTGTTTTGTTTGTTTGTACACGCAAGCTCATCCGGGAGAGCGCCCTCGTCTAAATTTGGCTCGACCAAAAAAATTTAGCCTCGCCCTTCTGAAAAAACAACTAACCAATATATATATATATAAAATAAAACAAAACTCATGCGCTGATAATCATGAGTTTGGAAGGAAAAAAAACCTACTTATTTGCCTCTCCTACCCTAGTTTAAAAAACAAAAATTATTGTAAACTTGCAAGATTCAAAACCAAGTCTCATGTTTAGTATACTTGAGTCTTGCTAATTAAGCGTAATACATTCCTTATTCATATAAATACAATATATATATTATATTAGGTAAAATTTTGCGCCCTTAAATTCATCGATTTTCATGGGAGGCTCCAGGCCATGGCCCCTTTGGCTCTCCCCATCTGAAGCGCCATCAATCATCCGACGATTCGCTCTAATCGAGTCCTTACAATGTAATTATCGTATTCTTCCCGTGACAGTGATTTGCTTGAAGAAGGTTATATCAGCGCCTTTTGGACTTTAATTATGGCAATTGTCAAGTTTGTAATTTTAAAAAGTTAATATGGGGACTGAAACAATTGAAACACAATGGAATCTCAATCTCAATCATTGCTCTTAGTGGTGTAAATGTGTTGAATTGCTCACGAGCAATCCGGTGTTCGCTCACAATGACTCGTGTATATAGGAATTTATATGCTTTGAGCAGTTAGTTAAAGAATACGAACCAAACTCGAGCATCTTGAAGCTGGAATCGAATGTTTACGAGTATTATTGAGCTTTTGAACCTTATATGTGTTAAAATGAGCAAGATGTTAATTATCTAATTTCCCATCAACTTAAGTTTTTGTGGGAGAGTAGTTCAAGGATATGTACTAGAATTTTTTATTTTTTTTTTCAAATCAATTATTTGAAAAATGTAATTTTGACTCAAGAAATTTTATTTGTTTCGAACATTAATAGCTGCTCGAATTCGAGTTCAAGCTCCAAAGAAAGTACTACCTCCGTCCCAAAATATATGTCATTCTACCTCTTTTTGATTGTCCCAAATTATAAGTCATTCTACATTAGCATTTATTACTATTTTCTCTATCTTACCCTTAATTTATTAACAATCCAACTACTTTTCAATACTACATTCAGTCCAAAATATAAGTCATCCTAGCTTTTTTACTTTGGTCTCATAATATAAGTCATTCACAATACCAAGAGAGCATTAATGAAGATTTTACCTTATCTTACCCCTAATTTATATCAATCCAACAACTTTTATTAATCCACAATTGTTGTATTTATGATAGTCAATGAGTGTATTAGACATTTTATCCATAAATTAATTATATTTAACTACTTTCTTAATAAATGTTAAAATTCTATGATTTACTTATATTTTGAATCTTATAAAGACTTTATATCAATTTCATTAATGATAGTCAAAGATATTTTAATGATTTCTACTTGAAATTTATATCATTCAACCACTTTCTTAATCATACAAAAACATCCAAAACGACTTATATTTTTACGGAGGTAGTATATAAATCTTTTATTTCAAGCATAGTCAACCGAGTTCGAGCAATGCTAAAATTAATTTGAAACAGGCTCGAGCATTTTATTTCTTGTCAAAGCAACCTCAGATCTCGGAAAATACTTATATGGAGAGTGGTTTTAAGGTGAAGTGACGAGTAACGATCAGAACCACCCAGTTTATAAAGACAGAATGAAAAACTGTGTGTGAGTGTCTCCACATCGTGTGAAGACATCACATACGAACCACCCCTTAGATCAATTTTGATCATGATATATTTAAGAGTATGCTGAACTCGATAAATACGTATTTGGCGAAGTAAAGTGTATATTTGATAGTATAAGATTACATTTATATTTTTATTATTACCTGATGATTATACATTATGATTTATTTACTATATCTAATCACAGCAAGGGCTTGTAATTTCCTTTAATTTCTTACCACTTCCATTACATCACATCTTTTATCGACTTTTTTTCTTTCTTTCCTTTTTTTCTTGTTAGAAAGCTCTTTGCAAGTTTGCATATTTATATGTTTGTTTTTACCTGCTCCTCGTTTAAAACAACGGCCGTGTGTGCTGGAAACCTTCTCTGCTAAGTAAACTTTTGAACTCTTTCTCCCTTTATAAAACACACACACACACACACATTCACCCTTAAAAAAAACACACACACACATTAGGTCTTTTGACCGGGAAATACTTGTGTGGTGTCTCCACACGGTGTGGAGACACCGTGTCAGACCATACAATTTTATTTTGTATTTAAACCGTGTGGGTCTGATAGTTTTACCCGTCACTTCATCTTAAATTCCTTCACCACACAGCCACACAAGTATTTTCCCTTTTGACCAGTGCTTTGGTTGCTTAATTCTGCGGAGACCAGCCATCGCCGGTTTACAAAAAGGGCACCCCGTTTCTTGATTGTTTAATAGTACAATGCATGACAGTTGTCTTTTTTTTTTTTTTTTTTCTATCTCTTTTCAATATACTCCTCCCATTTCACAATAACTCTGACGATTGTTAAAAACATGCACATTAAAAAAATAATTAATTGTTTTGATTTTGATTAGATAAAGACTCAATACTCTTATAGAAACTAGAGTAAATAATGCTACTGCATTTAAGATAGTGTATGCAAAAAATAAAGAGATGTTATAAGAAAAATACATTAAATTTTGTATTGGAAAATTTTCTAGCTCAGTTATTTTAGAACAAATATATATATATATGCATCGTTTATGTCGAGAATTATAGTATAAACTTTAGAACCTTAACTTTCAAGTAACCATCATGTGAAGTTTATATACTAATTTCGTCAAAAAAAAATATATATATATATATACTAATTAATCATATAGATGATACATTATAAAAAGTTGTCATAATTATAAATATTCGTCAGTGGGGATTCGGAAATCAGGCCATGTCAACGTCTGATATTTTTTTATAAGGTTTTTACCTTTTTAATATTTTTTAAAAGTAATATGTAGTTATTATTGACATGAAATTGTGTTATCCGTTGATAATATTGACGGGTAAAAACCCTTATAACCAAATCAAGATTATGGACGGGGCGAGAGTTCCTCCATCATTATTATCGACGTGAAACATATTTCCCGTCTATAATATCGACGGAAAAACTGTCATACAGTCCATAACAATGAAATGTGTGGAGTACTACAAAATCAATATAATGATTGTTATAAATAATGAATAATGGACGGGGCCATTGATATTATATGATAACGCTGAAATTATCACGGTTGTCTCAGCGGTGGTTTTATATAGTGGATATCCGCTTATGTGATGTATTTGAGTGATGAAGGCCGGTGGTGTTAGGGTTTAAGCTAAAGACTTAGATAAAATATCTTCGCGGCGCGGTTACGGGGTCGTTAGGACCGCCATCCACAGGATCGCCGCTTCTTCATCATGTCCCAGCTTCTTTCTCCGCTATTCACCCAAGGGCTTGTGCAGCTTCTCTTATGTACCCTTTCAAGGTCGCAGATCGCCCACCGAGCTACTAGTGACCTTAAATGTTTGAAGGCTCTTGGCGGGGACTCAACTCGGCGACCTCGCTTTGATTGTCGTCGTGGACGCTTATGACCACGAACCTCACTATCCAACCTGGTGGCTAGATAGGTTTTATCCGGTGGTTCATAGGTGGCGCACTATTAGACATATCATTATAGACGGGTAAAAATTCTCGCTTCATCCAAAATAATTTTTTTGTTATTGATCAAGCGAGAGTCTTATTCATTGTTATTATCGACGTGAAATTGTGATTCTGCCGATAATAACGACAGATAGAACTCTCGCTTTGTCAATAAGTAATCCCGATTTTGGCTATGAACAGGTCGAGGTTCTTACCCATCGATAGTAACACAAGTGAATGTCAATAATAACGACGTGCTACCTTAAAAGAATGTCAAGAAAATTAAAATTTTAAAAATATGTCAGACCCTGAGAGAGTTTGATTTATGAATTTCCGTACGTGTCATATTTTCACTCTACATGCAGGAGCGGACCTTGGATCCCGGACAATGGGGGCGATGATTCTAAAGAATTTTTGCAATAAAAAAATGTATAAATGTAGTGTTTTTTTTTTCCGTCCCTACGATAAAAACCCTACTATATTATTCTGCAAAAACACGACTATACATTTCGCTTTTATATGATAAAAACACTACTCCCTCCGTTTTTTTTATATGTCGTAGAGAAAAGAATCACACAGATTAAAAATATAATTAATATGCCTAAAATATAGATTGAAAATGTTTTTTATTGAAGATGTAAATAATTCGTTGGTAAAAGGAGTTTTGGCATTGAAAATGTATTTTTATTGGAGATAAAACAATTTATTGGTAAAGGATGAAAAAATAATAAATGATGACGGACATGTAAAATGAGAGATAAATAAAAACAGAAAGAAATTCAAAAATACGAGATAGAAAAAAACGGAGGAGTACTATATATTGCGAATTGAACGCATTAACCCTTATACTTATAGCAATAAAAATTTAAAACATTACAAACAATGTTTTGGACGGAAACCAATATTCCGAAACCGATTAATATTTTTAAAATGTTTTATTTTGATAATAACTATGTATTTTTATTTACACGACAAATATTTTATGTAAAATTATCAAATTACTGTAGATGATAAGGGTGAAAATATATTTTATGAGGGGAAAAAAATACACAACATACATATAATAGTGTATTATCCGGATCCGCCCCTCTCATAAGGGTGGATCCGCCCAGTCTACATGATGTCACACTCCACTTATGATAGTCTTATTAATTAATAAACTATATTAAACAAGTACAACATGATCCTTAATCATCATCTTCAGACATTCACCCTAATTATAAATTAATTATATATATTGAGCCGATAAAGGAGAGATTATAATATAATAAATTGAAGCTTCCTCACACCACCATCTCTGTTTAGTTTGATGATGATGTTATTAAAGTGCAACTACAATGTGTACCTTTTCACCCTCCTCCTATGTATATATACACCTCCAATTTTTGTGACAGACATGCATCACAAAATATCCCACCACCTTCAATCTTGAATAAATCCCACCATATTTTTTTTTTCTTTCTACATCATCTAAATCCAAAAATGGCAGAAATGGAGTCAAATATCCAAGAAAAAACAAGCATAGAAATGGAAGAAACAAATGTAGCAAAGAAATTAATGCATATGGTTAAAGTTGTTTACTTCATGCTAAAAAAAGGGATATCCAAAGGAAAACTCATAATGGATCTCAAGTTCTTGATGATGAAATGTCACAAGAAGTTAAATGGCAAAACAGTCCACAATCTCATCTCCCACCACAACCATAACTGGTCCTCCGCCTTCTCCGCCATCACTTCCGCCGCCCACCACCACCGCCGACCCCACGGCGATGACCAAACTCCTCAATTCAAATCCCATTAAATGAGTATGAATTCAGCTGCAGTAACAGCCCTGCAGCTAATTCCCCTGCTTTTCAGTTCCCTTCCATTTAAAGAAACGCAAAAGATTAATGAAGATTATATAGCTGTTAGAATGGCATTTGAAATGCTGAATAGTGGTGGGACATCGCCGGCATTGCCCGGATTTGGGAAAAGTCCGATGGTGAGGCAGCTTAGGATTACGGATTCTCCGTTTCCTGTAAGGGATGTTGATGATGAAGATAGTCATGTTGATGAAGCGGCTCAAGATTTCATTGAGAAATTCTATAAAGATATGCGGCGACAAAATGCTATGGTTGAGTAGCCATTGCTCGGAAAATTCTGATGCATGAAATTCTGTTAGAACGGATCGGATGACTGCCACGCCAAAAATATATAAAGTTGTTTTGTTTGTTTGTGCATGTATCGCTTATGTGACTGATCGTTTCTAATAATAAAAATCATATAACGTAATTACTCTCATTGCTCTGCTTTGGAAAAGATCGTAAAATGGTGTTGTGCTTGGAATAAAACGGAAGGACGAAGTCAAGAATTCAATTTCGTGAACGTTAATGGATTATATTAAGATCATCGACCACATAATTTTTTAGTGTAATTCTTTTTGGTTAGCCTTCCTAAATCTTATATGTATCCTTGATTAAAACGATATTGGGTGGTTTTTTTTTAAAAATCAATTGAGCAGCCCTAGCTAGGGTTCATTGAATCATTTTAATTGTCTGAAAAATTGTAAAGCAATTGATCCGCTTTCTTGCTCTTCTTCTTTGTCATCAATTAAGTCAAAGACATTTTGCATCACTTTGATATATACTCGTCTTTCATCATATACCCATTGCATCATTGATTACAACGAAACTCTGAGGCGGCAGGGCGACCGACCCCTAAAAGATATAAAAATAGGTATAAACAATATGAATTTATACATATATACAAAAAATATTTGAAAAATATATTCACTTTAAATTTGTAGTGTGCACATATGTTACTTAATTAGAGATCGATCTGAAGGATAACACAATTTCATTATGTGTATAATCCGTATGGTTTAGATATATATCTTGACATATGCAAACTATATATACATGTGATATAAATCAACTTCTCCTGATGAATTTACTTTCTTACTCCCTCCCCCTTATCACAACATGTTGTGATGCCTCTACACAGCAGAGGATCCAAGCCTCCGTGTGAAATACTTTATAAAATTCTTCTATGTTAATCAATTTCGTTGTCATACGGTACTTTATAGTTTATATATATGTTATCATAAATCGAAATATATGATTCATTCATTAATATAAATCTCAATAATTGTTATAAACACAGACAGAAAGCTTGCAGTTTAAGAAAGAAACAAACACAGAAGCAATGCAAACGTAACGAATGACGGAATTGATAAAACACAGAAACAGAAAGAACATAACAATTTAATGTGGTTTCCGACGTTGTGCCGACTACTCCACGGACAGAAAATGAGATATTTTATTATGCACAGAATTACAAGGTATTCCTCACAAAGTGAAAGACACACTCTTGAAAGGCACACTCTTGCATTGATTACAACATTGGTATTTATAGACACAAATCCCGAACCCTAACAGTCAAAGATCTTTGTCGGAATTCTCATAAATACCCCAAATGTGGACCCACTCAAAATTGTTATCCACTGCAGAAAAACTCACTCAAACCGACTTCCTGCTTTGTAATCAATCGCCCAAATATAGAACTCAATATACTTCAAGAAAAATCGATAGTCCGTAAACCGATCACGACTTGACGAAGAAACTCAGTTGCACTTCATCAAACTGGCTTTCACAGAATCAATATATGATCGGGTCAATCAGTTATAATATACTCGACCACCATAAACCAATACTAGCAAGAGGACTAGCCCATCGTAGTATAGCTATAGTGAATCAAGGTCGATCCCACAGGAACCAATTGTGGATCATTTTATATACAAACAATTAATTAAACATGTCAAGGACATAGAGGCGGTCTACGACCAACATAAGACAAGAAAAGTAAATACACGACTCGACACAACGTAATTAACCTCCCCAATTATAGTCTTTATCGTTTGGACCTAGATAATTTATATGATAAATCGAACTTATTAATCAATCCGTTTGTATCTATCTTAGATTGGCTACGGGAGTCATCCTCTTTAACTTGACTTAGCACCGGTAAGTCACTAAATCAACGTGATATTGTTACGTGACTTCGCTTTTAGTGCCTCCATCTCATATAACTCACACGCTATTTACGACTAAGGATGCCGATATTAATCGTGACACCTCGCCTGGGCAACATTCCTGTGGTTAGGCGTATTTCCTAAACGATCGCATCGGTCTGCGTCCCTATTAACAATTACCACACGGTATCATGTTAATCTACGATTTACGATATAACTAGGTGAGCTCAATTCCCAAATACAAAACCTACCTAGATCTCATTGAAAGTCCCGAATATCATTCATGAGCCAACCTAGGAGCCCTATATTGGTATTTCCTAATCATACGCTAATTAAAACAGACGAGCAACGTGGCCGTAGCCATACCTACCGAGATGATAAATTCTATTAAGTTAACCTAACCATAAAGACGTGGCTATTTAACGGATAAAAGCAGGCTCGGTCGACCGAATAGTGGGCTCGGCCGACCGAATGGTCTTTTTTCCCCAGATTACATCCCTGAACGTATCTCTCGGCGTTTCATCATACACAACGGATTAAACAAAGAATTGTAAAGCATTCATATAAACTAACTTAGATACACATTAATTAAACAATGCGATTCATGGATAGAAACTAAGTGTATGACGTAGGTTATGGGATCCTCATAGACAAGGTGTCGCCACATCCCTAACGTCATAGCCTAGATCTACATCATCTAGCTATGAATTAACTAACTCAAACAATAAAGCATAATTGGGAGGGATTAATTACTTAAAAGAAAGAAATGAAAATTAAAGGCTTACATAATGCAAATTTTAAATTGTTTGAAACACCCTCAATAAACTACATTGAATCAAGATATGAATAGAGTGATTTTATTGAATGATATTCTAAGGTACTTCATTCTCAATTTCGCAATGCTTTGCTTATATAGGATTTTGCCGACTTAGGTGGGTTCTAGAAGATAGGCACGACAAAAGCCCTAAACCGCCTCGAAAGTGACACTCGGTCAACCGAGAGTGACACTGGTCGATCAAGCACTAGGCTCGGTCAACCGAACCTAAACTTGGCATATTTAACACGCTTTTCTTCGTTTAGCTTGTTCCCCATCGCACGCTTTTTGCGTTGATCTCGATTAATCCGTCCATTAATGCTCCGATTTCTTCTTTTATCATCTTGAGATCATTGATTGAACAATATTAATCCTTCCGATTTGTCGTGATCTACACAATAAACATTTATCGCACAATAAATCGGCGTTTTAATAATGAAAACGGATAAATACCAAATATCATATTAATAATCACTTAACATTAAATAATAAATATAAACATGTGATTTAATATGAAATACACATTATTAATCTCGATTTAAGGTCAACGTTGATGACTTTTACGGGTATAATTTGACCGTCATCAACTACCGCCCACTTAGACTTTGATCGTCCCGAACAAAGCATCAATAAGTCATTCCCCAAGACAACATTTTCTATGGTCAAATCATACTTACACAAGAAACTCAAGTCAACTCATACTAGTCATGCTCATAAGATATCCATTATTCACTACTTACTATGAATCGAAGTGATGTGTGCATGTGCATTTAGTTTTATATATTCGTGGCAAGATTAGAGATTATGCTAACTTCGCAATCTCAACCTACCAACCTCAGCATTCATACTTCTTATGCCTCGCAATGGTTAGAGCACTAGAGCAATAAGCAAGAGCGTATCTATAGGGATTTTGGACTTGGAGACCGAGTACTACTCAAAGCCTCTTAAAGAGTTGCATATTCTTTTCATATCTTTATATTTTTCAAATACTATCAATCTCAAAGAAGAAAACTTTTTAGAGTTTCCCCCTATCTTAGATCATGTATAGCATCGAATATTACCACAAGCGCGGGGCTACTTTGGTAATGTTACTACAAGCCTAGTGTTTTAACGCATTGTCAAACACAGGTACGACTCAAGCTTATTACTCCGCTTTTGTTGGCAAGAATATCAGAATACATCAGCAGATAGATATTGACACTAAGTTTACATAACCAATCATCTATGCAATGTACACAATATTCGTCAGTTATTATGATTCGTGCGGTAAACTCGATTCATAGATTGAGTAATCGAATAATAAATAACTACTTGCAAAAACGGGCATGAATATCCTTAAATTTACTTAACATAAGTATAAAATGATCACGTTCTCATGAAACTTGGTTCCTTTCCTATCAATTCTTAGCTAGGAACTCACAATTCTAAGGGTACGAGATACATAATATGGCATTTATTCAATTTTTTCAATCATGTGCCGTTTCATTCAATTTTCAATTATAACATAACATAGCTAAGTCTCCTACCCCCCACTTAAACATGGCATTGTCCTCAATGACAAAAATAAATGAGAAGTTAAGAAAAAGACTTAGCTCTGGAAACGGCTCTGAAGTAAAGGAAAAAGATCGGAGTAAAGTTCAAAGACGTTGTGGAGAAGCAAGTGAAAACTCAGATAAGCGCACAAACTCCACGAAACCGTTAATAACACCATGTCTATGGAAGTTATAGAATAATGTGGCGATAATTAGGTATGAATACCTAAAAGCAGCTTTAAGCCACTTTATTTTATACAACCAAAGACAAGAAAAATACAACATAGAAAGAAAAGTAAACAAGCAACTAAAGATGGTAGTCTTCATCTAAAAACCGGGTGGATAAGACAAAGATCAAAAAGCATAACCCCATGTGGGAAAACACGAGGTGGACTGGCTCACTATTTATTCAGTCCAGTATAAAAGAGAAACTTGGTAAGGTACAAATGATTGAATGCGACCTATTGACTAAAGATAAAATCAAATACTTAACGAAACTTCTCGCTTGCATTGAATATCAACAACTTTAGGAGATGTAACTACTCTCGAAATTACTAATAACCCAATGTATCACGTAAAAGTCATAACCGTCATCAACAAGGTCGGATCGGTGTGATAATGTAGAACAAAACTTATCATCTAGAAATGCCGGAATAGACGGAAAAAATGTGAGAAATTTAAAACTTCCGGTAGATAGATAAGTTGTACTATTGATCGAACCAAAAACCTTTAAAATCTAGCTAGGGTCAGAGCTACACTTACCCCAACTAGGATCATGAAAATCAAAATGATAAAATATAATCATTAAAGCTGAGCAATATTTCAAATTCCGCAACACAAAGGTATTTTGTAAACAAAATGGAGGTTGAGAGTATGATGGGTTTAGAAAAAGATACACATAAGGATGGGTAAGAAATTGTGTTTATGGGTGGGTTGAAAATGGTTAAGGCATTGAGATTGGGTGGGAGAGTGAAACGGATGGAAAGAAAGAGAGGCGATGAAAGAATGGTTAAAAATGTGAACTTTCGGGGCAGATTGGTGAGAGGATCGAAAAGTTTGAAGGTGAAAAAAGTGTAAAGGGAAAGATAAGGATAATTGCAGAATGAATTGCACACCACTTTGTATTTTCACTTGGATCACCTAAAAAGTTTTAGAATTTGACCAAGATTGTTCTTGTTCGCACCAATCATTCTCTGTTACATTTTCAATAATTCTCAAGTTCTCTTAATGCTTCCATCTTAAGGTGGATTGCTAAATTTCTTTTTCTTTAGCAATTTCTCGACTCTCCTACGGAACTCTATTTCACGTGGCCTATATTGAGTAAAAAAGTTTTGCACATCCTTAGCCCAATGGCCATCAGAACACGGCAAAATAAAAAACCTCAACATATGTCACGTTACTCTTATTGGACTCAAAGAAAGAAAAACCTAAAATCCTAAAAAGAAATCCTAAGGGTTTTAAAGAAGTAGTTCTGAGTTTAAAGTCCTCAGCTCGACTTTCCAAAGATTATCCTTGTCAGTTATCATTCTTGGATCGCAAGATTTTGACCCTTTGCGCACTATAAGAGGTGGGCTTGTTGCTTTTGCGGATTAATACCCTTCCCTTGGTTGTGAGACCTAGGAAACGACATTTATCCATACCATTTATCCAAAGCACTTACCTCGGCTCTCGTTTTAGGAATTAGTGAATTCTAAGAAACTCGGTTAAATTACGGTTACTAATTACGGTTTTGGCCTTGATAATAAGAAACAATGAATCAAAGTACTCCGAATAAGGTCGGTTATGTAGGCAAGCCTATGCCGTCTTATTCGTTGGAACATATGTGATGATTCAGGCCAATCCGTCAAGATAAGCCCGTTTAGCCCGAAGGCTTATCGGCTATGCTAAGTCTTGTCGAATCGCTGTAACGCATATCACACGTGGAGGGAGTTGATTGAGCCGGCTCGCTTTGAACTCGCCCACCATGGTTAAACCATTTCCGAACCTATGTACAAAGATTCTTCGATTTCTAAATTGTCACCCAAAGCGTAATCTCGCTTTTTTGTTTAAGGTGGGTTCACCGAGAAGCCATCACCATAAACATCAACGAAAGCCGAAGATTGCGTTCTTTCAAAACTCAACGCCTTCTTTAGATTGTGAATGCTTAAACTACACAATTTGTTGCTCCCATGGCCAAGTAGAAGCAATTTCATGCATAGGACCATGAGATTTTAACAGTAACTATGAGGAACTCTTTATTCACTTGCTTCCTTCAACTACTACATGTTTCCTACACACCTCTAGATGAGATAGATTTGAAGCGTAACCTTCCACACTAAAAATTATTCTTACAAACCAACTCCGGGCTAAGATTCTTACTAAGATTCATGTATAGGCTAACTAATGCTCAAAAAACCAAAGGTAATAAAACATAAGCAAAAAAAAGGTAGTACCTTGCCTTCAACATTGTACCACGAAGAATTTAAGCCTTTAAAAATTTTTTCCGGAGCCATCTTGGTGCTTTAAAGGTATTGCTTCCATTGCTTTTCCCATTGTAGATTCGTAGCTCCACATGTTGTTGGGTTATTTTCACATGCTTGAAAATTATCGACTTGGATTATTGTTTCTCTGGTTTCGCAAACAAGCGGAAAACAAAAACAAACAAGCCATAGATCGATTTTAACATGGTTTCCCATGCTACTATCGGACCTACGGATTAAACATACGGAGATAAACAGACACGCCAAAGTCCCGAAAAATAACCAGTGCTCGGCGGCGTGGCGCGATCTTCTTGGGAGCGAAAACCAAATGTTCTAGATTCGGGAATTTTACACAGAGCGTATAACCGGAGGGACTCAAAAACATGTAAAACAGACTTAAAGCGTAAAAACTCGACATGAATAAAAATTATTTACATATAAAATTGACCGTTGGTTCCCCGGCAACGGCGCCAAAAACTTGATCGGGGTCAATCAGGTTATAATATAAACGACCACCATAAACCAATACTAGCAAGAGGACTAGGCCCATCGTAGTATAGCTATAGTGAATCAAGGTCGATCCCACAGGGAACCAATTGTGGATCATTTTATATACAAACAATTAATTAAACATGTCAAGGACATAGAGGCGGTCTACGACCAACATAAGACAAGAAAAGTAAAGACACGACTCGACACAACGTAATTAACCTCCCCAATTATAGTCTTTATCGTTTGGACCTAGATAATTTATATGATAAACTCGAACTTATTAATCTTGTCAATCCGCTTTGTATCTATCTTAGATTGGCTACGGAGTCATCCTCTTTAACTTGACTTAGCACCGGTAAGTCACTAAATCACCGTGATATTGTTACGTGACTTCGCTTTTTTAGTGCCTCCATCTCATATAACTCACACGCTATTTAACTCTAAGGATGCCGATATTAATCGTACACCTCGCCTGGGCAACATTCCCGTGGTTAGGCGTATTTCCTAAACGATCGCATCGATCTCGCCCTATTAACAATTACCGCACGGTATCATGTTAATCTACGATTTACGTATAACTAGGTGAGCTCAATTCCCAAATACAAAACCTACCTAGATCTCTCGCTGAAAGTCCGGAAGATCATTAATGAGCCAACCTAGGAGCCCTATATTGGTATTTCCTAATCATACGCTAATTAAAACAGACGAGCAACGTAGCCGTAGCCATACCTACTGAGATGATAAATTCTATTAAGTTAACCTAACCATAAAGACGTGGCTATTTAACGGATAAAACAGGCTCGGTCGACCGAATAGTCGGGCTCTCGGTCGACCGAATGGTCTTTTTCCCCCAGTTACATCCCCTGAACGTATCTCTCAAATAAGTTTCATCATACACAACGGATTAAACAATGAATTGTAAAAGCATTCATATAAACTAACTTAGATACATATTAATTAAACAATGCAGATTCATGGATAGAAACTAAGTGTATGACGTAGGTTATGGGATCCTCATAGACAAGGTGTCGCCACATCCCTAACGTCATAGCCTAGATCTACATCATCTAGCTATGAATTAACTAACTCAAACAATAAAGCATAATTGGGAGGGATTAATTACTTAAAAGAAAAGCAGAAAAATTAAAGGCTTACATAATGCAAATTCTTAAATTGCTTTGAAACACCCTCCTCAATAAACTACATTGAATCAAGATATGAATAGAGTGATTTTATTGAATGATATTCTAAGGTACTTCATTCTCAATTTCGCAGCTGCTGCTTATATAGAGGATTTTGCCGACTTAGGGTGGTTCTAGAAGATAGGCACGACAAAAGCCCTAAACCGCCCCGAAGCTGACACTCGGTCAACCGAGAGCTGACACTCGGTCGACCGAAGCACTAGGCTCGGTCGACCGAACCTAAACTTGGCATATTTAACACGTTTTCTTCGTTTAGCTTGTTCCCCACTGCACGTTTTGCGTTGATCTGATTAATCCGTCCATTAATGCTCCGATTTCCTTCTTTTATCATCTTGAGATCATTGATTGAACAATATTAATCCTTCCGATTTGTCGTGATCTACACAATAAACATTTATCGCACAATAAATCGGCGTTTTAATAATGAAAACGGATAAATACCAAATATCATATTAATAATCACTTAACATTAAATAATAAATATACACATGTGATTTAATATGAAATACACATTATTAATCTCGATTTAAGGTCAACGTTGATGACTTTTACGGGTATAATTTGACCGTCATCAACTACCCCCCACTTAGACTTTGATCGTCCCGAACAAAGCATCAATAAGTCATTCCCCAAGACAACATTTTCTATGGTCAAATCATACTTACACAAGAAACTCAAGTCAACTCATACTAGTCATGCTCATAAGATATCCATTATTCACTACTTACTATGAATCGAAGTGATTTAGTTTTATATATTCGTGGCAAGATTAGAGATTATGCTAACTTCGCAATCTCAACCTACCAACCTCAGCATTCATACTTCTTATGCCTCGCAATGGTTAGAGCACTAGAGCAATAAGCAAGAGCGTATCTATAGGGATTTTGGACTTGGAGACCGAGTACTACTCAAAGCCTCTTAAAGAGTTGCATATTCTTTTCATATCTTTATATTTTTCAAATACCATCAATCTCAAGGAAGAAAACTTTTTAGAGTTTCCCCCTATCTTAGATCATGTATAGCATCGAATATTACCACAAGCGCGGGGCTACTTTGGTAATGTTACTACAAGCCCAGTGTTTTAACGCATTGTCAAACACAGGTACGACTCAAGCTTATTACTCCGCTTTTGTTGGCAAGAATATCAGAATACATCAGCAGATAGATATTGACACTAAGTTTACATAACCAATCATCTATGCAATGTACACAATATTCGTCAGTTATTATGATTCGTGCGGTAAACTCGATTCATAGATTGAGTAATCGAATAATAAATAACTACTTGCAAAAACGGGCATGAATATCCTTAAATTTACTTAACATAAGTATAAAATGATCACGTTCTCATGAAACTTGGTTCCTTTCCTATCAAATCTTAGCTAGGAACTCACAATTCTAAAGTACGAGATACATAATATGGCATTTATTCAATTTTTTCAATCATGTGCCGTTTCATTCAATTTTCAATTATAACATAACATAGCTAAGTCTCCTACCCCCCACTTAAACATGGCATTGTCCTCAATGACAAAAATAAATGAGAAGTTAAGAAAAGACTTACTCTGAAACGGCTCAAGTAAAGGAAAAGATCGGAGTAAAGTTCAAAGACGTTGTGGAGAAGCAAGTGAAAACCTGTATAAGCAGACAAACTCCACGAAACCGTTAATAACACCATGTCTATGGAAGTTATAGAATAATGTGGCAGTAATTAGGTATGAATACCTAAAAACAGTTTAAGCCACTTTATTTTATACAACCAAAGACAAGAAAAATACTACATAGAAAGAAAAGTAAACAAGCAACTAAAGATGGTAGTCTTCATCTAAAAACCGGGTGGATAAGACAAAGATCAAAAAGCATAACCCCATGTGGGAAAACACGAGGTGGACTGGCTCACTATTTATTCAGTCCAGTATAAAAGAGAAACTTGGTAAGGTACAACAGATTGAATGCGACCTATTGACTAAAGATAAAATCAAATACTTAATGCAGAAACTTCTCGCTTGCATTGAATATCAACAACTTTAGGGAGATGTAACTACTCCTCGAAATTACTAATAACCCAATGTATCACGTAAAAGTCATAACCGTCATCAACAAGGTCGGATCGGTGTGATAATGTAGAACAAAACTTATCATCTAGAAATGCCGGAATAGACGGAAAAAATGTGAAATTTAAAACTTCCGGTAGACAGATAAGTTGTACTATTGATCGAACCAAAAACCTTTAAAATCTAGCTAGGTCGAGCTACACTTACCCCAACTAGGATCATGAAAATCAAAATGATAAAAGATAATCATTAAAGCTGAGCAATATTTCAAATTCCGCAACACAAAGGTATTTTGTAAACAAAATGGAGGTTGAGAGTATGATGGGTTTAGAAAAAGATACACATAAGGATGGGTAAGAAATTGTGTTTATGGGTGGGTTGAAAATGGTTAAGGCATTGAGGTTGGGTGGGAGAGTGAAACGGATGGAAAGAAAGAGAGGCGATGAAAGAATGGTTAGAAATGTGAACTTTAAGGCGATTGGTGAGAGGATCGAAAAGTTTGAAGGTGAAAAAGTGTAAAGGGAAAGATAAGGATAATTGCGAATGAATTGCACACCACTTTGTATTTTCACTTGGATCACCTAAAAGTTTTATAATTTGACCAAGATTGTTCTTGTTCGCACCAATCATTCTCTCACTACATTTTCAATAATTCTCAAGTTCTCTTAATGCTTCCATCTTAAGGTGGATTGCTAAATTTCTTTTCTTTAGCAATTTCTCGACTCTCCTACGGAACTCTATTTCACGTGGCCTATATTGAGTAAAAAGTTTTGCACATCCTTAGCCCAATGGCCATCGTAACACGGCAAAATAAAAACCTCAACATATGTCACGTTACTCTTATTGGACTCAAAGAAAGAAAAACCTAAAATCCTAAAAAGAAATCCTAAGGGTTTTAAAGAAGTAGTTCTGAGTTTAAAGTCCTCAGCTCGACTTTCCAAAGATTATCCTTGTCAGTTATCATTCTTGGATCGCAAGATTTTGACCCTTTGCGCACTATAAGAGGTGGGCTTGTTGCTTTTATGGATTAATACCCTTCCTTTGTTGTGAGACCTAGGAAACGACATTTATCCATACCATTTATCCAAAGCACTTACCTCGGCTCTCGTTTTAGGAATTAGTGAATTCTAAGAAACTCGGTTAAATTACGGTTACTAATTACGGTTTTGGCCTTGATAATAAGAAACAATGAATCAAAGTACTCCGAATAAGGTCGGTTATGTAGGCAAGCCTATGCCGTCTTATTCGTTGGAACATATGTGACAGTTCAGGCCAATCCGTCAAGATAAGCCCCGTTTAGCCCGAAGGCTTATCGGCTATGCTAAGTCTTGTCGAATCACAGTAGCATTACATCACACGTGGGGAGTTGATTGAGCCGAAGCTCGTTTGAACTCGCCACCATGGTTAAACCATTTCCGAACCTATGTACAAAGATTCTTCGATTTCTAAATTGTCACCCAAAGCGTAATCTCGTTTTTGTTTAAGGTGGGTTCACCGAGAAGCCATCACCATAAACATCAACGAAAGCCGAAGATTGCGCTCTTTCAAAACTCAACGCCTTCTTTTGATTGTGAATGCTTAAACTACACAATTTGTTGCTCCCATGGCCGATGAAGCAATTTCATGCATAGGACCATGAGATTTTAAATGTAACTACGAGGAACTCTTTATTCACTTTGCTTCCTTCAACTACTACATGTTTCCTACACCTACAGATGAGATAGATTTGGGGCGAACCTTCCACACTAAAAATTATTCTTACAAACCAACTCCGGGCTAAGATTCTTACTAAGATTCATGTATAGGCTAACTAATGCTCAAAAACCAAAGGTAATAAAACATAAGCAAAAAAAAGGTAGTACCTTGCCTTCAACATTGTACCACGAAGAATTTAAGCCTTTAAAATTTTTTTCCGGAGCCATCTTGGTGCTTTAAAGGTATTGCTTCCATTGCTTTTCCCATTGTAGATTCGTAGCTCCACATGTTGTTGGGTTATTTTCTCACTACTTGAAAAATTATCGACTTGGATTATTGTTTCTCCGGTTTCGCAAAACGTAAGAAAACAAAAACAAACAAGCCATAGATCGATTTTAACATGGTTTCCCATGCTACTATCGACCTCACGGATTAAACATCTGAGAGATAAACAGACACGCCAAGTCCCGAAAATAGAACCAGGCTCATTGGCGTGAAGCGATCTTCTTGGGAGCGAAACCAGCCGTTCTAGATTCTGGAATTTTTACACAGAGCAGATAACCAGAGGGACTCAAAAACATGTAAAACAGACTTCTAAAGCGTAAAACTCGACATGAATAAAAATTATTTATATATAAAATTGACCGTTGGTTCCCGGCAACGGCACCAAAAACTTGATCGGGTCAATCAAAGTTATAATATACTCGACCACCATAAACCAATACTAGCAAGAGGACTAGGCCCATCGTAGTATAGCTATAGTGAATCAAGGTCGATCCCACAGGGAACCAATTGTGGATCATTTTATATACAAACAATTAATTAAACATGTCAAGGACATGAGGCGGTCTCACGACCAACATAAGACAAGAAAAGTAAAGACACGACTCGACACAACGTAATTAACCTCCCCAATTATAGTCTTTATCGCTTTGGACCTAGATAATTTATATGATAAATCGAACTTATTAACCACAATCCGCTTTGTATCTATCTTAGATTGGCTACGGAGTCATCCTCTTTAACTTGACTTAGCACCGGTAAGTCACTAAATCAACTGTGATATTGTTACGTGACTTCGCCTTTTTTAGTGCCTCCATCTCATATAACTCACACGCTTACGACTTCTAAGGATGCCGATATTAATCGTACACCTCGCCTGGGCAACATTCCTGTGGTTAGCGTATTTCCTAAACGATCGCATCGATCTGCATCCTATTAACAATTACCTCGCACGGTATCATGTTAATCTACGATTTACGATAACTAGGTGAGCTCAATTCCCAAATACAAAACCTACCTAGATCTCATTGAAAGTCCCGGAAGATCATTCATGAGCCAACCTGGAGCCCTATATTGGTATTTCCTAATCATACGCTAATTAAAAGCAGACGAGCAACGTGGCCGTAGCCATACCATCCGAGATGATAAATTCTATTAAGTTAACCTAACCATAAAGACGTGGGCTATTTAACGGATAAAACAGGCTCGGTCGACCGAATAGTGGGCTCGGTCGACCGAATGGTCTTTTCCCCAGTTACATCCTGAACGTATCTCTCAAATAAGTTTCATCATACACAACGGATTAAACAATGAATTGTAAAGCATTCATATAAACTAACTTAGATACACATTAATTAAACAATGCAGATTCATGGATAGAAATTAAGTGTATGACGTAGGTTATGGGATCCTCATAGACAAGGTGTCGCCACATCCCTAACGTCATAGCCTAGATCTACATCATCTAGCTATGAATTAACTAACTCAAACAATAAAGCATAATTGGGAGGGATTAATTACTTAAAAGAAAGAAACAGAAAATTAAAGGCTTACATAATGCAGCCCTTAAATTGCTGGAAACACCCTCAATAAACTACATTGAATCAAGATATGAATAGAGTGATTTTATTGAATGATATTCTAAGGTACTTCATTCTCAATTTCGCAGCTGCTGCTTATATAGAGGATTTTGCCGACTTAGGGTGGTTCTAGAAGATAGGCACGACAAAAGCCCTAAACCGCCCCGAAGCTGACACTCGGTCAACCGAGAGTCGACACTGGTCGATCAAGCACTAGGCTCGGTCGACCGAACCTAAACTTGGCATATTTAACACGTTTTCTTCGTTTAGCTTGTTCCCCACTGCACGTTTTGCGTTGATCTGATTAATCCGTCCATTAATGCTCCGATTTCCTTCCTTTATCATCTTGAGATCATTGATTGAACAATATTAATCCTTCCGATTTGTCGTGATCTACACAATAAACATTTATCGCACAATAAATCGGCGTTTTAATAATGAAAACGGCTAAATACCAAATATCATATTAATAATCACTTAACATTAAATAATAAATATAAACATGTGATTTAATATGAAATACACATTATTAATCTCGATTTAAGGTCAACGTTGATGACTTTTACGGGTATAATTTGACCGTCATCAATATACTTAACTGAAACTGACCATCATTCTCAGTCTTCAGTTTCTCAGATTAGTTCCACCAGATCAATTTATCAGTTTAGAGGTCAAGTCACCAAAACTGACAAATCTCTACCTTGACTTGAACTCTCATTCAATGTCATCAGATTGCATAATCAGACGTACTTGTACCAGATGCATTCGTCAATGCCATGATGTACGCATGCGCAATTCTCCTCGAGAATCCACTCGCTTGATCTCGCCTCAACCGAGTATCCGATTTCGTTTACAAGCTTTGAATATTCGAAGAAGTCCGCATACAAACCGAAAACTTGCTTTGCTGAACTGGTTTAGTGAACATATCACCAGGATTCTCCTTGGTGCTGATCTTCTTCACTACAACCTTCTTCTCATTTCTCAGAAAATGATACCTCACATCAATATGATTGGTTCACTATGTTGAAATAGTGTCTTAAACCCAATCAGGTTGGACTGGGTCGGATCATTTCTACTATTTTTATGATTATACATAGATTAAATAGCTTTTTCGTTGTCATGTATATGTTCTTTTAAAGAACCAATTATGAATTGTTATATGATAACGTCTTTAGTATTAAACTATGATAGAAAAACCATGATAAGCGATTATGGTTGATAAGATCTCTAATCACTTTAATAAGTTTGATACTTAAATGCCTCTAGGCTGATGTACTATTAAACAGGGCATTGATAGTATGAACAGGCTAGCACGTATTAGATGTCTTCTGTCTTTAAGGGCTGTTAGGTGTAGTGCCCGAAAGATAATTATATAATTGTTTTAGGACAGAATTAATAATTCATCTTATTATATGCATGTATGCTTATAATTAAGACACTACTGAAAACCCTGAGTACCTCATTTATGTAATCACATAACTCAGTGTATGGCTATACACAAGAGGATTGAGTTAGTGAGATGTAATTAAAATTAACTTAGTCTGTAGTGTTTATTAATCTGAGTACGGGTCTCAAGATTAATTTGCTAATAATGCGCACATAACACTTTAGGTGTGACAGTCTTATCCGGACTGTCGGTAATAGGGTACCTAGTGGGGCATTTATATATGATGATAATCATATAGGGCTAGACCGATTTGATTTGAGTTCTCGATATAATTCCGTAATCGAGAAGTCTTATCGAATCACAAGATGATCATATATGGATTAATCTTAATCTCGAGGTGATCACAGACATTTAACGCTTAGACTAGGGTAGAGTTTGATGTGTTAGTAAGGATCACTTCAAGTGATGTGGTCCAAAGACTTCTCGTTGGCTCTATTCTAGGATGAGTGAGTAGTCTGTGCTATCACAGATATGGAATCCATTCCTTCCCTCAGGAAGTAGACAGAAAGTTCCCTTATTTGTTAATCCTAGAAACTGATCGATGAGCTCAGTTCATATTATATTAGTTATGAACTAATTGGTCACTAGGGGGTTAATGGTAAATAAGGATAAGATGTTTCGAGAAGGGTTTACGGAAATATCCCGAATCAAAACGAACAGTCTATGGAGGATCTATCCGCATGTAATGATTATATCAGTGGACACCTTACAACTCATAGTTGAGTATAAGTTATCTATATTCGGCAGAGTTCAGTTTCGGGTTTATGGTGGTGTAATCCCGGAATTAATAGATTGAATATTATTGTTCGGTCTGACGAATAATTTTATTTAATTTATTGTAGCTACTGAGTATGGGTCCATGGTCCCCGACGTGGCTCCTAATATAGCATATACGATTTCTCGTCGTTTCACCTCAATTGTAATTAAATAGTTGGGTTGAACTATTTAATTGATATGTGGATTAATTGTTTAGTTGAACTAGATAATTAAATACATGGAGAAGAATTTTTTCATGGACTCGGCCCAATGTGTCAAAAAATGCGCGTGGACCTTATTTAATTAGGGTGGGGCGCATTTTGTGTTATTAATTATTAAGGAATTAGTTTTCTTGGATAATTATTTAACATGTGATTTATCTTTTATTTGTTAATTGATAATTCATGAAATATTAGATAATAATATTGTTTATCCTAATTTGTTTGGGATAATTATTTTATTTATCTTTTATTTGGAATAAGGATTAATCTAATAATTATCTCTTAATTATTGAATCCTTGGAGGACAAGAATTACTCTTCTATATAAAGAGAGTTTTCCCAAGCCTTTTGACACAATACATAACACGCATATTTGGGAGTAAATTAGCTTGGATTTTTCAGCTATTTACTTAGGGTTCAAGTTTTAGAAAAACTTCAGGATTTTCTAAGGTAGCATATCGAGGAGGTCCGGCGGCTTGAAACACCATCCACCTGGTGGTGCTTGGAGACACACGCTGGAAGACTTTGGCTTCTCAACTAGGCTCTCAACTAGCTTGGATTGATCTTTTGTTCTTGGCGTTTTGCACCATTAAAAGGTTGTTAATCTAAACCCCCTCGTAGGTTTAGATATATTATTTTATGTATTTTGGTTGATGTTAAGGGTGATTTTGTACGTTTTATAACGATATATTTTACGATGATTTTCCTCGTATTTATATTATTTGCATAGGAATTGGCCTTTATATTGAAATATTAAGCGAGTGATGTTTTTAAGGGTCTAATTGCAAAAGTGATTAAATTATGTGTTTAATTGCTGGTTTTATGTTTATTCGTATGATGTTACATTTTTCATGTTTCTATCATGTTGTTAGATACGTTTTCATGATGAGTAAGGAGCTTAAACGATGATCACATGAAGATGGAAGAGTTGAAAGATGTTTAAGTGAAGAATTATTGAAGAAACCGGAACCAGGCACTTCATGGGAATTTTGTCCACTTTTGTAGCCACTTTCAGGAAAGTTGTCTTGATGTAAGTTGTAGAGGATTTAAATAGCTTTCAACGCATCTTGAATCACCTCATTCGAGCCCTAGAAGTGAAGTTATGAGCAAAATACTGGAGTCGAGTAGTGGGCGGGCGTCCATAAAAGTGAATCGGCGTCGTAATCGTATTTTACATTCGAGAGTTCGGACGCCAGATCGAACGCGGCGTTCATTCTCCGTCCCAGAGCATGGACGGGCGTCCAGCATTGAGGACGGGCGTCCACGGCCGACCTTCAGCGAAACCGACCTAAAAATCTATAAATAGGCGCGTTTTACCAAACCCAAAACAGACAATTCGATCCCTAAACCCTAGGGAGCAGCTTGGCTGCGTTTTTACTCCTTTATTTTCCAGTTTTTATGCAATAAAACATCTAGATTGGATAGTTAGATTATAAATCCGGTATTCCCCAAGTGCAGGGATCGTAGTATAGCGATTAATACCGGAGTCGATCTCAGGGAATCGAGGTTGTTTAATCTAGTTCGATTAATTCTTCTAAAATTGTCACTACTATTTATTACTAAACCTAAACTAAAACGGAAAATAAACTGGACAGAGGATTGTCAGTCCAAAGCCAGGAAAATATCGTTGCGAACAAAATAAAGAAAACTATAACTAAGAAAAACGATAAATCTATCTAACGAAGAACAAGCAATGATCCACCTATCTCACAACCCTCAATTCCCTCTCTAGATTGTTTAGTGATGATTTTAACTAAAGATGTGGTTCACCTAACTAAGGCATGAATTCCTACTCTCGTAGATAATTCGTCTTGCAATCTTTTATCTCTCGATCTTAAAGACTAGCGCTTTCAATTCAAAGGTGTAAGATTTATTCAATCTAGAAACCTAGATTTCTAACCTAATCAACTCTCGTTACTTATAGGTTAAAAGTCTAATCTTTCCTATGGTGGTCTAGGTTTACATCGATTTTCATCATATAGTAAACATCAACATGCAATATATCTCTCGATTTCAATTGCAACATAACAAATAAACATCGAAAAGAAACAACTTTAAATTAAAAACTCACAAACATCCAAAGATTGAAATCAAGTTGCTGTTGAGATTGGCTTCACATGCTTGTTCAAGGAAGCCTTAGCCTCTAATCATTGTAGAAATCGAACAAATAAACTAAAAGAAATTAAAGTGATTCTTGGTCCGAAAATCGCAGCAAAGTCGCCTCCGAGGGCTGTGGCGCCTAGGGTAATGTCGTGGTGATTAGGGTTGAAAATAACACGCATATTTATAGTTTTTAAAGTCGGTTTGTTTGAAGGTCGGCCGTGGGCGCCCGTCCTCAATCTTGGGCGCCCGTCCATGCTCTCTGGACGGAGAATGAACGCTCGTTCAAGATGCTGCGTCAACTCTCGAATGTAAAATACGATTACGGACGCGATTCACTTTTATGGACGCCCGTCCCACTACTCAGCTCCAGTGATTTGCTCATAACTTCACTTCTAGGGCTCGAATGAGGTGATTCAAGATGCGTTGGAAAGCTATTTAAATCCTCTACAACTTACATCAAGACAACTTTCCTGAAAGTGGCTACAAAAGTGGACAAAATTCCCATGAAGTGCCTGGTTCCGGTTTCTTCAATAATTCTTCACTTAAACATCTTTCAACTCTTCCATCTTCATGTGATCATCGTTTAAGCTCCTTACTCATCATGAAAACGTATCTAACAACATGATAGAAACATGAAAAATGTAACATCATACGAATAAACATAAAACCAAAGAATTAAACACATAATTTAATCACTTTTGCAATTAGACCCTTAAAAACATCACTCGCTTAATATTTCAATATAAAGGCCAATTCCTATGCAAATAATATAAATACGAGGAAAATCATCGTAAAATATATCGTTATAAAACGTACAAAATCACCCTTAACAACTCCCCCACACTTAGCTTTTGCTCGTCCCGAGCAAAACAAAACAAAGTAAAGGCTCGAGAAAAGTATAGACATCTTAACACATATACCACAGATTCAAATAAATTAGATGTTCACCCACGTGAGTGTGTGCATAGCCATAACAAACTTCCACTAAATCCAAACTTGAGGAACTCAAAGTAAAACTAGCTAATACCCCCTCGTAGAATAGCAATAAATGACACTCATAAGGTGCACCCTACAAACGTGACATATCCTGAAAAGAATGATCGAACATATCTAGGGCCTTTCTGAAATACTCAGAGGATAATCCCTACAGCATATCTATCAGTTTATACTGGGGATAAGATTAAGGATAACTAAGCCTTATATTCATTTCATAACAATTCTTAAGTTGATTGAATTCATTCACTTTTTAAACACACATTAGAATGAGCTATTGCCCTCATAGCAGAATAGGACATTTCAAGATAATACCCTACCTTACTCCAATCATAAGGCAGCTTTTCCTAACTGTCGTGAGCTTTTAGCCATCATAGTGGTATAGGACATACGTGGTATACCCTACCGCACCCAAATCATCGACTAGCTTTCGACACACACAAATAATTTCATATTAATTCAACTTTTTCACTTTGACAATAGCTACGTGTTACTTATCACATTCAAACTTCTAGATATTCACAGTATCTCATACTTTGGATCTAAATACAAACTATCATAAATCTCACGATATATACGTAGCACTAAGCACATGACTTATAAGATAATCAAAAACTACTAATCCAAAATGGGGTATAACTTTATATATTAGCTCATCATTCACTATGGCTCGTGAAAAATAAATCTTGGTGAAACAACTAACTTACTAAAAATATGGTATACAAAGATCAATGACTACAACAAACCGAACAAAACGTGTATTGCCTACTCGACAAAACAAAAAACAAAAGTGTCGAAAAATTCTCAAAAAATTAAGCCCATTTTGCACGAAACATCATATATTAAGCAAACGGTAGATACATAGCTTATTCCCCTCCCCACACTTAAATTACAACATGTCCTCATTTGTGCGAAATAAAAGAAAGAAAGAACTTAGCCGATTGTCGTTCGAATGGGAGCAACTCGGAATGATGCGCGACACCAGAATGCTCGAGGATATCGATGAGATTGTGGACCATCCACGGAAAAACCGACACCGTCTCAAACTCACAAACGCTATCAAGACTATCTCGCACACTTGACAAACACGAAAAGTATCTCGGGGGCGGGAGGGAATTATATCATATGAAACACAAGAGATAATCGTTTAGATGGAAAAATCACCGTCCAAAGAAAAGTGCGAGAACATCCAACCGTCAACCACAAATACGGAGCATGATTCACGCAATACCCTAACTAGACCAAAACTAAACTAAGACACACAAAAACAAGAACAAAAGAAAATAAAAAAGCAGATATCTAGGGTGCCCCTAGTAGCGCTTTTGGTTTATGTCGTTAGCTCGACACAGGTGAAGCTCAGCCTGGATCAGGCCATTTAACCTTTCTTCCAGCCATTACTTCGTGTGAGCTCTGATCAGTGGTGTGGCCGCAGAAACAACATCTAACGCATGGGTTAAATCTTTGAAAGCTCTCCATACCTTTTAAGTTTCCCCATGGTTGCATTCTTTCTTTCTTCTCGGTTCCTCTCGATGACTTTTAAGTTGTCGCTCCTTTCAAACTCTTCCATATCAAAGACTACCTGCTAGAACATCTTCGATTTAACACAACCGTCATCCTCGTAAAACAAATCGGGTGAAAACTTCGTCAAAGTGGTTGACTTGGAAGTCCCACACCCGAGGATTTCGAGGAATTTAACAATCAAAGGCTTTTCGTTATGTTCACCTATATAGTGCTTGCACCTCGACCATTAACTCGAACGGTTGATCACCATAACCTCGTAATTCTAGCACACCTCCAGGGAATGATTTGGAGAATCTCGAAAGGACCGGACCAACGTGTCCTCAACTTGCCAGAAACAAATGCAACTCCGGAATTGTAGAGTAACACTTGCTCACCGACCTTGAATTCTCTCTTCTTTGTCTTGGCATCGTGGAGTAGTTTCATCTTCTCCTTACTAATCTGGCGCTTTACGTAAGCTTGGAGTCCGAATTCATCCACTCATGCAATCTGCTGCAGCGGTGTTTGCCACAGATTGGGAATCGAAGTTAAGAAACTTCGTAGCCCAATCGCCCGTGCTCTAGCTCGACGAGCGAGATGACATGGTTTCCGTAGACCATTTGATATGGCGATGTACCCATAGGGGTCTTATAGGCGATCCTATAAGCCCAAAGTACATCGTCCAACTTCGAACTCAGATCTTTTCTATGACTATTCACCGTCTTCTCCAGATTTTCTTAAGACTCACGTTGCTTCGCTCAACTCACGACCACTAGTCATCGGATGATATGGTGTGCCGATTTTATGGTGAACACCATACTTCTCGAGGACTTTCTCCAAAAGTCGGTTACAAAAGTGTGTCCTTCATCACTTATCAAGGCACGTGGACATCCAAACCTCACAAAGATATTCTTCTTAAGGAATTTCATGACCGTTTATGATCATTGTGAGGAGTGGCTATTGCCTCTACCCATTTCAAACATAGTCAACGCAGACTAAGATGTATTTATTCCCGCAAGATGATGGGAATGGTCCCATAAAATCGATACCCCAAACATCAAAGACTTCGCATTCAAGGATGGGTTTCAAAGGCATGTCAAATCGCCTTGTCAAAGCTCCGGTTCTTTGACAACGATCACAAGCTTTACAGAAAGCTTCTGTGTCTTTAAAGATCGTTGGCCAATAAAACCGGATTGAAAGATCTTCGCAATCGCTTTCCAAGGACCAAAGTGACCACCAGTGGGTCCACTATGGCATTGCTCGATTATATCGCGTTGCTCGATTTAGGAACACACCTCCTCAAAGAAACCATCTTTGCAAATCTTGAAAAGGTAAGGTTCATCCCAAACGAAATATTTCATATCGAGAAGAACTTCTTCTTCTCTTGATAAGACATTTCAGATCAAGGTATTTGGCATGAAGGTAGTTCACAATGGAGGAGTACCAAGGAACATCCGGAGAGCGGCCATCGATCAACATGATGTTTTCTGAAGGAAAGTAAAGATCTATATCATCTGGTTCATTCTTTTCCTCATTTAACATCCTAGACACATGATCCGCTACTACATTCTCACTGCCTTCTTTCTTGTCTTTGACTTGAACGTCAAACTCTTGTAGGTCGATATCCAACGCATGAGCGCGGTTTAGCATCCTTTTTAGTCATCGAGATATCGCAGCGGCGTGATCGATCCACCACGATCGACACTTGAGCACCCAGCAAGTAACTACGGAACTTGTCCATAGCAAACACTACGGCCAATAACTCCTTTTCGGTAGTCGTATAGTTAACTTGCGAAGGATTCAACGTGTGGCTGGCGTAATAGATAGGCTGGAACTTTCCTTCGATTCGCTGTCCTAAGACTGCACCAACAGCATAGTTGGATGCATCGCACATAAGCTCAAAGGGCAAGTTCCAGTCAGGTGAAATAAGAATTGGAGCAGAGATCAGACGATTTTTGAGCTCCTCAAACGCGTGCTTGCAACTATCATCAAAATCAAAAGTAACGTCTTCTTTTAGTAAGGTAGACAGGGGCTTGGCGATCCTTGAAAAGTCCTGGATGAACCTCCTATAGAAGCCGACATGTCCGAGAAAACCTCGGACTTCCCGAACATTCTTAGGATAGCTCATCTTCTCAATAGCTTCTACCTTGGCCCTATCTACTTCTATACCTTTGGCGGACACTTTGTGGCCAAGGACTATACCTTCATCTACCATGAAATGGCATTTTTCCCAATTAAGCACTAAGTCCTTTTCCACACATCTTGACAACACCCGATCAAGATTATCGAGGCAATCATCGAAGGAGTGACCAAAGACCGAGAAGTCATCCATAAAAATCTCCATGCACTTTTCAACTAGCCCACAAAGATTGCCATCATACACCTTTGAAAGGTGGTTGGGGCATTACTGAGACCAAATGGCATCCGCTGTAGCGAATGTACCATAAGGGGCGGTGAAAGTGGTCTTCTCTTGGTCATCGGGATCGATGGGTATCTGAAGTATCCCGAATATCCATCCAGGAAGCAGTAGAATGCGTGCCCCGCCAGACGCTCAAGCATCTGGTCAATGAAGGGAAGGGGGAAATGATCTTTCATTGTGACCTCATTGAGTTTTCGATAATCGATACATACTCTGTATCCAAATGCTGAGCCTCAATGCTATCTCTTCTCCCTTCTCATTCTTCTCAATAGTAATTCCACCTTTTTTGGGAACTACCTGAGTTGGGGATACCCACTCACTGTCTGCAATGGCGTATATGATACCCATATCTAGAAGCTTAATGATCTCCTTCTTGACTACCTCTTGCATGTGAGGGTTGAGCCTCCTCTGAGGTCGTCTCTACTCTGCTTTGCACCCTCCTCGCCTTGATCTTGTGCATACAGATGTCGGGAGATATCCTCGGATATCTCCCACCGCCATCCAAAGGCTTTTTCATTTTTGGCAAGACGTTTAACGATTTAAGCTCTTCTATCTGAGATAGCTTGGCAGAGAGATGATCAAAGGAAGCTTGTCACCTTCTCTTAAAAACACATACTTAAGATGTTTGAGTAACGGCTTGATCAAATCTACGGGAGGATCCTCTGACTTGATTTAAGATCGCCACTCTTCAACTCAACATCGCTGAGCTTACTTAGTGGTCCTACTGCCAAGGCTTCTTCTCTTAGCTCATCCTCAAAATCAGCTGCTAACTGGTCTAGATTAACCATACCATTACTATTGAGATTATCGATCAATCGCTCATATTCCGCTTCCACACCTTTGACTTGCTCGTCCATACGATCATTGAAGTCATCAAATGACTCAATCAATAGAAAAGCCGGTTGGAGAACCGGAGGGTACTTGAATGGATTTAGAAACACGATAGCTCACCTCCTGGTCACCAACTCGAATGGTGACATGCCCACCATCACAATCGATGAGGGCTCTGGCATGTAGATAGAAAAGGTCTTCCGAGAATCAAAGGACACTTTCACTTTTCTCAATATCCAAGACGTACTATCAACTGGAAAGGTAAACCTATCTATTTGAACCAATACGTCCCTTAGGATCCTGAAGCTTTCTTAGAGGACCTGTCAAATGACTGCAGTTCATGGTAGTGGGTTCTAGAAGATTACTCAAACCAAGTCGATTGCAAACGGACAATGGCATCAAGTCGATGGATGCACCCAGTCACATAAGGAATTCGGAAGACTAGGCCTCCCATCTCGCAATGTGAGCACAAATTTGCCCGGTCGCTTCTCTTGGTTGGTAAGTCTTGATAATTGACCATAGAACACTCCTTACCAATTGCTTGATCCATTCCTGCTAACTTCTTCTTGGAAGATACAACATCCTTGATGAACTTTGTATACTTAGGCATCTCGACCAAGACCTCGGATAATGGCAAATTTACCTGAGTATTTTTCAGAAGGTTTAGCACCTTCTCGTACTTTTTGTCTTCAACCAATGGAATGTTGCTCTTCCTCGGTGGAAACGGAAGCTTTTTCAAATCCTCCTCGGAAAATACTTTCTTCGAGGTCGAACTAACTGCTTTGTCTTCCACATCTTTCCACCTCACCGTCTTATCATTCTTTTTATTAGTCAGGGGATCAGCCACCTGACGATCATTTGATTCATCACTCCTCAGGGGATCAGCCACCTGAGGATTCTTAATTGATTCTTCATTCCTCAAGGGATCAGCCACTCGAGGAATCTCAATTCTTTCACCTATCGAGGATCACCACCGATGTCTTTCAACTTCTACACCTCTCGGGATCACCACCGAGTACCGCTTGTAGCCAAGGGGATGATGGGTGCTCGACTTCCCTCCCCGCCTTATCACTCGGCGGGAGGGGCTAGTGGTTTCCTGGTTGGGGACCACTCGGTTGAGTACCACTTAAGTTCATTGCCCGGCCTCTCCTCCACCGTATGGAAGTGAAGGAACCAAGTCGATGCATTGGCCAAGATTCAATTCGATGATGAGCTACATGACCACCTTTGGGATTTCTTTCCGTGGAGTTTGGCATCCGCCTACGATGGTCTAGAAGCTTGCCGGGTCGACCATTTGCTTCTCAAGGTGCTTGATCGAATTCATCAACAAGCTGGATATTATTATTTTGCTCCTCTGGAAGTTATTGTTCTCGCTCCTTCACTCCTTCCCGATAGAGTCCAATCTAGCTTCCAGGATCATCAACGTGAGATGGACCTTGAGAGTTACGAATGTTTTGAGAGAAAGGTTGGCTGGACCGACTTTGAAATGCAGGATTTGGATTGTTAGGCCAACTTTGATTTAACCCTTGATTTGGATTGGAAGAATTCAAGTTCGGGTTCTGATTAAAATTAGGGTTTCGATTGAGATTCGAGTTTTGATTGAAGCTTTGACGGAAACCCTGATTTTGAAAATCGCCCGCGGCAGAGAATTGATTTCAAACCTCTCGATTCGGCCGGCCATTGAAGGCATTGATCTCTGCGTTACGTCCAATCATAGGACAGAAACGCAGCGATGTGCCCATATCGTCACATACTTGGCATGCGACTTGATTATACATGGCCCATGATTCTCGACAAAGATTGACTTGATAAGGAACAGGGGAATTGAATTGACACCGCCAACCATATGGCGGTCGAGAGCAATTCGCGATGCAGAACTTGAGAGTTACAGTAAAAATGAAGGAGTCGATAACTTCGGATTTGGAGGCGTGGTAAGCGTAGCCACCGCTTTGCTTGACATGGCAATCTCGTTACGCATTTTCACCTCCTCGATCCTAGGAGGAGGTGGTGGTGCTGAAACGACTTGAAAGGAGGGGGCATAATTATATTTGGCAATGTCTTGAACAATGCCCACCCCTCTTGGCGCGTTTCTCCTCAGAAAGCCCCACTGATGAACTATTGACCATGCCCTTGGTGAGCTCGGTCAATCCACCGAAAAAGGTATTGACTTGCCTCTGCAAGTCTAACCCGTAGGTGGGGCATTTACGAAGAAGAAGAGCCTTAAATCTCTTCCATGCCTCAAAGAAAGATTCTGCTTTCCGCTTGATAGAAATTATAAATTTCCTCAAACATTTGAATGTCTTGGCGGTGGAAAGTATTGGCTTAAAAATTCTTTCTCCAATGCAGCCAGTGTGGTAATGGATTCGGAGGAGAGAGCTATACCACTCTTTAGCTTCTCCTTCAATGAGAACGGAAATAATGTCGGTTTAATCACATCCTCACTCACACCTTGAATGCGTGTCGTACCACATATCTCCAGGAATGTGTGTACGTGTGTGTGAGATTTTCGATAGGAACCCGTGAAACATTGATGCATGCCGCATCATCTCGAATGAGACCGGGTTTGAGTTCGAAAGTTTGTGCGGTAATGGTCGGGTAAGACGATAGCCGGGTTGGCGATTCTTGCACCAGGGCATGGCGTAGTCGCCAATGTCCGTCTATCTTCGGCGCCATTATTACAATTTCTTCGATTTCCTTTGAAAAGATAGCTCAAACTCTTGATCTTCGGCTTTTCCTTCGTCAAAAGCGAAGTCTTCGCCTATTGGGTCGGACTATGGTACGCTCGATGTCGAGGAGCAAAGTAATGGTCCTTGTGACTACGAGTTTGCATAAACCGATCCCAAAATCAAGTTGAGAAACACTCGATCTAAGGAAAGGAAACCTAAAAACTAATAAATTAAAGACTGATATCTAAAAGATTAAAACCTTAATCTAAGATCAAAACCTAAAGAAAAGAGAAGAAAAGAGAAAGATTAAGAAAGAAAGGGGGACGGACGGGCGTCCACTTATGTGAACGAAAGGCCCGCCTTCGAAAATAGACTCAACGAAGCGTCCCAAACGGTGAACGTTCGTTCAAGGATCGGAAAACGCTCATCGGAATGAAAATTTTATAGTGAACGAAATGCTCAAACTAGTGGACGCTCGTCCATGTGCAAGATTTTTCGAATGTAAACGATATCGAACAAAGCAGAAAGCATGGGAAAAAGAGACAGAGGAAAGGATAACTAAACCTAGAGGAATCAAAGACTATGAAACTTAACTACGAAAAACCCTAATAACCAAAACTATAAACTACCTAAGAAAATTTAAAACGAGAAAAGCAGAAAACACTAAAAAAAGAGGGAAAAACATGTGTTGAAATCTTCTAACCCCAAAATGGAAGGGAAAACAGTGGATTTTGACTCGAAAGCGGTGTCGGACGGCCTCGGGCAGATCCGCCACGTCGTCGCGCGTCGAACGAGCTTTCCGAATTGGGGTCCTGCGCGCGCAATCCGACACTCGAGCCAAAGTTATGGCCAAAATACTATCAAGTGCTATAACGGACCCTTTTATCCTAAAATTTGATCGTGAAAGATGTGGAGTCAGATGATTCAACCTAAGAAACCTACCTACGACACTTACCTACGAAAAAAGCAGAAAACCTAATTGAAATAAAAATAAAATCGATGGCGAGGCGGATGCACGGGCGTCCAATTAATCGGGCGGGCGTCTTCCTGGAGAAGAATCTGACGGGCGTTCGAGACTAATCGGGCCTTTCGTTCGGAGCGAATAGATAACGAAATAGATCGACTTGATTGGACGAAGCGTTCGGTGATACTGACGTCCGTCCGGATCAATCTGAGACAGAAAGAACGCAAAAGCAGTATGAAAGCAGAAAGCAGTATCAAACTAATTATCTAACTTAATTTCAAAAGGAAAGATTTACTACAGGATCGATTTCTAACAACTAATCTAACTACTAACTAACTAATTATGAACGCAAACAAATAAAATAAAGTCAACAAATTAACTAAAAAAAACAAAAACAAAAACTAGGCAACCGTCCGGTTCCCCGGCAACGGCGCCAAAAACTTGTCACGGATTTTATCTATGCAAAACAAACAAGTAATATAATTTATAAATCCGGTATTCCCCAAGTGCAGGGATCGTAGTATAGCGATTGATACCGGAGTCGATCTCAGGGAATCGAGGTTGTTTAATCTAGTTTTATTAATTCTTCCTAAGAACGTCACAACACAAAACAAAACTAAAAACGAAAACAAACAAATAAACTGGACAGAGGATCAACAATCCAAAGCCAGGAAAGATCGTTGCGAACCAAACTAACTAAACTAATTGTAATCTATAAACTAAGGAAACAACTCAATTAATTTAACGAAGAACAAGCAATGATCCACCTATCTCACAACTCTCAACTTCTACCCTAGATCGTTTGGTGAAGATTAAATAAAGGTTGTGGTTCACCTATCAAAGGTATGAACTTCTACTCTCGTAGATAATCCGCCTATCAATCTCTCATCTCTCGATCTATAAGATTGATGCTATCAAAACAAGGTGTAAGATCTCTCAATCTAGCAACCTAGAAATTCAACCTATCAACTCTCGTTATATATAGGTTAAAAGTCTAATCTTTCCTATGGTGATCTAGGTTTACATCGATTTTCATCATATAGTAAACATCAACATGCAATTTATCTCTCGATTTCAATTGCAACATAACAAATAAACATCGAAAAGAAACAACTTTAATTTAAATACTCACAAACATCCAAAGATTGAAATTGAAAACGTTATGGAGATTGGCTTCACATGCTTGTTCAAGGAAGCCTTAGCTTCTAATCATCACCAAATCGATCAACAAAATAAAAGGAATAAAAGATGTTTTTGACTGAAAAGAAACAACAAAAGTCGCCCCAAGGGGCTTGTAGGGCCGCTAGGGTCGAAATATGGTGATTAGGGTTGGAGAAATCGCGCCTATTTATAGATTTTTAGGTCGGTTTCGCTGAGTCGGTGCCGTGGACGCCCGTCCACTATCTTGGACGCTCGTCCAGCCTCTATGAACGGAGAATGAACGCTCGTTCAGAACGCGTCTGAACTCTCTGAATGTAAAATACGATTCTGGACGCCAGTTCACTTTTATGGACGCCCGTCCACTACTCAGCTCCAGTATTTTGCTCATAACTTCACTTCTAGGGCTCCAAATGAGGTGATTCAACATGCGTTGGAAAGCTATTTCAATCCTCTACAACTTTCATCAAGAAAACTTTCCCTGAAAGTGCCTACAAGTGTGGACAAAATCCCCATGAAGTGCCTGGTTCCGGTTTCTTGATCATTATCTCTTCCTTCTTCAATCTTTATCTTGATTTAGCTCGAATTATATCAACATTTGATCATCAATTTAGCCTCCAACATGTACCTACATGACATCAAAAACACCGCAAAACGTAACACAATCCAAATACTCGTAAAACCATAATTAAAACACATACACAACCTCATTTTGCGAATAAACTAATTAAAAACTCACTTGCTTAATAAATCATTTAAACACTCGTTTTCTATGCAAATTATACAAATACGGAGGAAATCATTATCAAATATAACGTTAAAAACCGTATAAAAATACCCTTAACAGTTGACTAGATCTAGATCTATACTATTCCGCTGCGTAATCGGTTGGATCTTGATCCATCTGGCGATATTACATCTAACAAAGGCTAGATCTCGTCTATCGAAGTATGGAGACACTTGGACTGTTCGTGGACGTGTATTAGAGAATGCGTACGTTAGACTGACCCACTTACACTGTTAAGTGTCACACTATATATGTGGCGGTTGTGTAATTATCCTTAGGACCGGAGTGTACATGGCATCACGGTGTGGGTTGTCATGCTTTGACACTATTGAGGGTTCCCCTATCCATGGGGCGATCATACGGTAGTGATTGTGTGTGATATTGAAGCATGCAGAGTATACATGTTTAGTCGTCCGGAAATCGCGTACCCTTAATAGTAGGGGTGAATATCCGAAATGGCCTTCTTATAAGGAATGTCTAGCTCTTGTGAATCTTTGCAAAGTGGGAGTAAATGTGTTATTCCGAGAGAGCATGATATCCGTTATAAGATCTGATCGTTGATGTTTGACACTCGACAAACGACCGTATGAATATTATTATAGCGATATGATTCTATTTACACGGTAACTGTTTCACTTGAAAGGTAGTAGTCATTGCATTTGCCTCTTCAGATGATTGGGGGTCACGGTGTGTTGCTAGACGCTATCCCGTGATCGTTATGTATGAAGGGCATTTTCGTAATTTGCACTCTGTGCCTACGGCCAAGATATTCGAAAGCCTATCGGGTCACACATATAAGAACATCTAGCCGGATTAAAATGCGGTTTTAGTTGATAACCAAATAAGGAAAGAATTTATCTCGTACTATAAAGGTTATAGTGGTAAATTAGTATGGTGATATTTATTTATTATGAATAAATCAAATACAAGATATTAATTATATTGATTATATATATATATATATATATATATATATATATATATATATATATATATATATATATATATATATATATATATATATGATATACATGTATTTTGTGAATTAATTAATCATATATTATATTAATTAAATAATATTCGGATGCCAAATCTTTGGCAAAAGGCATATGTTTTCATGTGTATATTATACATTTGTATTGTGAAATTTAATTAATAAGATTACCATAATATTAATATTAGTTATTAATTGATTTTGGAAAAATAGATTTATGGTAATAAGATAAAGATATATTCAATATAAGATATTGTCAATATATATCTTGGAGAAATATTTAATATAAGATATTGAATATTAAATGAGATAAATCAATCAAGGAGATTTTCCTTATTTATAAGGAAAATGTTTTCTCTCTCTTCAATCTACTAAGTTCAATCCCAATCAGTTGGGTTATGAAAGCGGCGCCCAACCTCTATTTAAGGGAGGCTTGGCTAGCTCTTTTATCTTCTGTGATTCCAAGAGCTAATAGTTTTGTGAAAAATAGAGAGCTTCTTAGAGAGAGATTTTAGATGAGGAAAAGTCGGTCTAGCGGCCGAGTTTTTCTCGTAGCAATCCATATGGGATTCGGCGAGGTGTTCGTGTGGATCACCGGTAGAGACCGAACGCTTGGACGGCTTCGTGCAGAAACTACAACCGTAGACAAAGCGTCGATCCAATTGGATCAACAAGGTATTCTTTTGCCTACTTCTTTTATGCTTGTTGCTTAAACGAAGTCGATCTTGGGAAAAAGGAAATTAAAATTTTGAATTCCGCTGCGTTTCCGCGTTGATTTCCTAACAGTGGTATCAGAGCAAGGTTCGAGCTTAAGCAATAAGCATGTTAATTTGCGTAGTTAATTTTATCGTTTAAATCACGTAATTAAAAGATGAAAACTTTTAGATTCACAAAAGTGATACACGAAAAGATAAATTAAAAAAAGGGTCTTCCATGGTGGTGCTCGGCCGATCGGCGGCGGCACCACCACCGTGTGATCGCCGGTGGCGGCGGCTGCTGACGTGATGCGGTGGTCCCCGGTTTTTATTTTGTGTATTTTGTGTTTCTATATGGTTAATAGTTGTGATTAATATCTCATTTGTTTAGTTGTATCATATGACTAACTAATGGTTTAAATAGTTTGGGCCATTAGGATGTCACATTGCATTAAAATAATAATAGTCTTTCCAAACTTTCCAAATATTTGGTTTAGGAAACCAAATGCATCCTTTTGATTATGAATCAAAAGGAAAGAAACAAAATAGGCCTAATTTTAATTTTGATTTATTTTGGAATAGTTCTAATTAATTAAAATTAAAATTAAAATCGGTTTAAAATTAATCGTTTTATTTCGATTAAAATCATTTAATTAATTAATTGTAATTAGTTAATTGATTGGATAAAATTATTTAATAGATTAAACGTTAATTGATTAATTAAGACGCAAGTTGTTAGTTTTAATTTTATCTTTTTCATAAGATGTTATTGTATGCATTAAATATAGTAGATATAATATGATTATATGGACCCCGATTGATCATGGACTCGACCGATATGATAGATGTGAATGTTTTTTTATGATGGTTTTTCAAATTTTCTTAGGCCGTTATGAAGAACGTGACCTAGTTACTTTTTGCATTTATCTCATTCCCGTTAGCTCCCCCTTGTGCGACGGGTGTAATTATTTATTAGATAGATTATTTATTATATAACAAGAATGGAGCAAGAAGATGAAGACCAAAGAGAGATTAAGAACCCATTGGCGTACAACAATAAAGATCCTATTGGCGGTTGCAGCTACCTTTAGATTGTGACCCGTGGTTTCGTCAGTTTGTATTCGAAACCGCACCTAGGAAAAATCCATGATCATACCCGTTACTTTACGCATTTATTTATTTTGTGCTTGTATTTATTTTATATGATACGATAGATTCATAATTAGGCACAATCTAGATGAATGTGTAGGATGTATATCTATAGAGATAGATATATTTTGATGAGACCGTAATTAAAATTAATTAAGAGAATTAATTCGAAATTAATTAAGTGAATTAATTTAAAAGTTACTCCCACAACAAAAATCGAGTTATATTTGTCTCCCAATATTATAATGACGGTGAAGAGCCCTTGTTCGGATCCAACTGATCGGCCCTCGTCGGGAGTTGAGCTACCTTGGGTATATCGTCGTTATCGAGATATGATCGTTATGAGATCTCATGAATATTTGGGTTACGACGACTCAACTAAGAATTTTGGGGTGATTGACCCTCGTCAGGATCGTATGATTTTAGAGACAATGAGTTGACTATCACATAAGATGTGAATCGTCAAGGAGTTGACTTGTCAACCACCAAGAATCACATAGAGATGTGATTGATAATGTGTTACCTACCTTTCGAATTATTCCGGTTGATCGGCCCTCGTCGGGAATCGGGGTAACCAGAAGGGATCTTGGCCACTAAAGAATTTTGAATGATTCTTGAAAGTCAATTGGGAGTAGTTGACTAGTGGGAGCAAAATCATAAATCAAAAGACCATTTTTGATTTTACTTGTATAAACAACAACACTCTTTTATCTTTATTTTATTTTGTAGTTTTTAGCAAACTTTTATATTTATGTTTTAATTCTCGATTAGTAAAACCAAATTAGAATTTGTCACTACCTTTCGTAAAAGTTCTCAAGTAAGGTTTAGTAATTTTAATCCTTTTAAAATAAGCAATGACACGAGCAATCCCGTTATAGTAGTTGGAGATAAGGAGACTACATATTTGATGGATTACTCCAAGGCTTTAATTATTAATAAAAGCAGACGCTTATGATATGATTAGATCTTTTGAAATAAGTTTCAACGAATTAATCATTTATTGGATACGATATATCCAAGATGATCATTCTGTCATACGATGACAATTAATTCAAACGTTGGATAAGAATGACCACATCGAATTTTGGAAAGGTTATTTTCAGAATGGTATGATTTATGTATCGACTTAATTATATCATTGCTTAAAGGTTAATTAAATAGTCAATGTTTTGAATACGATTCAAAAGGTTAAATAAATTATTTAATAAACTTTAGATTTTCTTTATGAAAGGAAATTAAAGACATAGCTTTTGTGATATTTCTTAAGTCTTATGAAGACTACACTAAGAAACATTTTTCAAGTGCTTAAAGGATTAAAAAGGAAAGTTAGGACATGCGTTTAAATAGAGAACTTATTGAAGTTTCTATTCTAGGCAAGTGAGTTGAGATAAATTTATCTAAGTTCAAAGTCGACTTTCTAAGATATATGATATCTTATGAGTGTGATTAAATTAGAAAGATTAAATACTGAGATATGGAAGGTGAAGCAAGCGTTGTAACACTTACCATATTCTGGATCTAGTAAACTGATAAGGGAACTAAATAAATGTTATTATGTTCCGGTTCTTATGAAGAACATATTTTCAGTTACTTGTTAGGATTTAGTAGACATATTCAAATGTAAAGAATAAATGTTATTCCGATAAAGTTGAAAGGTCACTGAATCTAAGTACTAGATTGATGTCACTATATAGTTGATACTAGGAAAAAAAGCAATAGTGCTACGCACTATTGGTGCCCCGATTTATTTCTATAATTACTGAAATGCGAAAAGCAAAAGTGAATAAGCAAATGTAATAATCATAGAGGACTGAAATGATAACAAAAGCTGAGTCTGAATTACATTATATTGCATATACATTTTTTTATCTTACAAATACTGCATTACATGTACCTAATACAAAACCAAAACAGGGATTCCATATCCTGTAGATTTTATCTTACATCATTACATATAACAATACAGCAACGGCATATTAGAAAACCTAGCCGTGTACTAAACCATCAATACATATATTTATATCTAAGAAGATAGCAAACCATATTAGAAGCCAACACTTCTGGCTTATGTTTCACCAAAAGCTATCTTCTATATGCATAATCAAAAGCAGCCTATAAGCAACTTGTTTTTTTGGGGCCAAGAGGACTGAACATACCATGTATATTGTTATGCATTAAACAGACAAAGATTTGTCGATTAATGATTAACAATAGACGGTAACAGTTTCCCTATATACAAAACAAAAGATATCCAGAACTTCTTGGGTGACAGCAAAACATGATCATTGAAAAACCATCGTATCATTGATGGCTAGTCAATTTTCTCTCTATTCCTGTTCTTTTTAACAGGACTCTTACTCTCCATGGCAACAACATTAGAATCGTTGTCTTCATGTGTGTTCAAAACAACACTTGCTGAGGATGGTTCTGCTGCACTTACCTGTGCGGTGGCTGCATTTTCTAAGAACAAGCTTCTCTTTGAACCTGTTGCCTGATCTTGTTTGGATATCATTACCATTTCTTGTGAAACTTCATCTAGAACTTTTTTGGTAGTGGGTGTGAAGAAATTGACTTGCATAGTCGTTTCTTTTTCCAGTGTTTCATCAAGTCGTACAGTACCAACAATAACTGTTGAAGGGCCATCATTGTTTTCAACTGCAACAACCTTCTTTGCAGGGTACAAATCCTCATATGCATGAAGCTTCACAATTGGAAATGTTCTCAGATTAACACCCCTGACAAGTCTGTCATAAAATTTGATAAAGCACACCACATGTTTATCTTCAACAACAGCTTTTATCTTTGCCTCAAGGAATGCCAACTGTAACATTAATATAAACATGAATTATGATATTACATATTACCAAACAGCTGGTATATATTAGTGAAATATGATATCACTAATATATACCAGCTGGTATATATTAGTGATACATGTGATTGTTTATTCAAGCAAATTGGTATGTACCAAATTATTAGTGATACATATTACCAAACAAGCTGGTATTACATATTACCAAACAACTGGTATATATTTGGACATTACATATTAGTGGTATGTACCAGCTTTAAGACCATCACATGAGTCTTTATTAGTGATATTAGTGATATTACATACCAGCTATTAGTGATATTACATATTACCAAACAGCTGGTATATATTAGTGATACATGTGATTGTTTATTTAAACAAATTGGTATATATTACCGCTTTTGATGAAGCTTTTATCCAAGTAAAACATATAGTAACATGATTGAATGTCTTACGATATTACATATTACCAAGCAATTTGGTATATATTAGTGAGCGTGGAAGGAAATAAATTAAACGCTTAAATTAACTGACCGGCAAGTTCTTTTCCTCGAGCTCCGCAGCACTACAACCAAGCAAGACTTCAGCATCGGGTGTGTATAGATCAGCTGGAAGCGCACCTGATTCATCACGTAGCCGCACATCAAAGTGGCACCTGTTTAACAATAACACAGAGCAGTTTTACATATAACCGAATCCCAAGAATGTGTAAAATTAATGCTATAATATTTTTTGTGTTGACCTACCTATACTTAACAAGCATATTTTCTTGACAGGAAATGCACCATTCTTCCGAACCGTCTTCTGCATTTAAAGCCCTGTTACAGCCGGAACAAGATGGAAACCAGAAACTTTTTTGGCCTGGAATAAGAGAGATCTTCCCCTCCACCCAGCAAGTCTTTATCTGCAATGGGTTTTATTGGGTTTTTTACTCAGCCCTAAATTTAAGTCTTTAAAAGAGGAAAAAAAATGCAAAAATCAATCAGACCATTCAACGTTTGAACACAACTCTAAACAGTTGGACGAACAACTCTCTTCTCTTAAAGACCTGAAAGACAAATCTGGTTTTGACTTTGAACCCTCTAAGGAGGACACTTCAACTAAGTCTCCAGCTTTTGTATCCAACTAAATTAAGAAAATCTTTGAACCCAGACCAATTGCTTCGACACAAGCATCCGTGAGGGCAGGCGATAAACCCAAACCAACCCAAAATAACCCAACCTAGTTGAAACCAAAAATATTGGTTGGTTTTTAACCCAACCCGAATGCTATTGGGGTTTTTATTTTTTTCTTCTGTTCGACCCAACCCGAATCTTTATTGGGTTGGTTTGCGGTTTTATTTTTTTCACCGGTTCGACCCAACCCAACCCGAAATACATTACAATACGTAAATCTATTGATAGCCATGAAAATGGTTATTGTTATTCGTTTTTTATCAATATTTATTCTTGTAGTGTGACAATTGAAAAAATGAAGAAATATCTCTTAGACAGTCAAAATCAAATCAAAATAATCAACCCATTGACTGCAGAATCAGACTAAAATGACTAATTGATGAAATATAATAATTTTTCAAATGAATCATAGACCATTTCTTTAACATTTTAATTTTCATGTATGATTTCCTTAATGTTTACCAACCCGAACCAAACCATTGGGTTTTATAATAAATTGGTTTGGTTTGAGCAGTATTTTTTAAACCAACCCACTATCTACGAAAACCCAACCCAAACGAACCCAACCCGACCCAAACTCAACCCTAGACTTAATCTCACTACGTATTCTTTTGGACTTAAGTTTCAATTCACTTATGGTGTTCTTCAGTGAGCATGGAAGGTTATCGTTTTCATGCATTTCCTTTTCAAGTAATTTATTTTTAGCTTTTAGTACTAAAGAACGTGCAACAAATTGTTCAAATAACTCATACATATCATCATAAGATAAAGAAAAAGACGTTTCTACTTCACTATCGCACTCATCATCGATTTCTGCCATAAAACAAAGATTCGGTTGTTCTTCTTGTAAAGAACTGGTTTCATCGGAGTTAGAGGAATCAAACCAAGCAACTAAAGCAATTTATTTTTTCTGTTGGCCACAACTATGCTTAGGTGTAACGCTTCCAGACCCCGGACTTGGTAGCGTTAATGAATCATAAATGGTCCGGTCAATCGCTTAAAAGCTATCGTTACCGACGTAAAATAAATTGCTTAGAGTTGATGAGACATTTTTACATTCTCACCCCTTATAAAGGATCGACATCTTATTTAGGGCGGCCAAGACTTGTTCGGTTTAAATCCCTACCAGAGGAGTCGAGAGGTGGCCCCACCGTCCCACCACATCACGGTGTGTGGCAGACTTGAGTCCGTATGATAGTTATTTCTGAATAAAATTACAATAACATACAGGCGCAGTAGCGCTTAAATGAGTCGTAAATGGTCCGACCAATCGCTAGACTTGAACCGTCGTCTTGACTTGTACAGAAAATTGCCCGAGTTGACAAGATATTTACGTCTCACATTTATATGAATGTGAGCATTCTAGTATTTTATCGATATGAGACTTTAAATTAGGTTTATCCATTTTAGTGCTTTTGTTCTTTTTGTTACTAAGATGAATGGCCTTTTTGCTGGCACTCGTGTGCAACCCATTTGGGCTTGCTTTGCCCTTGTTGGGCTTTATCAAGATTGGGTTTTTTTAAAAAACCTTTCTGATTTTTATTATGAAGCTTTCATGCTAAAAGTGATAGCTCATAATCTTCCTCACTATCAATCGCCATCACGTGTTAAAAAAAACATAGTATAATGTAAATTAATATATTAAATAATATACTTAGAATTCAAAAACAAAAAACTCGGCTTGATAATTAGACTAAGGGCCTGCTTGTTACCTCAATTGAGCACTAATTAACACTTAATATATATTAATAGCCGTAATTTGGTTTAGAAGTGTTTGTTAGCATTTTACCACACCACTTAAGATGTTAAGATGCTTTGAATCATAATACAAAATTTTCATATCTTAAAGTCTCGCTGAACACTGAATTGGAATACAACCTTTTACCAATTTTTAGCAATGTAAAGATAAATGAATTTTAGGGTAAATGTTTTTTTTTTTTTTTAGTGGGGTGGCTGGATTGTATTATTCTTCTGTATTTTATGTATTTTATTTTATGATTGTTTTATGTTGTTGCACCGATGAGAAGATATGATTTAACATGTTTTTCTCAACAAAAAAAAAACATGTATATTAATTTGATGTTTACTTTTAAATTGTGCATTGACAGTAATGTGTCATTTATTTATAAGATATATTAAGTTTTTTTTTTTTTGACAGAGAAGATATATTAAGTGTTCCTTAAAAAAAAGATATATTCAGTGTTAAATTATAATTAAAGTTGAAAATCATATTCATTTGCCAATGTACATACAACTTAATTATTGTATCTCATAACATTTCTTTGAAAAAAATTGAAATTTATTTTTGAGTTTTGGAGACTATCGATGCATGATGAAGAGTGTCGATAACGGTCAGATATTAAAATTCAAATAATATTACTTTTTTTATCACATCACATGTGTCGCGTGTTGTAAGCATGTATAAAAAAAATATTCAACAATCACACTCACACGATACTTGGATAAAAGTGTTGGTCTTTCCGTTCATTGAAACGCATAACAAATAACAATAGACGCAACCAACACGAGATAGAGTCAACAAGAAATTATGAGAAATGTTGAATAGAGCACGAAAAAAGACAAGTTAGAGATCAACAATGTGAGAAAGGTTTGTGCAGTCGACTTTGAAAAAAATGGCCCCTGAGCATTCTGTCTCTACAATCATGTGAAACAACATTTTACTAATGTACTTTTTCCAATTCTTTCTAATGCTGATTAATACAACAACAACCTTTCAAGAAAAAGAAGAAGAAGGAAAGGGAAAAAAAAAAAAAAAAAAAAAGTGTTAAGTACTTTTGAAAAACGAAAAAAATGTGACAAATATTACAATTTTCATTTGATATAATTGTCTTTCTCATCTCCCCAAACCGATTTATTTGTTAATGAATTGTTTCCAAAAGAAAATCATAGGTGTCTTGACCAAAATGTACATACACTAGGTATAACTTTCCCTTCAAATATTTGACATATGGTAAAAATGATGTAATCCATGTTTATCAATCTTTCATTTCTTTCCTTAAAAAAGAGGGGTAAGTTCGAAAAATACCCCTTTTCTAAAATTAATACGAAAAATACACTCAAAAAATAAAAAAAACGGAGCTTATCCTCACCTTTAGACAGACGAAACCGCCCATAAATCGTTCTCATGTACACTCATAATGAGTGGTTACGCACTTGAGGATGGGCGATGGGCGGTGGCACCCATTTGATGACAGATTAGACCGAATTTCAAATATTACTCAATAAAAATATATCAAATGATTCAAAGAAAACCGAAAATGATCATGTCATAGACTTTTAAGATTACAAAGATTCATACACCTACAAAAAATTTCATTTGAACTTTTATTCAAGTTGTTATATTTTGTGGAGAAAATACCAAAATATTTCAAACAAAATATAACAACCTTGACTAAAAACATCCAACAACAGTACAATTAGACTCATGAGAAATTTTGGGGTTGTGAGACTAAAATAAAATGGGTGAGTTTTCAATATTCCCTTTATTTGACTGTTATTTATTATTTTGATATCTTTCTAAAGTTCGTTTAAATCATGTATGAGTGTAGGGTCACCTTAACATTTTCTTTTAATTTGGGAAAATTAGTATTAAGGGTGTGAGATCAATGTTTAATATTTATTGAAAAGGGTGTTAATGTTTTTAAAAAAATGGATGTTTTAAAATTAAAAAAGGGGTATAAGGAAGTTTACAAATTATTATAAGGGCACAATGCCCTTATTATTAATTTAAATAGCTAGAGAATCAAATAAATATTAAAAAAGAACACCAGAAAATAATAACAAAACCTGAAAGCTAATTAAAAATCATATTATTATGTACAATCAAAATGTATTATTACGATTATTTTGTATTATTATTTTATATTGTTAAAAACTTTTGTACTATAATTTTATCATGTTACGTGTATTTTGGGTCAAGGGTCAGGGATTACAGTGGCATGTTGCTTATGAGAAAACAAAATGAAGGGGAGGTGGCTATAGGAATTGGTCTTTTCATTCCACAAGAAAAAAATTGTGGTGATTTTTTTTTGCGAGGTATGAATTGTTTCTGTAATTTTCTTGTATTTATTTTTCATTTTCTAACCTTCTTTTTGTGTTTCCCAAATTTCTAACTTTTTATTTATTTTTATTTTTATTTTTATTTTTAAGTTTTGATGAAAATTTTAATTTTTAATTTTCGTTTTTTTCCCTTCATGTAAGTCATTTTTATGATGGAATCTGAAACAATAACACATTTTGTATTTTTAATAATATTCTTATTTTCTTAATTTTTCTTCTTCTAATTTTTCCTCTCTTTTTTATATCCATTTCCCATCAAAATTAACAATGTAAAAAATTAATAAAATAAGATGCAAAAACATCAAACCAAAAGATACATGACATATCACAATCTTGACAAAATTATAGAAAAAAAAATTCTTTCTAATAAAATCCTTGACTTTTTTTAGGAGCTAAAAAAATCTTTGACATAACATAGGTATTTCTATATGAATTATCAATGTTCTATGAATCTGATGTTTTAATCTATTCATAGGTTTCTTAACAAAAGAATCTGTATCCATACAAGAAAAAAAAAAAACTTGTTTTCAAAATTCACTCTTATTGTTATTCGGTATATTTCTTTTTCCTTTCTTATGAAAAAAAAAAAAAAAAACACACACACACACACAACATCGTCACATGTTGCTCCCTTTCCCTCGTATACATCGAAATGGAACAATCTAATCCGTCCATTTCCTTTCTCTATCGACGGACCGCATTCACTCTTTTCTGTATAAATACCCTTATATTTCCGCCGTGGTTTTTTATCCCCATCTCCAACATCACTGTCTTCCCGCGCCTTTTTTTCACTAGAAGCAGCAAACATTTTCTCCTTTTGCTTCTACTTTATTTGTTCACTCTAAAAATAACTAATCGTTTCTTGACTAATCCGTGTTCTTTTCTGAATTTTTCATCACTCCATCCTTGTTAATTTTTCCGGGATTCCATTCTCTTGACTACATTTGGTTTTGGTAAAAATTCTTCTTTCATTTCTGTGTCTCTGTTCTTTATTGGTGGAGGAGCCGCCTAAAGCCCAGAGGAAGTTCTCAAACCAGACAAATACCAACGACAACAGGAAGCAACACCATTTGTAGCGGAGGAACGAAGAGAGGTGGCTGAGGAGCGAGCAAGGAAACAGGTGGTGGTGCTTAAAAAAGTGTTCAGATAATTGAGACACCAATGGACGTTTACGGCAACGGAAACCCTGATTATGACAATAGCAATCATGCTGCTGATGATGAAGGAGAGCAAAATAATGAGGAGGAGGAGTCATCGCCTCTGCCTGAAATGGTGAGAGATCTTTTCTTTTTTTTTTTTTTTGGGAGCAAAATTGTGTATTTTTGTGACTTGTTTACTTCATTTTTGCAATTCATTTGTTTTTCATGCATTGGTTTGAATTATATAATAAATGGAAATTAATCGAGTAATACATGGTACATGGCCTTTGATGGCTAAATTCATGAACAAATTAGAAAGCAGAGTTTGGTTAAAGCTATATATGCTAAGCATTTGTAAGATATACCTTAAAAGTGCTGTCTTGAATGCCATTTTGCTATTTAATTGTATGATAAATGGAAATTTACTCTGCTTCTTGTTATGTGAATTGAGTAATACATGATACATGGGCTTTGATGGTTGATTTGATGAACAAATTAGAAAGTTAAAGCTGTATATGCTAAGCATTTGTCAAATATATACCTTAAAAGTGATGTCTTAAATGCCAGTCTTGTGCATTTTGTTAGACATGAATTTATTGTTGGCTCAGTTGTTGTTTTATTTCCTGTTCCCTTAATCTGTTGGCTAATTGACTTCTTGAATATCCTTCCTTTGATTCTTTGATCTTATACAGCAGATGGGGTGTTACTTTTGCAGATAAACTAGTTTCTTGTCTCTGTTTGGTGGCTGTATATGATAGATTCTTTATATGTTCAGTGATATATGATTATTATAGGAATGTAAAAATGATGTCTTTCAGATATATACAAGAATCTCTTGTGTTTTCAACATATATTCAATGATAAGTAACAGACCACGAATTTGCGCTGACATAATTGAAAGCAATTTTTTTTGGCTCAATTGAACTATCTTGTTTTGGAAATCGTTTCCTTCTTTTAGCAATCTATACTGTTTTAGCCAGTTGTTTATGTGAAGCAGCTTGGTAAAATTCGCTATTTCGGTATCCTTCCCTTTATCTACTACTAGTGATTAAAGTAAACCACGAACTAAATCACAGAAAGCGATTCGAATATCGACGCTGGTCATACAATGCCTTTAAATCACAGGAACATTTTCTTTGTGTGTTGTTCTTTCTAATTGGACCTTTGAGTAATTCATGATTGGTTGCACCCGCAAATTCTATTTATGCGTCGATGCAATTTATTTTCTCTTACTGCTTATAAATATATTAAATTTATTGCTTCTTTTGCAACAGGTTCAGGTTGGTGCTTCACCGATGTACAAAATAGAAAAGAAACTCGGGAAAGGAGGTTTTGGCCAAGTATGTGTTGGTCGCTGTGTTTCTGTTGGCTTTGGCTATGAGAGGGCTTTTCAAGAAGTAATACAAATCTAACCTTGATTTCTGCTCACCTTTTTGTTGATGCTTAATACATTACTAAGCCTTATGTCTGGTACTATTTAGGTGGCCATAAAGTTTGAGCATGTAAATAGTAAAGGATGTAAAAACGGGCCGCCTTATGAATGGAAAGTTTACAAGTAAGTGTGTATTCTTACTTATGTAATACTGGTTTGGTCTGTTTGCATGATTGACATTGAATATGGTTATGATTTGTAAACAGTGATCTTGGGGCCTGCCATGGCGTCCCACGAGTGCATTACAAAGGTCGCCAAGGGGAATATTATGTCATGGTAGTGGATTATCCGCTGGCGTTATTTTACGTATTCTTTCCCGATGTTTCTGTTTTTGTTTTTATTTTCGTCTTTCATTTATTGTTTCACTTATGTAGATTATGGACAAGCTGGGACTGAGCTTATGGGATTTCTGGACCAACAACAATCAGTCGTGAGTTATTCCTTAAAATTTTATATATCCTTTGTACTCTCGTAGGTTAGAATTTCTAGTTCCTTTATGCCTCTATTAAATGCAGCTACTTTTACATTAATTTCAGAATGCATCCCCAAATGGTAGCTTGCGTTGCAATAGAAGCTATCTCGATTTTAAGCGAAATTGCATGCTAAGGGTTAGTGTTTCCTTACTTTTCTCTTTGTTTTCCTTTTAGGCTCTTTTATTGAGTTGCTCTCTTGGTTCTCCATTTTGTTTTTAAAATCTGTATTTGTTTAAAATTTCTCTTAATATTCAATCATTTTAAAACGTTCTTAGTTGGTAGACTTGAGTTTAATTTGGTGGTATGTATATTATAGGTTGATTTTTCAAGAATCTGCTTTTTTTTATCTTGGTTTATATTAATGAGACTTTTGACAGAGTGCATTACACACGATATAAAGCCGGAGAACTTGCTGCTGGGCCCTCCTGGGACCCCAGATAATAGAAGACTGTTTCTGATTGATCTCGGTTTAGGTATTGCGTCTTTCAAATATGATATTTTTCATATTCTTGTGTTTCTCTGCAATATTGATTATCCTTACGACTCAATGCATCCGGATGTTTGCAGCTTGTAAATGGAGAAACAACCGAGGTTTACATGTTGAGTATGACCAGAGGCCAGACAATTTCAGGTTCATATTTTTGTGGATATTCATGTTTTGGCTTTTGCTACTAGTGAAAAAAGTCTTTGATTTTGGCTGATGATAATAATAATGTTCTTCTTCTTCTTCTAGGGGAACTGTTCGTTATGCTAGTGTTCATTCTCATTTAGGCAGAACTAGTAGCAGGAGAGATGATTTGGAGTCTCTTGCGTACACGCTCGTATTCCTTCTCCGTGGACGCCTACCTTGGCAAGGATTCCAGGTTTCTTATTTATATACACATCACAACGTTTTTTTTTTTACTTTGGACATACAATGGTGGTAATGACGGTTTTTCTTTGTACATGATCCGTTTTGATAGGGTGACAATAAAGCGTTTCTTGTCTGTAAGAAGAAAATGGACACTGCTCCACATCTTCTGTGCCTTGGCTGCCCGGATCCTTTTAAGGTTTTTGTGGAATATGTAGTGAACTTGAAGTTCGATGAGGAGCCGAACTATGCCAAGTGCATATCATTCTTTGATGGGATTGTTGGCCTAATCCAAATATCCGGCCACTCAATACCGAGGTGCCCTTAAGGTAAAGGTTATTATTGTCCTGCATAATTTGTTTGTTAATATGAAGTGCAGCAAACTTGTCCTTAATTATTTTGTTAATATACATCAGGTTGGCCAAAAGAGGTCGAACTTTTGAAGATAGTGATGACGCTGATGAACAACCGAAGAAGAAAACCCGAGTTGGACTGCCTACTTATCAGTGGATCACCATCTACAATCCACGTCGACCTATGAAGCAAAGGTATAACCTTTTGTCCTACCCCCCTACCCTCAGTTGAAAACAATGTGTGCGTATTTTCGTTCATTCTAGCTCATGTTAGCCTCGGTTTTTGCACTACTAGATATCACTACAATGTAGCTGATTCAAGGCTAGCTCAACACATAGAGAAAGGGAGGCAAGAAAATCTGTATATCTCTAGTGTGGCTTCCTGTCAAAACCTATGGGCTTTAGTTTTGGATGCTGGCACAGGTTTTGCTGATCAAGTTTATCGCTTGTCCCGGATTTTTGTCGATAAGGTTTTGAATCTCAATTCATTAACTTTTTTCATCCACCAACAAGATATTATGCTCTCTGATTACATATTATTTTTGTTTTTCTGTGAAAAAAGGAGTGGATATTGGCGCAATGGAGCCAAAATTTTTACATTACCGCTATAGCCGGGGCTATAAATGGAGATTCATTGATAGTGATGTCCAAAGGTAAAACTCGGGAAATTCTTGTATGAAGAGTATTTACCGATCAATTAATTGTTGCTATTTTTATTCGATTTTTTTAAACCTTAATATTCATCAAAACAAAATACAGGCGCACCCTATACACTGCAGTCCTATAAAATCAGTGATACTTTTCCATTCAAATGGATAAGCAAGAAATGGGGTGAAGGTTTGTATGTTACATCCATTTCCGCTGCACGTAACCGATGGGTCGTGGTTATGTCTCATGCGCCCCATTTAGTGACCAGGTTTGTTTCTGAATCCATTATAACTAAAGTAACATAATTACACTTAAGTTTTGTCATTCTCTGATAAGTTGTAATAATATGACACAGGTGATTGAACTGGACTTTCAATACCCGGTGGCCAGGTATCCACAGGAGGTGGGACGCGGGATACCGTATCACAGCACTCGGGGCCAGCATGGACCAGACCGCGTTTGTGCTTAGTATTCCAAAACGAAATCTTTTGGATAATACGCAAGAAAGTGTTAGGACATGTGATTTCCCTTGTCCTCAAATCAAGGTGGAATTTTTTACCTTGAAATAATTAATGATACAATAAATGTTGGAGAATTCTATACAACAATAATAGTAACTTCAAAATAAAAGCTAATTCTTTTTGGGTCTTTTTTTGCAGGAAAAATGGGACAGGAATTTGTACATGGGATGCTTGTGTTTTGGGCGTACAGTGTCATAGATGTGCCAGTTCTAGTTTGCATTTTTTTTTTTTTTTTTTTTTTTTTTTTGGGGCAAGACTAATTTTGGTCAACTAAAATACTTAGGTGTTGTAAATATAGGATATAAAATAAAATGGGATCAGAATAGTCAATAGACTAGGTCTTTTTTTTGGTTATTTGTCTTGTATCCAGAATATATTTATTTTGTATATTGAATGTTGTATTTCCTTCACTTTATACTATTTGCATTTGGTGTTGGTTTGTATCAAATTTTAGAGTACTTGTACACCGCACTAAATATATCAAACTTAACTTGACATTATAGTAATATTAATAATTCTTAGAGATAAAAAGTCAAAAAGTCTTTTTTGTGAAAATAAATAAATAGAGACAGCACTTCATTTTTAGTTGTAAAAGAATGAACAATTTGAGACGAGACAAAATTACTTTTTTTATTAAAGGGGCGCGCATATATTAAATCTTATTCTTGAGTTTGTTTGTTTGTTTGTTTTCCTTTTCTTTTTTTTTTTTTTTTCAACAATAGTAGCTTTTGATTCTGAAATCCGATCATGAAATTTTTCACAAAAATTCATGTTTTTTTCTTTCATTTGAGCCCAAATCGATACTTACTTCCGACGTATATTTTGAAAGGCGAAAAAATATTTGTATTAACAAGACGCTTTTTCTTATAAGCGACCGTAACTTTTGATTTAGAACACCGATCATCAAAATTGTTTCACCAAAGTTCATATTTTTTTATCTTCATTTTGAGACCGCGTTTGATACCTTTTTGGCGTAGTATTTGAAAGCCGAATTTAATCGCGGCGTTCTGTGCTACTAACGATGTCGATACTGATATGATGTCGATGTCGATGTCGATATGATATGATGTCGATGTCGATGTCGATGTCGGTGGTTATTCACTTGAATTAAGCCTAAAAAGTACATCAGACTAAAGGCAATACATAGAAGATCAATACAACGAGACAATAGATCAAAAACCTCGGCCACGCACCAAGGCACGTAGTAAGCTTTATGAACTAGGCTTATCTATTGTATTAAGGCACCTGAATCAGCCCGATGTCGATGTCAATGATGTCGATATTAGCGATGTCAGCGATGTCGATGTCGGCACTATCGATGTCGAGGCTTTCCAAACAATAAGACAACTCTTGGTATGTTCCAAACAATAAGCGTATTTAAGTCTTATGTTTTGCTTGATGTATATATCACCACGCCCTCTCTCAAGACCACCATATATTTCATCGATAATCAAACACTTTGGCTTGAACCCGGCGATTACTGAGTCATCCGAGCTGTATCCACGATTTTCTCTCGGCCATGACCGAGTTTTCTTTGATTCCATTTCCTCGAAGCATAAAACAAACCGCTTCAAAGTATAACGGTAGTTTTGCCATAGTTTACATGCCATAGTTTTGCCGATTTGCCTTTCTTAGCAAAGTCCATATGCCTTGACAAAAGAAAATGGTGTGTGAAGCTTGATGCAAAAGCGCATAAATTTGTCTCTAAATAGATTTTGCTCGTGAAGCGACACGGAAGGTTATTAGTAGTATCAATCCTCTCTCGAAATATTGTAACATTAATTAACACGGATCATCCATGAAAAAAATCAACAAACCTTGAAACAAATTCCCAAGCGAGTGTATTAACGTCTCAAATTGAACTTTAATGACTTTGAAAGCGAGCGAAATCGAGGATTGCAAGGGTTAAATTTACTGCTTTGCAAATCCATATGCAAAAGTCGATTTGTTCTTCATCTTACATTTCATTTAGCCAGCGCAAAAGTGTCAAACAAAGCGCCATATAAGCCCAATCATGAACATTGAATTCGAAAACAAGCGGTTTTTAGTAGTTTTCTCCACACATAGGTGTGAAGTAAGCGAGATTCTGAGTGGAATCACCATCTCTTCTAATGTTTCACACTTGACTCTTCCACGGAAGAAACTCATCCACTCCAAACTTGACAAGATCATGGATATTAACATGGACATATATAATCATCTATACTTGATGATTCTCTGCTTTTTTGAGCGAATAGTGCTTTTCACAATCAGTTCTTTGTCCCATGAAATAAAGGGTTTTGAAAGAAGATCTAGTTTTTAGGCGTAGATGAAGAATATATGGGAGGCGATTCTATTTGTGTGAATTTCCGTCGGATATGTTTTCTAAGAGAACAGGGGTATATTTGTCAGGTGTAATTTATTTTGTCGCTTATTACAGTTAAAAAAAAAGAATGTGGATCAAAGCTTAAATAAGAGGAAAATGTGGATTTATACCTAATTTTCCTAATTCTTATACTCTTTCGTGGCACCCCAACAATAGTTTTACATTTTTTTTTCTTCTTACTTATATACTGCACTTTAATATTACTTTCACACCAAACTTTGAATATTTCAGAGAGTCCTCAAAATTTATAAGATTGCCTCCAGGATTTATTTTCATCTTCATCTTCTCTCTCACAATTTCATTTTCTTCCACCATCTCCAAATTCTCCTCCATCTCCTTCGACTTCCATTTATATAAATAAATAATAATAATAAAAACTTCGACTTCCATTTATTTAAATAAATAATAATAATAATAATAATAATAACTTCAACGTAACATTAACTCATTTTCATCACTTTCATGTACATTTATTCTTCATGTACATTTTTCATCTTCATCTTCTTCACCTACTTCATTATCATTTTCGTCTTCTTCATCTTCATCTTTTCCATTTTTCACTGAACTCATTTTCCTATTTTCTTCATATATCTTATAAATACAAAATTTGATGATTCAAATAGGCTTTTGAAAAACGTAACATTGGATCTAAAACATTTGTTTTGAAAGTGGACGGATGAAAAAAAAAAACCTCACGATATTATATCATACATTCGACTATCTAAAAGTCGATTGTTCTACAATCGATTTTCCGAAGATCGATTAAAGAACAATCGAGCTTGAAAAAAATCGATTTCAGTAAAACAGACTTTAAGAGTGTGATTGTAATATACTTCAATCAACCTTATAAAGTCATGGTCCTACAATCGACTGTCATAAATTCGGGCAGTCTCAAATCGTGAGATATTTTAGAAAATGAAGAAGAAAATATTAAAAAGAGAGAAAATTTGAAACATTAACCATTTGAAATGGAGTAAAAAATAGTTGAACCGATTACAAAAGGAAAATTATCAGAAGAAATAAAAATGAAAAAGAAAGAATGAAGAAGAAGAAAATGATAAAAAAAATTCACCATTTTTCGGTTGCTCTTTTCATCATCTTTGTTGAGATATCGTTATCCATGTGATATATTGCCGAAATTCACTAAATGAATTTCAGCAGTAAACTTGAACAACAGATAAATTTTCAAAAATTACGTCAGAAAAATGATCACTGTGGTCTCAACATAAAAAGCACAAAAAGATGTAATCCGTTGAACAAGAAGCAATTACAAGGAATGAGTTACAAGGAATGAGAGACGAGCCACATTTTGCACACCTAACTAAGTTTAAGGCTTCTTTTATTAAGAAATGAGCTGGATAATTTAATTTCCTCTCCTCTTAACAAAAGAAAAGGAAAAAAAAAAAGTTTTAATTTTTAATTTTTTAATTTTAACGAAACACCTTTTTTATTTTATTACTACGTAAATAAAAGGTAAACCAAGAGAAAAGATCAGACAATCTTTCTAGAATACTATCTACAACTGATAAATATTTTGCTCTCTTTCAAATAACATTTTTCGATACCCTCAAGAAACTGTTGGAAATATCTTACTATAGCTATAGACTCTTTCAAATTTCAATAAACTAATCGATTAACTTATTCTCTGGGTTGGTATATATTAATTTGTCACCTCTAAGAAGGAAAATCTATTACTAATTTCTTTTTGTATGTTTATATTTGTCATTATTCTATTTCTCAACATTCTAATAAAAATAGAGAAGTATGACAATCAACCTCAAGAAAAATCCAACAAAAAGGGTCCAGCAATCAAACAGTGGAAAAAGAAAGCCACAGACGGCAAAGAGGGGGCCGGCAGATCTAAGGGTAGCAAACAATAGAGATAATAAGGCTTCTCAGCCAATCTACGGCTACAAACCCCATGTCAGTCTGAGATTTCTGACTCTCTTAATCTTCTGTGGAAGCATAACATGCGTTGGTGGACGCTCGATCAGCTTCAGGCCCGTGAATTCTTTTATTTCTCCGGTACCAAATGGTATACACAATGTCACGAAAAAGTGTAAAAGGCCAAATAATATCATATGTTCTCTTGCTTCGAAACCATCCATAAGGGCAAGGGCAACAACATGAATGCTACGCCAAGAAGGCGAGACGCCCGTTCTGATACTTTAGAAGAGTTTCCCGCATTTGTGTATAATTAGGACTGCAACCTAAAGAACGATCATCAGTTAGCAGTTTCCAACCTGCTTCTCTAGAAGAGCAAGATTCGATTCATACTTTCAAGATGTTTAAACCCCAACTCCCCTTCGCCTTTCGGCGTGCATAAAAATACGTGTTTCATGCAATATATATAGTGCATACGCATGTGTCCTTTTTCACCCTAAAAAACGCCGATAGATATTGTCAATTTCATCTAAGACGCTCTTGGGTAGCTTAATGGACTACATAGCATATTAAGGAAGAGTTCCAATGGAACTTTTGATGAGAATCGTCTTCCTTGCCTTTGATGGATATATATTTAGATTTCCAATGGGTAAGCATTTTTCTTCACCTTGTCTAAAATGAAGCCGTAATTTCTTTTGTTGACCACGGGTGAATTAGAGAACCGAAGATATTTTCAAAGTTACATGTATGATGCATGCGCTCGTATTTAATCTTTGTCCAGTAATAGTCGTCTTAATCTAACCCACTCAAATTTTCAAATATAATCCACCAGCCCACCCAAATATCAATGCCTAGTTGCGTTTCTACTTAAAGGCTCCCTTGCGATTTATTTTTAATTATTTTTTATGTATTAGGAAAAAAGAGTCTGTGAAAATCATAAATAAAAAAAAAAAAAAAAAAAAAACCAAACACATTCTTTTCAAACTTTAAAATGATGATTATATAACATGTTTTCAATAGTATGTTGATCAAATTAAAGCAAATACTTTATGAGTTTCTCATGATTAATCAATGAGTTTAACATCAATCCAAAATTTCACTATATACAACCAATAATATATAACTCTTCACGATCGAAGTATACTGAAAAGGTGATAAATTAATGCATGTATTAGAGAATTGTGAATTTTTTTTTGTACGTTGTCCCACCCATCCAGATCTACAATTGTTTAAAGTATTAAAACAATTAATTTTGTTGTTAGTTATGATTAAAAAATATAGTTTTATTACTTTAAAAAAATAGAGTTTTAGACACCAGGTAATTTACATTACAAATATTTAAATAAAGAATCTTTCAGAATCATCTCTACAGTAGTAATCAGCTGAGTCTAACCTCTTGTCCGATAGGGCGCGATTTGAAGCACGGCAGAAGCGTAGTTTAGGATGGGTGCGTGTGTGTCGCTTTCGTCTCGGGAAAAAAAATAAATATTTAAATAAAGAAAATATAATTTTAAATTTGGTGGCGCCATTATGAAAAATCACTGGATCAAGCTTAGCCTTCTGCATGAATAAAAAATGACATTTTTTTTTTTTTCCCTAAATGAAGGAAACGACATCGTCAAAATTCTTGTAAAGTCATATATCCGGTCCAAATAAATGACGTTAGGAAAGATGTTACACCTGTGAATATATATATACACACTCAGCACATGCCACATGGCATAATTACGTCCATGCATGTAATGGTAATGTAAGCCATATTTCTTCATTCCAGAGGCCCTTTTCTTTCGTTTACTCTGCTTTCCCCTATTATTTTCCAAGCAAATTATGCTTCATCACTCGTCATGTCTCACTTGACAAGAGGTCAATTGGAACATATTACCGACATTAGCGGCAGGGGCGGTTGCAGGAATATATCGTGAGATACAAGGATCGAGAGCAGAGAGCGGAGAACGGTACGTCGTATTACAAGTTTATAAACATTAGTTTAAAAAATCCAAGTATGATTACGTGTTAAGAATCAATATTTAAAAACTTAGCAGGTCAGTTAATTAATAGATATTAATGTATACAGTTTTTAAATATTGTAATCAATAAATAGAATTTTGTAATTTTTTTTTTTTTTTTTTTTTTTTTTTTTTTTTTTTTTTTTGGGTATAGGAGTCGATCAGTTGACGCAATCCACAATACATAGAGTCGTCCCTGGTTAGCGATAAAATAATAAAGACACAGAGCACAAGTTTTAGTCCTTTTGAAACGGATAACAAACCAAATTTAATGATGAAAAGAGATAGAATTATCTTTAGTCTTCTCGTCATTTTGATGTACAAGTAGCAATATTATTAAATCAATCCTTTGGAAGTATTTCCTGATTTTGAATGTGTCGTACCTTTTTATTATATACTTATACTTTGATTCAGGCATTCAAGAACCGAGTTGGAGGCCGGCCGTTTATACACAATGGTTATCTTTATCGCACAGGGCAAGACTGCGGTGAGACGTATGGGCATCGCATACGTGTCTTCAAAGTGGAAGTTCTCACTACTTCTGAGTTCAAAGAAGTTGAAGTTCGAAAGCGCAAAACAGCGATATAATTGGGAAACGATGTTGGAAGCGAGATTGATCTCGTGGCGCTCATTTCGACGTCTGTATTAGGATCAAAGCGACTTACAGTTGTCTTAAAAGCCGAATTGGTGTTAGTAAAGTATTCTTATATTCCTTATATCACTTTTAACAATATGTACCATTGATAACGATCGGAAACCTAGTCGAAATTGATGATCACGAGTTTCGGCGCCAGCGTGGAATAATCGATTGGTCAAATTTGGCGTGTGGAAAGGTTTATATTAATTATCCACATCGGATCGGTTCTGAGACATACCGGTGAAGACCGCAACAACCGCGGTCTGCAAGTGTCTACCTCGATCACTCACGTCGGTATGCATCGAGTCGATACAAGGCCTCGTCCAGTTCTAGGCCCACCGTCCATCAGGTTACTTGGACAGGGGTCAAGGCGTTAAAGGTATTTATGACATTAGACCAAACCGCCCAAGTTTAGAGCGGGGAGTAGAACATGTGCTATAATCACACGTTCAAAGACTACGTGAGGCTTGATTCTGGACATTCACGCGGATCGTAGGCAATCCAAGATACATTCTTGGACTCGACCATAAAACACCAAAAACACCATCTTTGACCACGATTCTGATCGTTCGATCTCTTTCTGACTTTCATCCTTAGATTACCGTGGCCTGATTTATCGGTGGTGTGTTATTCGATCATCATCATTTGGCGCTAGAAGGAGGGCCTTCTACCGGTGAGTTGGTAAAGATATCATGCAATGGCACCCCAAAGAAGAAAAAACCGACAAGCGGTAAGAATATGCGGTCGAAGAGCACCGCAGTTTGGATCTAGCGAGGGTTCAAACTTCGAGTTCGAAGTCCCAGCTGGATCTGGACCAGCGATTCTGAGAACCACCCAGGACCTCAACTTCCCCATGATTCTGCGGGATATGGTGACCACTTAGCGTCTACGGGCGAAGGCGCCTCAAAAAGTGGTGGCCTCGGCGTTAAATAGGAAAGGAATGTATAACACCCTGCGGAACATCTGTTAGACCCACGGGTCGAAAGGAGCCCCGAGAATGCCAGGGGAAGAGGCATGTCGATCCTCGAAGAATGTGAGGAGGCGAAATGGAAATCGGCGTGACTAATGCAAAAGCGTCTGGACAAGAAAAAAACTACGGCGGTCGAGGATAGTATTGAAAGCGAGTTCAATCGTATCGTAGGGAAAGAACCGGTCCGCAGTGGCTCGATTAAGCCATTTAGTCCCGAGATAGAGATATACACGATGCCGAGTCATTCAAACCACCAAAGATGGAACCTTATGATGGTGCTACTACAGGACCCGAGGACTATACGTATCGATATATATCGTTGATGAGGCGAGGAATGCAAGCGGCGCCATGAAGTGTCGTGCCTTCCCGACACGTTGCTCACGAGTCGAGCTGGGAGTGGTTCCATAAGCTACGGCCCGCGTCATCTCGATTTTCTCTGATTAGGACAAAAATTTGAGATGCTTTCATCCGAACAAGAAGTTCCACCTCGGTGCTACTCACGCCATGAATATCAAGTAAGAAAGGAAATCGATCATTGATTTTATGAGGCGCTTCAATCTCGAGGCCATGAAAGTGCATAACGCCCGGTGATATGCTGCTGAGTTAACGCCTTTGTTGGAAGTGCGCGTAATATGAAATTATATGACAAGTTGTCCAAGAAAATGCCCGATGATATGGGCGAATGTGTGAACATAGTCCACAAGTTTTGCCAAGGTGAGGAGGCGGTCGTGCGCACACCATTTCACTTGGCCTCAACTCGAGGAACGATGCGAAGCGGACCAAGAGTCGGCGTAGGGATCGGAATGAAGAAGAAAAGTCAAACGTGTTCGATCGGTTGACCGCTTTGATCACGGATCGGCTTCGGGAAGAAGGAAATATGAAAGATCGAGATTTTATACCTCTCGGCCGATCTCGGAGGAGGTGCTAGCTATTATGATCAAGAAAAACATTGCGCGAACACCAAAACCAATGTCAAAAGATCACGAGAAGAGAAAGAATACCCCTTGAAATCTTGTGACTATCACAAGGATGTGGGGCGTGACCTGAGAGGAATGTTTTGATTTGAAAAGAGATATTGATGCTTGTATTCAAGAGGGTCGATTGGACGAGGTGATTGACAGATCCGAGAAGGACTAGTCAAAGGGCCGTCGAGAGTATAAGAGAAAAGGTTATAACGGGAAAAGAGATTGATCGCGCGTCGAGATAATCAAAGGCGCCGAGATAGATCATCGAGCCGACTACAAAGATAATCGTCGGGATGATCGTCGAGAAGATCGAAACCGAGACCTCCGTCGGGATAACGCGTCGGGTATGATGTCAATCGATTGTCGGCCGAACACGAATCGGATCGACCTCGATCGATCGGCAATCTTGAGACGGTCGAGAGAGTCGAAGAAGCTCGAGTTCCACAACAAAGGTGGGTTATGGACCCAAAGATGATATTCCGAGTTCCCACGATCCGCGGTGAAGGATTAGTAATAGGCGGTGATAAGCGAGGTCGGATAAAGAGAGTGCATATCATTTGTGGAAGTGCCGTCAATATCGCTTTACTACTCGACCATTAAAGCCATGAGGTTGAAAGATGAAGACATTGTGCCGTTATCTACCCCTATATTTGGATTCACGAGGCAAGACATCCACCTGTCGGGTCGATCAATTTATTAACTCTGATTGGAGGCGGAGAAAAAGACCGGACAATGGAGATGACCTATGTAAGTGAATTAAAGGCCCGTCGAGTACAGCGATATTAGGTCGACCCGACTTTATCTGATCTCGAGCCATCATTTCGACATTCCACAACGACATGAAATTCCCTTTTGGTATGGTACCCGTGAAGTGAAAGAGGCGTCAGTAGCCGGGGTTGTAGTTTGGTCACAATTAAAGGGAAAGAGAGTTGGACAAGTCTTTGGTTGAGGAGTTGATACGAAGAAGAGGAGGATCGAAGGCTTTGGGTCTCTGTCGATCCGGCGAGAGGAGATCCGTGTCTGGAAGAGGAGGAGGGCCAAGGGTCGGATCGGGAAGTGGATGTCACACCCAAACATGAAAGCCTTGGTTGATCTTCTTGTTGAGTTTGAGATGTTTTAGCATGGAAAGCGGGCGACATGCCAGGCTATCGGAGGATATAGCGATGCATCGACTCAATGTCGACCCAAAAAAGCGTCACGGCAAAAGAAGAAACCTCGCTCACGAGAGGAAGAAGCGATGAGGAGGAAGTCGACAAGTTGTTGAATTCTTTGGGATCGTGAAGGAGGTGTTATCCGGTTGGTTAGCCAATCCGGTGTTGAATAAAAAGCCAGATGAAAATTGGCGAATGTGCGTAGATTTCTGAGATCTCAACAAAGCGTGCCACTGAGGATTAGTATCCGCTCCCGAAGATTGATCGGTTGAGTCGACTCGACCTTTGGGTTTCCAGTATTCGGTTTTCGTGCGTATAGGGGATATTACGGATCTTCATGGACCCCAGGACTCGAAAAAACGCTTTTATTACGAAATTTGTACGTTTTGTTTTATAACGATGCCGTTCGGCCTAAAGAATCTGAGCCACTATCGGAGGCGATCAATAAAATTTTCAAGGGGCGATAGGTCGAAATATGGAAGTTAATGTCGATGATTTATTGATCAAGAGCAAGTCCATGGGGCGATTTCTTGAAGATGTCGAGAGGGTTTTGAAGTGCTACGAGGCGACAAACATGAAACTCAATCGAAGAAATGCACATTTGGAGTTCGATCAGGAAATTTCTAGGTTATATGATATCGAGAGATGGGATTCGGGCTAACCGAGATAAGATCGAAGCTCTCAAAGAACATGCCCACGCCTCGTAACGTAAAGGAAGTGCAGCGATTGGCGGGTCGGATGGCGGCCCTCAACCGTTTCTTATCGATATCAGCGCAAAGGCCTGCCGCTTCTTCTTCAAGATATATTGAAAGCGAGTCCATTCAATGGGGCGAGAAATGTCGGCGTTCGATGATTTGAAGGAATATTTATGCGATTTACCAACAACATCTTCACCTCGGGAAGGAGAGAAACTCTGGTTTATCTAGCAATCTGTGAAGAAGCGGTGAGTGCGATATTAGTTAGAAGGAGACCAGGGGCGATTCGATTTATTTTGTAAGTAAGGCATTGCATGGGGCGAGATCGGTACACTGTGAAAAAAATTAGCATTAAGTTTGGTTCATGCATCAAGGAAGTTGAAGCCATATTTTCAAGCACACCCAATTCTTGTGGTCAGCGACCAACCTCTGAAACAAATTTTAGCAAAGCCGAGACATCGGGTCGATTAGCAAAATGGGTTGTCGAGCTAGTGAGTCTGACATCGAGTTTACCCCGTCGACTATTAAAGGTCAAGCTCTGGCGGACTTCATAGCCGAGGATAATTGATCGATTGGAGGCGGGATAAGCGATCGTCGGAGGAGCAGTGGACCATCAGTATCGATGGTGCCTCAAGTAAAGAAGAAGCTGGGTGGGTTATTGTTGGTTGAACTAAAGGAAGCGAAATTCCCTTATGCGCTTGATTCGAGTTCAAGGCCACAAACAATGAAGCGAGTATGAGGCCATGATTACGGGTTTGAAACTAGCATCGAAGTTGGGCGTCGAGAATCTCTGGTGTATAGTGACTCTCGACTTCGTAGTGAATCACATCTGGCGCGAGTATGAGGCCAAGAAGAATCTATGAAGAATTATCGAAAGTAGTTCGAGGGTTGATATCGAAGTTCAAGGCGGTTCACATTGGCGAGTACCTCGGGTGAGAACAAAGCGGGCGATCGTTATCTAAACTTCGCATCGAATTTTAAGTCGAAGAGAAAAGTTACGGTAGAGATGCTAGCGGGCGAAGCTATAATGAAGTCGATGTGCAACGGTGGTTGAGGATCGACATGGATGGATCCGATAGCTCTATTCTTGAAGGCGGAATTCTCCGTCGACAAGTCTCAAGCCGAAAAATCCGACTACAAGCCTCAGGGTATGCTCTGTTTGACTATATCCTTTATCGAAAGTCGTTTGTAACACCTTGGATGCGTCGCGCGCATCGAAGAAGCGAAGGGCTTACCTTCTTGAAGAGATCATGTAGAGTTTGTGGTAATCATTGCGGGCTCGAATGTTAACAAGAAAATGTAAATTAGCGGGTTATTTTGGCCATCCATGCAAAAGCATGTCGGTTAGTGATGAGATCACGAGGGCTTGTCAAGTGCATGATGTGGTGACACACCAACAAGCCGCAGGAGATGAAGCATGCATCGCGTCGGTATGGCCATTCGACGAGTGGGGGGTCGATATAGTCGGGCCTTTACCTCGAGCTCCGGGTAATTTCAAGTATGTTGTGGTCGCGGTTGATTATTTCACAAAGTGGGTCGAATCCAAAGCTCTTACTGACATCAGAGCCCAGACCATTAAGAAATTCCTATGGGAGAATATTTTGTGCAGGTTTGGAATTCCGAAGTATCTGATATCGGATAACGGGACTCAATTTCTAGATGACCGAGTGCAGGATTGGCTCAAAGAATTCAAGATTGAGCATAGAACGACTTCAGTGGCCCGACCTCAGTCCAATGGACAGGTCGAACAGTCAAACATGCAGATTAAATTTGGCTTGAAGAAGCGGTTGGAAGATGAAGGTCGGGATTGGGCAGCTCAGTTACCTATCATTTTATGGTCATATCGAACAGCACCCAATTCGGCCACACAGGAGACTCCTTTTGCAATGGCTTATGGATGCGAGGCAGTAATACCTGCGGAGATCGGACTAGCCTCGCCTCGAGTTTTGGCATATAATGTTGAGACAAAGCGCCAGCGATACGCTTGAGAAGGATAACATCGAAGAAGAAGAGAGATTGCGGCACATCGGTGGCCAATTATAAAGAAAAATCTCACAATATTACAATGCAAGAGTAAAGTATAAATACTTCCAAGTAGGAGATCTCGTGTTGAGGAAGAATGAAGCGGCGAGCGGGACCCAATAGGCAAGCTCGAGCCGAATTGGGAAGGTCCTATAAAATTACGAAGGTGCATCCTAAGGATCGTATCGATTGGCGGAGTCGGATGGAAGCACGATTGCCTCGAACTTGTACGCCACCAACCTCAGAAAATATTATGTTTAAATTGTTTAATCGTTTCATGACATTTGCAATTTTACTTTCTTGATTATTTGTAACGACATTTGATTTCAATGATCTTCAGTCAAGCAATTTTCCTTTTTAATTATGATGTACTTACAAGTTCATATAAAAAAGAAAAGGGGAGCAGAAGCAAAAGTGCAAAATTCGACCATGACACCAATTCCTCGACACGATGAAGTCGGAATAAGATAGTGAATAAAGCCAAGTCACTGACAATGCTTATATCACTTCCGATCTGCAATCCATCGACACGATGAAGTTAAAACAAAGCGGTGAAAAAGCCAAGTCAGCGGCGGGCGTACATCACTCCCGACCTTCCGGTAAGCCCACGATGCGGCGGTGGAAGATCCCACGATGGATACTAACTTCGACGGATCGCCGCACCACGATGTGCGGCGATCAGTGAGGACTTAAATAATTCGATATCCTTATAAGCCTGGCGAAGCGGGGCGGTCGAATCGAGCTCCGACCAAAAAGCCAAGTCCAGGCCGATAAAGCGATGAGTGCTAGGTCGACTCAGACCCAAGTGTATCACGATTCATGTACTCATATTACATTTGAGGAGCCACGAGGGGAATTAAGTCAAGGACTACACCCATAATGCAGCGTTTGCAAAGGAATTAAGTCGGAAAAGACTACACCACAGAAAAATGATCAATAAAGGCAAAAGACATTCAATGGAAAAGCATAGATTGAAATTCAAAAATCAGAATGCAAATTGAAAAGTCACAAAATTTGCAAGATCGAATCGGTGAGATACATATCGAGAAAGTAAAAATACCAAAGTTATTACAACGGATCGAAATAAAAGTTTACAACCAAATCGAATCAAATTGTTTAAGAAGACAGGAGAAAACGACATCGGCGGCCGGTGGTGGGAGGGCGAGCATTGGGGTCGACTTGATCTTCCGACTCGAGGTTCTCCGCTCCGTCTCCTCCAAAGCGAGGGTCACATACTTCGTATAGAAGCGCCCGACCTTGAATTGGTGAAATATCTTCCGTAACGAGGATGGCCTTAGGATCGTCTGAGATGGGCCTTACCGATCTTTGGATACTTGAAATCTGGATAATGACCTTGGCTGGTTGGGCGCCATGGTAAATCCACCGCCGTACCCTGGCTCGTCACAGCGACGGATCGTTTTCAAGCTCCATAAAAGCCAAAAAGTCATGCTTAGCCGACTCATGCGAATCGTTAGGCTATCGAGAAGAGGCGGAAGGTCGTTCTGAGCCTTGATAGCCCCGCCGCTCGGCCTTTATCCCGTCAAGCTCGGACCTCACATTTCCCGGCTCGGCATCCACATGTCGGATATGTCTTTGTGCGCTTTGGGCGGATCGTCTCGAGAGGCCGCCAAGTCGATTCGACAATCGCGATCGTCCGACTTGTTCACCTTGGCACTTTTGCTTAGATGTCGAAGTCGGCTGGCAATAGTTTCTTTCTGCTCATCCATTCTGTGAGATGGAGACTCGATTCTAGTCACGGCCACTTTAGATGCTAGCCGAACTGCGATGAAGAGAATTGTTAATATCAGAAATATACAAAAGTCTTAAAGTGACAAGAGGAATAAAAGGAAGACTTACAGCTCGGTTGATTTTCATCAGAAAGTCATGCAACTCATCCGGATTCATAGCTTCCATCTCGGCAATGCTCGCTCCAGAAGTGGGTCGGTTGGTCGATCTAGGAGAAGCAAGATTGCGGGTTTCCTTTGACCTCATGCCTTACCTCGGTAGTCTTTTGTCGGCTTTCTCGGAGCGAGTCCGCCTCGGTTTGCTCCGTCACTGAGCCTCGTCGGGTTGGTCTCTCGAATGTCGATGTCGACCACAGGGGTTGAAGCTCGAGCGAGTCCTCGACCTCCGGAGACTATGGTACCAATGCAGCTTCTTTGATCGATGCGGCCGGTTCTTGGATTTTCTTGGTCCGTATTCTTGGGGTCGGGCACGCTTGCCGGAACCTCGAACTTTGAAAAATTCCCGCTGCGTCTGAGAAAAATTCGACATCGAGCGCGGTCGAAGGCGAAAACAAGTCAAAGCGGAAAAGAAAAGATACTAAAATGTAGCGGCTCGGCGAGTGAATAAAAATCCTACATAAGACTCGGACATCCTCGTGAGTTCTAGATAAAGCGTCCGGACCGGCCGTCTCGATGTCGGCGAAAGGATATAGAGAATGCGAGTTTGAGTTGCGGCGTCGGGGTGAGCGCTTTTCGATAATCCCACACCGTGAGGGGCGTCCGAGTCGAGTCTATCATGCCATTTCTGGGGCCTTCTATACCAAGTATGGACGTTAATGTCTTCCAACCCGTGTCGGATAAAGAAAAAGTGAGGCTTACACTCGCCCGAGGCGAGTCACTTTCTCCACGAATTCCGGCGTCGAGGGCGTCTCTGAAAAGTATACCACCCGGCGTCTTGTAGGCCCTGAATTGCGTAGTATTGCCGGAACAACGGACCGTGAACTCAACTTTGGCGATTCGACACGCGCGACCGCGTAGCCCGTGACACTCACAACCCCGTTGAAGCAAGTTGGAGTAGCGCGAGATCTTATAGTGTTGGAGAAGCGCTCGAGGGCGGATCGAAAGAAACCTTAATACCTCGGCTTCAATTGCGCCTCGTATGGCGCGAGAATCGAGGGAGGAGTCACAGGCGGGTGAAATTGACCGTATGATATTTTCATGTTTGCGAAGAAGTATGGAATGCCGTATCGTAAGCAGATGGCTTTAGCTTTCTCTGGGGTCGATTGGATATGCATCATCGGTCATTGGCACTTTCATCCTTGTTCGGCGTTTGGCTCACGGGTGAGAAGGCGATTCTTCTTCTCCTCCTCTTCTTAACTACTCCAACAACTCTCACGGAAAGCAGTTGGGCCTTTCGAAACCCGTTTGCTCCGTCAATTCTTAACTTCTCTAGCGACTTCTTCCTGTTTTGAGAATCGCTATCGCCATTAGACATGGAACAGGGAAAAGATACAGAAACAAAAACAAAAGGAAAATTTGAGTAAGATTAGGGCTTACTTGAGTTTTATTAAAGCGAGATTCGCGAAGTGCAGTAATTGCAAGTGAGGAACTTTGGTATCTTGGACTCCTTATATCTTTAGCAAATCTCAAATGATTTGAAAGGGTGGGATTTGAAGCGATTATAGGGATGGCGAGAATCAGGACAAAATCGCGTGGACCAATAAAAGGCGCCGTTTCTGCACCAATTATCTTGTGATGTGGCGTCATCCCACGGCGGCTATATCGACTAGGAGAGCGGATGTATTCCCGCTAAAGACCACATGTCGAAAGGGTTATTCAAATTTTGAGATCCGACCTCGGTAGCTCGAGATCGCTTCCTCTCCGATCTGGGGGCTTATGATGATCTGAGATTTCACCCTCAGCGTGGAATAATCGATTGGTCGGTGGCGTGTGGAAGGTTTATATTAATTATCCACGTCGGATCGATTCTGAGACATACCGGTGAAGACCGCGACAACGGCGGTCTGCAAGTGTCTACCTCGATCACCGCGCGTCGGTATGCATCGAGTCAATACGAAGCCTCGGTCAGGATTCTGAGCCCACCGTCCATCAGTTTACTTGGACAAGGGTCAAGGCCCGTTAAAGGGTATTTATGACATTAGACCAAACCGCCTAAGTTTAGAGGCGGGAGTAGAACATGTGCCTATAAATACATCATTCGAGGAACTACGTGAGGCTTGATTCTGGACATTCACGAGAGATCGTAGAAATCCAAGATACATTCTTGGACTCGACCATAAAACACCATATTTGACCACGATTCTGATCGTTCGATCTCTTTCTGACTCATCCTTAGATTACACGTGGCCCTGATTTATCGGTGGTGTGTTATTTAGCATCATCAGAAATAATGATTGATATTGAGTCAGTAAATGAATTTACATAAATAATAAATATAACGTCGTTCCAGAAACCTAAGATATTTATGAAAACGGATTGCTCGGCCATGTCCCAGGCTTGAACCCTCAAGACACAAAGCTCTTAAATATTGTTTTTTATCAATAAAACTTTTACAGAAGAATTTTTAACATACACTTACATTTTTTTGAGCTAGGATCCTCTAAAGTATTTAAAGGAAGTGTTGTCTCAAATACAAGTGGTCTAACCATACATCCAAAATGTGAAAATGATCTAAATGTAGATTTTTATCATTCAAACTACGTTGTTTTGTTGATAATGTCTAAAAACAACTACATTCCGATGCTCAAGTTAGTATATATGTTGATAGAGAAATTTCTATGTAGGCAGTGCGCGAAATGTAAGAGTATGCATATATTTTGCATATATCAAGCGTACATGAATAATGAGGATAAAGATCCTTTATATATTCTTCCGTCGTGGGACGGTAAGTTATCGCACATTAAAGTCGTTGTCAATGTCGTTCACCACTTATTGAAATAGCGGTGCATAAGTCTCGGGGTAGTTATTAGGCCATTACGGAGCACTTATAGCTTGTGGCGTAAAGTTCGGAATACTCGCTTAGTTCAGGTAAAAATTGTCTGGGAGTGGGGACGACTTGCATCAGATCGGAAATATATAAGAGACCGAGGTGACTTCCACCATTCGGTAATGGGAGACCGAGACGTCCTGAGTCACGTCGCCCATATGATATATATGGCCGACATGCGTCATATTGAGATGAATCTTGCTGATAGAAGCTCAACATTGAGCTAAGCCCATGTCGGCTCATATGTTGAGGAAGCCTTCAGTACTTTGTATGAGGGCAGATGATTGTCACGAGTATGATAACTGATCTCATATATCTCAATATAAGACCGGTGATTAATTATGATGTAGACCGGTGATTAATTATGTTTACTCTCTCTTATTTCATTTCTAAATATAATGAAAAATCATCTACCTTATTACTCATGGGTAATTTTTCTATGCTAAAGAAACATTGAATAAAGTCATTTATCGAAGTCTTCTCAATCACGTCGGCGCAGTGGTTTGTTAAAATTTATCGTAGCGTAGAGGCAGGGATTAGCGCTAGGAGGCGTAATTAGGGTGTGTGTAACTTTTCGTATCCGAAAGAAAGAAAGAAAAATCATTTATTGGGGGTAAATTCCATTGAAGTTAACATGCTTAAAAAAACCCCAGAGATAAAGTCATGGCACCCTACCTTCATTAACTTTATTCATATGTCTATTCGAAAGAGACAAATCTAAAAACAGATATTCACAGTCTGTTGCCAACCCCCTTCCCTTTATTTCATCACCAAAAGATTTACTGCATATATTAATTAGCTATATAGCTACATCACTATACATTCTTTGCCGGAAAATGATCTCTTTCCTCGAAAACACATATCCCATTTATATATAAAAACTTTTGAAGATCATTTTCCCCACTTCAAAATATTATTTGTGTCACACCCCTTAATTAATGCAGATTACTATATATCAATTGATGTTTCTACATTAACATCCCTCAACAATGGAGGAGGAAAAACCGCGAGTTTCAAGAAGTAGTAGTAGGAAGAGTAGTTGGAGGATGGAGGATGTTTTCGGGGGGTCGGGTCAAGGTCAAGGTCGTCGGAGCTGCAGCTTCAAAAGTGTACATGAAGAGGATGAAGAAGCCTTAATATGGGCGGCGATAGAAAGGCTACCGACTTACGATAGATTAAGGAAGGCGGTTATACAGTCAGTCTTGGAGAATGGTAATATTGCAGAAGATAACAACAAAGTATCTGCAGTGCATAAAGAGGTTGATGTCAGAAAACTTGATGACATTGAACGGATGGGATTTATTGATAGGGTTTTTAAGGTTGCTGAGGAAGACAATGATAAGTTCTTGAAAAGATTCAGAAAACGTATTGACAAGTAAGTTTATCTTTCTTTAGTTTGTATCAGTTGTTTGTTGTTGTGACTATTTTTTTTTTATGAAATAATATTTCTGTAACTCATGTATATAACAAAGACATATTTGTATAACATTCTTCCGGCCAAAATATGACCGGACGGCCGTCGTCTTGGCATTTTTTCATCTTTCAATTATATATCTAGCTGATATATACTCTAACGAGTAGTAGAACATGAGATTTGGGAGGGCTTGTGAATCAAAGAGACATTAATTTCTGGCGAATGAACTAAATGGCAGGGTTGGGATTGCACTTCCAACGGTTGAGGTTAGATTCGAGAATCTGACGGTTGAAGCGGAGTGCTTGATCGGCGATAGAGCACTTCCGACACTGCCAAATGCAGCAAGAAACATGGCAGAAGCAGTTTTGAGCTGTGTTGGCCTGCAATTCAGCAAAGGGCTAAACTTACTATTCTGAAAGATACTACTGGGGTAATAAAGCCATCTAGGTAACTTTCATCTTCAGCAATTTTGTTTATATTTTATTTATGTTTGGAGATAGGGATTGAATCTTTACTTGTGCGCTTATTTGAATCTATCAGGAATATTTCTGATAAAGTTTAAAAATAGTTATTCTTGGTTTGTCTTTAAAAACGATAGTAGATTTAGTGTGATGTCGCTAAAATCTTGAATTATAGTGACTTTTATCATTTGGAGTCGCGTTAGGGGCGGACACACGTATACCATTTATCTATGCATCGTTTTACGATTTTTGTTACGTGTTAAATTTTTATTGGTCAGAAACATATTGTACTTTTCAATGTTGGTTGTGTGGCACAGGCACAGGTTACATTGGACCAAAGGAAAATGTAAAGAAGATGTGTGCTGTTGTCAGGATAAAACATTTGTTACATAAATGCAAATATTGTCAAATAAAAGGAGACAAAAATGTCTTTATCGTTCTAATCAATCAATGAATATGACTTCTTATTTTTATTTCTTGATCAAACTTTGACTCATGCTTTTCCCCTTGTCTATATATAAAATATATGATGAATCTTGGACCTTTTCTTTTCTTTATCTAAGTTTTCTGGTAAGAAAAAAAATCTATATTCCTGGAGATTCTTGTTGATTTGGATTAATAATTTAATATGATTTTTATTTTTTTCTTCCACTTAACTAATTGGGTAATACTATTACGGTCATGTGTTTTCTTACACAGAATGGCACTTCTATTAGGGCCCCCTTCTTCTGGAAAAACAACCCTACTTTTGGCTTTAGCTGGAAGATTAGATAATAGCTTAAAGGTAAGAGATATCATCATTTCCCCTACTATATATATGTGGTATATACTTCAATTTTCTTTTAATCTTGTACTTATTAAAACAACGTATTTATACTGTTAAAAAAATATAAATATTATTGCTTGGGGAACAGGTAAACGGACGAATTAGCTATAACGGGCATGAGCTAAAAGAATTTGTTCCCCAAAAGACATCGTCATACGTTAGCCAAAACGATTTTCATGTCGGTGAAATGACCGTTAAAGAAACCCTGGATTTTTCAGCCAGGTGCCAAGGGGTCGGATCTCGATATGGTACGTACACGACCACTTTATTAGCCCTCTTTTACTTTGTTTAATTATAACAAAGTTGTGCGTGCATGTGTTTTTTTTCTTTCGTATCCGTCCAAAAATTTTTTATAACAAATTAAACGTATAATAATTACTATAAATGTTATTATAAATATCCTAGAACTTTTGGCGGAGCTTGCAAGAAGAGAGAAAGAAGCTGGAATAGTTCCTGAGGCTGAAGTCGATCTCTTTATGAAGGTATAAATTAAGCCATAAACAAACAAATAATATTAATTCCACAACCCGGAAAAATATGAATATCAATTTTCTAGTTTGATAGTCCTTTTGATCTTCATTAATTAATTTGACTACCTTCAAGTCATTTTTTTTTTACTTATTAATGCAATCAGGCAACAGCAGTGGAAGGTGCTGAAAGCAATCTCATCACAGACTACATTCTCAGGGTATATATGGGCATGGCCACAATTATCTTACTTACATAACAGTTTACATATAACTATACTGATTTCTCTTAATCCAATGCATGTATGCAGATATTGGGTCTAGATATATGTCGAGACACAATAGTAGGAAACGAAATGCTGAGAGGAATATCAGGTGGTCAGAAAAAACGGGTGACGACCGGAGAGATGTTGGTGGGTCCGACAAAAACCTATTTCATGGACGAGATATCAACAGGTTTAGACAGCTCTACTACGTTTCAGATAGTGAAATGCATGCAGCAGATTGTGCACCACACCGAATCCACCATCTTCATATCACTCCTTCAGCCTGCTCCTGAAACCTACGACCTCTTTGACGACGTCATTTTGTTGTCTGAGGGGCAGATTGTGTATCAAGGCCCTCGAGATAGCGTTCTTGATTTCTTTGAAAGTTGTGGTTTCAAATGCCCAGAAAGAAAAGGAACTGCTGACTTTTTGCAAGAGGTTACATCAAGAAAGGACCAAGAGCAATATTGGGCGGATCGAAGCAAACCATACACTTTCATATCAGTATCTGAATTCGTGAAAAGATTCAAGCGTTTCCCGTCGGATTACACCAAGAAAGCGACCTCTCAATCCCATTCGACAAAACCCACAGTCACAAGGTGCATTGATGTTCCACAAATCGGCGTCCGAAAACCGAGCTCTTAAAAGCAAGTTTACGACAAAGAAATATTACTAATGAAGCGAAACGCATTTGTCTACGTTTTCAAGACTGTCCAAATCATAATCATTGCCGTCATTTCATCAACGGTTTTCCTTAAAGCTAAAAAGCATACGAAAACTGAAGACGATGGCGCCGTGTTTATCGGGGCATTAACGTTTGCGGTTATCACGAATACTTTTAACGGGTTTGCTGATCTTGCTTTTATGCTTCAAAGGCTACCCGTTTTCTATAAGCATAGAGATCTGTTGTTTCATCCCGCATGGGCGTTTTCTCTTCCAACTTTTCTTCTGGGGTTACCCATTTCTGTATTTGAGTCTCTTGCATGGACGGTTATGACATATTTTACTGTTGGATATGCACATGAAGCCAGCAGGTATTTGCCGGTTTTTTTTTATTTGGTGCGTAGGATCTATTGATTGATACAGGTCAGATTTATTTAAAATTAACCCTTTTTTTCGCTTTTGCATTTTTTTTTCCCAGGTTCTTCAAGCAACTAGTAGCAGTGTTTCTGATACAGCAAACGGCGTCAGGATTATTCAGGTGTACAGCCGGACTATACAAAACAAATACTATTTCCAACACTGGAGGGCTTTAATTCTCTGCCTCAATTTTTGTTGAGTGGTTTCGTAGTCAAAAAAGTATGTGTATATTTAAATCTCAAATTTAATTTAGGGTGGTGCTACTGCTATAACGGTCGCAATATATAGTGTAATAGACTGTAATGTTCTTTTTTTTTTTGGTATACAGATCGCATTCCTGATTGGTGGGGATGGGGTTATTGGGTTTCACCTCTCAATTATGCCTACAATGCATTGGTCATAAATGAAATGTCAGCTCCTAGGTGGATGAATCAATATGTATGTATACATACACTTCTCCTACTACATACACACACAATATCCATCTTTATTTTATATTTAATAAAAATGTATTTTTCATCTTCAATTTTACAGGCATCCAATAATGTAACAAGATTGGGTGACCAAGTTCTGAAAAACTTCCAAGCACATACAGAAACCAAATGGTTTTGGATTTCAGTCACCAGCCCTTTTGGGTTTTATATTTTCTTTAACATCATTTTTACCATTGCTCTAATGTACTTTAAGGGTAAGTTTCTCGTTTATATGTATATACCTTTAAACTTATCAGTAATAACATTTCCTACTGATTGATAATGTAACAGCTCCTGGAAAACCGCAAGCAATAATATCGAAAGAGCAGCGAGAGTGATGGAACTTGATGAAGATGAAGCAGAGAAAGAGTTGATAAACCATCGAACAAATCAGACCGACAACGGCTCAAATCCATTGCCTGCTCAATACAGAAATCCTTGAAAAGTAATAACTAGAAACGACAAAATGTTGTGTACACCTATACATATATGTGAATATCTGATGGACTACTAACATTGTGTTTTTTCTTTAGGAAAGTAGGCCTACAAAGAATAAGTCGAATCTCTGAAAATGGAGATTCAAATCATGAATCGGAAGAGGCGGATTGGGTCCTAAAGAGGAATGATTTTGCCATTCAATGCATTGGCCATGTCATTTGACAGTGTACAATACTTTGTAGACATGCCTGCTGTAAGTATTGTTGGTCACCATTCATTCTCCTATGGATTCAAAAATTTAACACTATTGGTATTCATAAATGTATGAACTTGGAACAGGAAATGAAGGAGCAAGGAGTGACAGAGGAAAAGCTCCAATTACTATGTGATATAACAGGTGCATTCAGGCCAGGAGTTTTGACAGCATTAATGGGAGTAAGCGGAGCTGGAAAAACTACTCTAATGGACGTCTTAGCAGGAAGAAAAACAGGTGGTTACATCAAGGTGAAATCAAAATAGCTGGATTCCCAAAGAAACAAGAAACTTTTGCTAGAATTTCAGGTTATTGTGAACAAACCGATATCCACTCGCCTCAAGTGACTGTTCATGAATCTTTAATCTATTAGAAACTTTCTTACGGCTACCTCAAGATGTCAGCACAGATGAAAAGATGGTAATTTAGAAGCAAATTTCCATTTATTTTCTTCCATATTGATTTTGTGGAGACATAATTAAGCCTTTCACTTTTTTTGTGTAGATTTTTGTGGAAGAAGTGATGGAATTGGTGGAATTAGACAATCTAAAGGATGCAATTGTAGGGCTACCTGGAATTAGCGGATTGTCGACCGAGCAAAGGAAGAGATTGACCATAGCAGTTGAGCTTGTTGCTAATCCTTCAATCATATTTATGGATGAACCAACTTCAGGCCTTGGCGAGAGCCGCTGCAATTGTGATGAGAACTGTTAGAAACACAGTAGACACAGGAAGAACAGTTGTTTGCACAATTCATCAGCCTAGTATCGATATTTTTGAAGCTTTCGATGAGGTAGAAATAGAATCTAAACCCCTGTATTATTTGTGGGAGTGTATATCCTCTGCAGTAAATTTGGTGCAGTGATTGCGTTTACAGCATGAGACTTTTTTGTGTGAGGAGATACATGTAAAAACACGTATGCATGCTTTTACGTTGTATCTCCTAGTTACTGTACCAAAATCACTGCAGAATCTGTATTTTGATAATTTCTTGTTCATCATCAAAATTAAACTTTAACTCCTCTCATTTTCGTATGGATTGAATGAATATTAGCTGTTTTTGATGAAAAGAGGAGGCCAAGTAATCTATGCTGGGCCATTAGGTCACCATTCAACAAAATAATTGAATACTTTGAGGTACTTCTCACATTCCATGAGTTTTCCTGTGCTGTTGATTTTTTTTTTTTCCAGGCGTCTTAAATGACATTATGGCAGCACAGAGAGAAATCGGCTTTTTCATGGTCGATTCTAAACCTGAGAATCAGATTTAATCGATCAGATAAAAAGTCGATTCAAGAAACTAAAAAAACTTCGATGATTTGAAATGCAGGCAATACCAGGAGTGCCAAAGATAAAAGATAAATACAATCCAGCAACATGGATGCTTGAAGTAAGCTCTGTTGCAATGGAAGTCAGATTAGGCATTGATTTTGCACAATACTATACTTCATCCCCTGTCTATAGGTAAGTCAACTCAAATCATACGGCGCAATAGATACTTTTCATACAATAATTTCTTCATTTCATGCCACCAAAAGAAACGATTATTTACAAGTGTTGTTGATTACACGTGCAGGCGAAACAAGACACTAGTTGAAGAGTTGAGTACACCTCTTCCGAATGCAAAAGACCTACATTTTCCAACAAATATTCTCAAACCACTTGGGACCAATTCAAATCATGCCTATGGAAACAGTGGCTAACCTATTGGAAAGCCCTGATTACAACTTAATCCGCTTCATCTTCACTATTGTTTTGGCTCTTATATCCGTTCACTCTTTTGGAAAATCGGATCTCGAGGTTTGTCCTCTACCATACCTCACCTTGAACACCCTGATTTTTTCTTTTTTCTTTTTCAAAATAAACAATGAAAGTTATCATTCATTCAACAGGAAAAGCAGCAATGACCTCTTAACAATCATAGGAGCAATGTACACTTCAGCTTTGTTTATCGGTGTAAGCAATGGCTCAAATGTACAACCCGTCGTTTCAATAGAAAGGACGGTATTCTATCATGAACGAGCTGCTGGGATGTACTCTGCATTACCATATGCCATGGGGCAAGTACGTCATTTATCAACATCTTTCTCTACACGTTTTGTTTTCATTAATTATGATTCGATTCTGTGAACACAGGTGATTGCAGAAGTGCCATATATAACACTTCAGACATCGTTTTTCACTGTTATCGTATACGCAATGCTGGGATTTGAATGGAAAGCAGCAAAATTTATATGGTTCTACATTGTCAATTACTTGTCTTTTATCATCTTCACATACTATGGAATGATGACTGTGGCTATTACTCCTAATCTTCAAGTTGCAGCAATCCTTTCTTCATCTTTTTATGCACTTTTCAATCTATTTTCTGGATTCTTTGTTCCAAGACCAGTAAGTACTTCTCTTTTCCTTTCTTTATGGCTTAATGTGAACAATATTTATGCATAATAACACAAAAAAAAATTGGAAAAACAAAAATGGCAGAAAATACCAATATGGTGGGCATGGTACTATTGGATGTGCCCAGTATCATGGGTAGTGTATGGATTAATCGTATCACAGTATGGGGATGTGGAAGACACCATTACAGTACCTGGGATGCCGTTCGATCCGAAGATTCGAGATTATATTACTGATCATTTTGGTTATGATCCAGATTTCATTGGACCTGTTGTTGCTGTCTTGTTCACTTTTGCACTGTTCTTCGCCTTCATTTACACTTTTGCCATCAAGTTCTTGAACTTCCAGACCAAGTAGATGCAATTTCTTCCTTTGAGCAAGTGAATGGAAGTCTGAAGGAGGATTTCTGGAGGTTATTTGTGGAATTGTGGGTTAGGTTATAATAATGTCTACTGGTTATTTATTTTATTTTTTTGAAAGTTACTGGTTATTTATTTGTCCTATTCATTTTACACTTTGAATTGATAATTTCAAATACAATGTCAAATACAAAAAATAGAAAACTTGGTTATCACTCCTGACCAGGTTGTTGACCGGCTAAAATACTGGAGTCGTTCAATCACTGATTCAACCGTTTAGTCGGTTCAACGGCGTGTTATATATAAATTAGATAGTATATAATACATATAACGAAAAGTATTACTTTTGGCCTTGAATCGTCGATCTCTTGGTGAAATAAAAGCTATGTCTGGCGTCGATCTGGTGTTGAACACATTAAGGGAAAAACCGTAGAGTTAACATTTCACGGGCTCGTTATATAGTTTGATTATGTGATAACTACGAAATATAAAATTAAAATATGGGGTGGAAGGCGGAAAGACATGAATCTGTCTGAAAATGGTTGAGAAAGGCGGTTATTACATGTGTTATGGTTGAGAATGGCCAGTTCTGGCGTGTGTTCTTCGTTTTGTCATTCTCATTATTTTAGATTAAAGCGTCGTTCGCGACCTTTAAGGAGATGGCAATGGATGCGGGTGGAGTGCGGGTTTCTTTATATTCATACCACTACCCGTCAAAAAAATTCCTTATCCATCACATACCCATTCCCATCGGGTGAGAAATTTCAAATCCATACCATAAATCTACGGATATCACGGGTTTGCGGATATCCATGGATATTAATTTTATTCACAAGTAAGACACAACTCTATATCGATCAATTTCTCAGAACAACGACACACGGGTGGCAAAAATGCAAGATCAACAATGGTTGTGTAAAGCAACAAAAAAAAGTATTAAAATACATAGTTACCAAACGAAAAATGTAATATATTTTAAGAAAACATATAAGTAATCATACAAAAAAGTATTAAAAAAATGAATAAAATTCTCATCTGCTGATTCGGTAGGGTTGGCGGAAATAGGAATTAAGAAAGAAGAGTAGATATGAATAACTTTGATAGTTGATATGTTTGTAAAATACTAAAAATTGGGGCACGTGTCTTAAATCATAATTGCATTAATATTTATTTGTTTTTTCTAAATGATATGTTTTTCCTTGTAAAAATTGACATTTCAATTTTCCGTCAGTTAATATTTTTTATAAATAAGGGGATTGAGGAAAGAATAAAATATGTACAAAAAATAAATAAATATGGCACTTTCATTTTTAGTTGCAAAATGATGAAAAAATCAGACGGACAAAAATACCCTTTTCAATAAAAGGCCGCGCATATAAAGCTTTCATTCGTCCATTGAAGACTCTACTTGAGGTTTGTTTTGTTTTGTTTTTTTTTTTTTCCAAAAACTTCATAAGCTTTTGTTTTATAACTCCGATCGTAGAAATGTTTTCACCAAAATTCATGTTTTTTTGCTCTTCAATTTGAGCCCAAACATGATATCCTTCCGGCGTGTATTTTGAAAGGCGAAAAAACATTTATATTAACGGGCGTTTTTCTTATAAGCGTCCGTAACTTTTGATTTAGAACACGATCATCAAAATTGTTGCACCAAAATTCATATTTTTATCTTCAATTTGAGACCACGTTTGATACCTTTTCGGCGTAGTATTTGAAAGCGAATTTTATCGCGACTTTTACGATAACACGATATGATGACACGACAACCATGATGACACGTTTTATTAACATCAAAATATCACCATTAACATTGCATAATACAATAATCTATCAAAAAAATGCTTCGTATCTAATGAAACAATCTATGAAAGCATTATGAAGATGAAACTACGGGGAATCAAGAGAATAAAAACTAATCTTATTGGATGTAATCAAAAAGCATATTAATGAAACTAAAACATTCTTGAGTTCTTGAAGTCAAAAGCGATCTGTTTTACCATCTATGAACCTTCATCCTTCAAACACACCACATCAAACTCCATGAAAGATGTATGAAAGCGAGAAAATGCATCAAATAGCATCATTCAAGCATCAATCAATAGAGAATCTAGGCTCCACCAATTTTAAAGACAAAAAAACACAAACATAACCATTTGAATCAACAAAGTAACACACCAACAAAGTAACACACTAGTCTATTTTTGTTCTCAACAAAGTAACACACCAACAAAGTAACACACCATCAAAGTGACACAGCTTTAGTCTATTTTTATTCTCAACAAAGTAACACACTAGATACATTTTTATTCTCAACAAAGTAACACACCAACAAAGTAACACACTGAGTCTATTTTGTTCTCGACAAAGTAACACGTTAGTCTATTTTTGTTCTCGACAAAGTAACATACTAGCCATTGATTGAAAGCGAATTTTATCAGGCGTTTACACCAACACGATGCTAGATGAACAACGACAACACAACAACAAAGTAACACACTAGCCATTGATTGAAAGCGAATTTTATCAGGCGTTTACACCAGCGGTAACACACCAACAAAGTAACACACCAACAAAGTAACACCTTTAATGTATTTTTGTTCTCGACAAAGTAACACACTAGTCTATTTTTGTTCTCAACAAAGTAACACACCAAGTAACACAACTAGTCTATTTTTGTTCTCAACAAAGTAACACACCAACAAAGTAACACCTTTAGTCTATTTTTGTTCTCAACAAAGTAACACACCAACAAAGTAACACACCGACCAAGCTACACACCAACAAAGTAACACCTTTAGTCTATTTTTGTTCTCACTTTTAACAAAGTAACACCTTTAGTCTATTTGTGTTCTCGACAAAATAACACACAAACAAAGTAACACCTTTAGTCTATTTGTGTTCTCAAAAAGTAACACACCAACAAAGTAACACCTAGTCTATTTGTGTTCTCGACAAAGTAACACACTAGTCTATTTTTGTTTTCAACAAAGTAACACACCAACCAAATAACAGGACCAACAAAGTAACACCTTTAGTCTATTTTTGTTCTCAACAAAGTAACACACCAACAAGTAACACACTAGTCTATTTTTGTTCTCAACAAAGTAACTAACGTAGAATCTTATTTATATTGAAGCAGGACAACACTGAGAGCTAATCCAAGCTCTAAGAAAGATTCACTCAAAGAGTATTAAGGATTACATAATCTCCTACAAACTAATGTCTTAAGCTATTTATAGGCTAAAAAGCCCGTTTAGGTAAAAACCAATACATTTAAAAAGCCCAAAAGGCTACTCATTAACTAAAACAATAATAGCAGTAATTACAGTTAGGATGTCCTACATCGAGTCCATCCACTCCTCATCAGCTCGTCACGAGCTAACTAAATATGATCCACATTGAGGCCTCGCAAAGCACTATCAAGTTCCGTTGGTGGGTGAGCCCGTTCACCACTTTGTAAAACAATTTTAAAGACTCCACTTGGTATATCATTCTTGCACAAAGTATTCACACATGAGCTCATTATAATTCCAATTATATCCACCATGATGAGCTTCGTTTTCAAATTAGCGATGTTCTCGTCATTCCAACCCTCCCATGGAATAACTACTTTCTGAGTTAGATTGGATAGATGGTAGGCTGCTTGATACCAATGTCCTCTGAGCACCTCATCATGGTACGCCAATTATGTCATCATCAATATGATAGTATTCAAAAGGGGCGTGGAAGAATTTCACGGGGTTTCCATGAAAAAATAACTCAATGGAAAATCGAATCGGCATAGACAACAAGTTTCATCAATGCTTCTGCAGATAGTCTTCTGGTGACCAATCTTCACCCCTCAAAGCTCTGCACTTGACATAGTACCAAGTTCCCCAAATTTTGCTTCCAAATCAGCCTCATCATCATACAAAACAAAGCGATAATAAATTAAACACCAGGAGGATGGACCATTTCACCTCGTCAAACAACACCACACTACAAAGATGCCTTCCCACAGCTTCCGTTTGTTTATGCGCCTTTGCATGAACAACACACTTTGGTGGAGCACCAATCAGGTAACAACAGCGTTAATTAGCAAATGATCAAATCTTGCATTAATTTGCATTCTCGATTGATACTATCAAAGGTTTCTCTATCGACTCAAGCTTAATCTTTCCACTGAATACACATGCCCGAATTTTCCACAAAAATCAGAGGCTATGAAGGAACATTTGCTCAAACCACGAGTTTTGAGAAGTAGTGACAATCATCCAAATCAAACAAAAAAATCATATACATAACATACACGGGAGGATTGGCAATGTGGTTGTGTTGGCTGAGCGACATCCGTTATGCAATAGGTAGATATCATGGAGTCGAGTCTATTAATAACAAAAGTTGTCTCAAGATATCTCCCGAAAATTCTCATTTCAAATCCTAGCGATCTAGCTTCATTTTTACGTTTTAGTGGAGCTTCAAATTCCATGTCACCAAGAAAACTTCCAAGAAGGCCATAAGCAGAGTCAAAGGAAACAAACCGGCAATAATGTCACGAATCGATAATGCGTACTAACTCTTAACTTTGTCGGCAATGCCATTTGGACATCTCAATCCATAAATTGTTAAAATGAAAGATTCTTATTGCGGCATCACCTCGTTCCTTCTTTGAATGGAGAAAAATGTATGTAGAATTAAAGACTTGGATCTACTGTTGACAAAATTCATCTCAAAAAAATATCCTCCATAAAGTTTGACCGCCTCGGTTGGTGACTTACATGCCTCGCAACCCTTGCCACCTTGAAGCTTGGAATCTTTGCTGAGTGTAGATTGGGCAATGTCTTTAATCGAGAATGGATGCGAGGCTTAGGAGTAAGCATCGGTTTAATCTTAGCACACTCACCCCTTTTTTCATCAATGTATACCTCGACAAGTGCCAGCGATTTAAATAAAAGGTTGGTCCCGTCACTTTAAGTAGTTGTGGCATAAATCCTTGTTTCACAAACATTGAGCCTCACTCCCATTGCCAAAGCGTCAAGTTGTTCACATATGTGAAACCAATCTATGTCGACAACGAGGTTGTTTTATCACCATATCAAAACTCGAACATAATTTTCTAGCATGGCCCGAGCATTTCTAAATAGTGCAGGTTCGGTGAACATCTCAATCCTCACATTAATTGCTTTCGTCCTACGGCACAAAAAATTTCCACGAGGATCAAATAGAATTGATCTGAACTTAGAATAATTGGAACCCATACACTTACCAGAATCAAATATGTCAAGTTTACATAGGTACATGCGGAGATAAGATTGCGACTCTGCCGAACTCTATGCCTATCTTTGGCCTTACGACTTTGTATTGGTCTCCACGGTTGGAAAAATATGATGCCGACGGCGTCGAAGGCTTAGGACCGTGTGGTGCTTTCGGATCTCGATCAATCTACTTTAGGTGTTGGGGAATTTGGTTGCGTTTGGCATGTAGCGCGAATGAGCTTTGATCGCCCGATGATCGTTATCTCGGGCTTAAACGGTGTTATCGAAACCACCGATGGCTAGCGTGCGTTATAGCGAGCAGGCTTTGATCGCCGGTAGTCGTTATATGTCCGGGCTTGAATTGCCAACAAGCGCTCCGTTGAGCTTAGAATACCGTGCATGAAGCCAGCGGGCTTAGATGCCGACAAGCGCTCTGTCGGACTTATCGTTGCAAAAATCCATGTTGATGGCGAGCGCTTGTTGTAGAAGCTAAAATTTATAAATGAGCTCATTGATATGGAGCATGTAATAAAAGATCTGGGTTGATTCTTGGTAATGATGTTTATTTTGCTTTGTATGAGATTTCCCAAAGTATTTTTGAGCTCGCGCTTCATGCTTTGCTCCGAAAATATATACCTTTTGAGTCGCTATTTGTATCCGGCGTATCCGTATTATATGTATACATATATCGGCCCCCTTGTTTTAGCGAGTCGAGGGCGTTAAGCGTCGAACTTCTTAAAAATAATTGAATTGAAAGCCTTACTTGTTTGTTGAGCTCGATGAATAGATTAAAAATCCGATGTCTCGGCCCTTTGTTTTAATTGAGATTGGTATTGCTAAAGCGAGCTCACCCGAAAATACTTGAGGCGAATAATCATACCCAGCTCGAATCGGGCGATTTTATTAACACGTTGATTTGTTGAAAAATCCGATATGACCCCGCCAGATTTTGGCGAGTTAGGCGCTAAATATGAAGCCTAACTAAATATAATCGAACATAAAATCGGCTTGAACTTGATAAGCTGAATCATTCCTGTGGCCTTTATTTTGGACAAGAATGAGATTGATAACTTGTCTTGACTTTATGTTGTTGGAGGAGTTTCTGACCAGACTGGTGACTCGATCTTCTCGATCTATATATATATATCGTTCGGTGACTATAGATGATCTTAGTTCCAAACCAAACAAGGGCCGATCTTAGTCATCATCCTCACCCGTCTTAACTTACCGTGATAGCCGCACATTGCTTCTCTTATATAATATATATATATATATATCCATTACCAAACACTCGTTCAAGCCACACCGTCTGATTATTAAAGCTTTTGAGCTCAATTACGCTAAAGCTTAATCTCTGCTTGCCGTTTCCATTTCAAATCGGTTTCAAAATTTGAGAAAAAGAGGTGAGGCTTGGATTGAATGGTGAGCCTTTCTTCTTCGAACTTTTGTTGCTATTTTTACCCATTAATTTAGAAATGAAATTGCTATATTAGTGGTGAGTATGAAGCGGATGTCACCCATGTGCTTTGCTTCTGGGTGAATTCGGAGCAGTTGTTGTGAGAAAGTGAGCTTCAATCATGCATTAAGTCTGTGCGGATTTTGTAGTTTTCGAGTCGAAAACCTGAGCTTTCACCCCGGTGCTTTTGGAAGTTTGAAACGGGCGCAGATCTAGTTGAGAATCTGGATGAAACTCTTTTTCGGAGATCCGGTTGAAGATCTTGGGGGTTTGATGAAAATCTTGCTGAAAATTTTGAGATCTAGATGTAGATCTTGTTGAAGACTTGGCCGGAAAACTAAAATAAAGCGGTTTCAGGCCGCCGGAATTTCTCGATTCGGCGGAAAACGTTGAGATATGTCGAGTTCCCGTAAGCGAGCCAATCGATGTTGTCAAAACATCAAGTTTTTGCGGTATAATGTGATATCTAGCCGATAAAAGTGTATTTTTGTGATGTTTTCCGTGGCGCTCGTGGCGGCGTAGATTCGGCGGTGGTGCTATATCGAGAGAGTTAAGACGGGGGCAATTCGGCTTTGCCATGTGTTTTATATTATTTTGCCCGTGTTGGTTGAAGTTACAAAGCTCCCCCCAGTTATATAGGAAGAAAGCTTAGCACTTAAGTAAACTTAGTCGTTAAGTAAACTAAATATCTAGACGGTAAAAGTGGATCGAATATCTCGGCGGCTTCCACATAGGATCGGTGCATTTGGGCGGACCCGCTTTATCAAATGAGATCGAGTGTCGGCCCCTAATGGGTTCGAAGGCTCACGGTCGATCCGCTTCATGGCGTGCTCGCGACGGTAATGGTGGTGGCCTCATCCAATGAACCCAAAGTGGCATCAACTTCATTCTTCAAGTTCCATGCTTTCCTTTTCACCTCCTCTACCTCATTCCTTGGGTTTTCACCTTCTTGAATTAAAGACTCTTTTGTAAGAGATGCCTCGAGTTTGTATTCTTCACAAGTCACTTTGTGCTCCTGCTCCAGCCTTCACAATGTCACAATCAGTCCTGTCTGCACATTATATGTGTCATCGCCTTTCTGTGATATCCTTCATTTGGTGTTTTATTATTTTTGGTAGTTGGGACAGCTTGGAAAATCTACTCCAAGTTCTTCAACCAAATCGAGTCAACTTTTTTGTCAAGTGTATGTTCGCTTCCATATTCATTGATAATATCGATTCACCAAGGACAATTAAATCACCTATTGCCCCTTGCTTGTTGATGTCGTCACAGGGAACTTCAGTCAAACACTTTGTGGGCATGAACCTGCCATTTTGATGAGCTCGATTTTCACCAAACAACTTTATTAGATACTCAGGACAACGGTGACTAAACAAGCTCTCTAACCGGCAAAGTGGACCGGGTCGATTATGTAGTAAAGCTACAGAGTCCGATGTCGATCCCACAGAGAAGTCTATTGAGTACCAAAGTCGATCTACAACTTTAGTCTAAAGCGATCAAAGGTTGATAAAGATTAACACTACATCGACTAAAAACCATTATACTAACGAGTCTAAGGGTAGGGAAAGAGGAATGTAGCCGAATCATGATCCGACAAGTTAATTTAGCCCCTCGAAAGAATCAACCGGGAGTGTGCATTAACTGACCAACCATACCAAAAGCGTTTCATGATTATTCATGGGTGTCGACTTCTAAAACTAGTGTTACTATCTGAACAACTCTCCTTTAACACCCTATGCCAAAATATTCGATTCCCCCTTTAAGAAACCGAAAACCTTAACACGATACGCCCAAAGCCGCCGTGAAAACGATAACAACTCAAGATTGGGCTCGGCTTAACAACTAAGCCGAGTCTACTCCGCGATTTTAGAATCCCATTTCCCGTGTTTCCCCGCAAAATACATATATAAGGTCAACACGCAAAATTATCGAATTAGGTAGCTAATCTAACTCAACATTCAATCAAAACAAGTTCAAGAACATGAATCAATCATAAAACATGCAATTAACAACTACCCACTCCCAATTTCATCAATCTAAGGGCAATTTCACAAGTTTCACATGATTCAACTACAAAAGGGGCTAACTACTCATGGGGGGAGGAAAAACACAATCAAAACAACAAATAAACAACATAATAAAGAAGAGAGAACAAGAAATTACCATAGAATCCAAGAATTTCGAGTTTGAAGTTGAAGAACACCACAAGACACAACAATGGAGAATTTGGGGAAAAGATGAGTTCTTAGGGGTTGGGGAAGAAATTAGAGTTGAGAAAGAGGAATTTTAGCTACAATCTATCTAATCTAAACTAGATTAACTACATTACACTACTCTAAAATGAAGAAAAAAAAAGCTAGGTTTTGTGGTGAGAAGGGGAGAGAATGCTGAATGAGTATATGAAGAGAACAAGTCAACTCAACTGCTTTTATCATAAAGACGCGAACGAGCCGAGCCGATCAAGTTCGGCTCAAATAGGCGATTCAACCTTAATCGTTTTCAATAAATTGACCATAACTTCTTCGCTCGAGCTCGATTGAGGCGATTCAAGATCCGCTGGAAAGCTCTTTGAATTGTCTAAAACTTTCATGAAGAAGTCAGTCCGTAAAATGCTTTATTCCTGGCTGAAACTGCAGCTGAAGTGGACTGAGCCAAGACCAAAACTTGATTTCATTGTTTCTTCACTTCTCGGTCCATTCTTCGGCTCCGAGCATGCTTGTCATTGTAAATCATCGCCTTCCGGTCTCGAGACACCTAACCCCGAATTCACATTCACCAAAACAAGCCATACACTATCCCGGGGTAAAAGTGTCCGAATAGGGGCAAAATATCGATGAAAGGAGGAATTTCCGATTAAGTATCGCTTTCATTCCACGCGGCAATATTCTCATGATAAAGCCCTAAAAGGTCTAATCTACCCAAAACAAAGCCAAAAGAGGGATAAACGGGGGTTTTACCGAAATGGCGTGAAGTTGAATCCCATCAACCACCCCACACTTAGCCTTTGCTCGTCCTCGAGTAAAATAGGCGTTTTAAAAAAAGACAAGGGAAATAACATTGCAACCGAGGGTTTAACCGTCACATTTTCAAGGTAGAAGAACAAGTAGCAATGTGAATGAAAGCAAATCGAGCCAATCTTAAAAACAAAGCGGAGTGCACGTGTGAAGAAAAGCGAGGGACTACGCACAAAATGGCCACCGGCTTTGAATACCGCCAAACGCTTTACACACAAGTCTCATAACACCTAGAATCTCCACTAATATAGGCTACCCGGGCTGTACACGGTCAAGTAAGACTTTGAGGGTTATAACGTTAGGCTCTGGAGGGGGCTAACCGAAAGGATTATTTGGGAACTGGAGAAAAGGAAAAACGAGTGAACCCAATCACTAGTGTTTCACCTCAACTCCACCATAACGAGAGCATCAATCACCTTCGATCACCAAACAACAAGATAGAACAATAGCACATTCATATACCCGACTCATGATCCAAACTCGCTATGTTTCAAGCGCCATGAGGTGAGCCTCGAATATACAAATGACTATACATTAAGGAACATACTCCTCCAATTATAAAATCAACCATACAAAGTACAACGGCTTTCTTTGACTCACTACTTTATTCTTGACTTGAACTCTTATTCAACATAAACAACTTTTTTTTTTTTTTTCTTTCTTTTTCTCATCACAATTTTTTTTTTTTTTTTTTTCTTTTTTTTTTTTTCAAACATATATACATCACTTCATTCTTGAGTTCATTGAGTCAAAGGCCAAACGAAAGATAAACAAATAACACCTCGAGCTCCTCCCTTCGTGACTTAGCTCAAAACCACCAACTCCCACCAAAGCACGTAATTTTTCACCCCACACTTGCCTAAGCAAGTGTGTCCCATCAAAAGACTAGTCCACTCGGCGGTGTGTCAAGGAAACGTGACCAAAATATAAAAGTTCGGGGTTAGGATTTTCCGACTAATCATCAAACGGCTCAATTTCGATGGTGGTCGGACCATCCTAAAGAAGGCTTGTAGGGGCTTCTGTGGTCATACGCTCGGGTTTTTAGGCTTATTTGGCAATCGGGTCGGATCAAAGAAACGCCTTCCCGTCATCCCGTGTCCTAAGTAACCTTTCTTGATTCGCATCAAAACTAGAGACACGAGTGTGTGTAACGGCCAAATTATGTGCAACCGAGGCACCGTGACAGAAAGTTCCGCTTCCAAGATAAGATTGACTCGCGTTGGTAACATGCACAAGACTACTTAGACTTTTACCAAGAGAATACGAAGGATAAACGGACATTGCAAAGTCGAAACCATTGAAATTTTTTAAAAGATGCCCAAAATTTTACCCCTAAAATGATAAAAGACTAAGTATATCACACAAGATGGCATGTAGAACAAGAAAAGCACAAACACAAACGGCTTGTTTACCACCCCCCACTTAAGAACGAAGCATCATCCACAAGTGTGAAAGAGAATGATAGAAGAACTTAGCTATCTTGTAAAACTCGATGTAGCGTGTGCGCTTAAGCTCACGTGACATCTTCTAGTAAGCTCCATCTCGAGTACCTAAACACCACATGTACAGTAAAACAAGGTAAAACGCATGCACGGGAAAAGTCCACGTGCCAAAAGATGGTGATAAAACGAGATATAAAAAGATAGAAGCCATGCCACAAATAGAATCAAAGTATGTCGGTAGTACTTAACACGGAACGCAATAGATGGAAACATAACCATAAGGGGAAAATAGAACATCTACGCATAAAGGGCCCACATAGCACAAAACAAACCATCCATGTCAAAGTACTAGCAAAACAACCCCAAAACGGTGTTCACCCCAAACTCCCACATGCATAGACCGCACTAAAACCCCTTACTACTACCAAAAACAAAAGAAGTGGGTTGCCTCCCACAAGCGCTTTTGTTTTACGTCGTTGGCTCGACCTAGTGGCATAAAACGGACTCAAACCACAAAAGACTCAAAACAACATGCCAACATTTTCATTTCAAACAAGTAACACCAAACACCATCAACCGAAATCCGAACTCAAAAGATCAACAACTTCGTAAGAACAAAAATACCAAGCATAGGGAAAACGAGTTCACAATGAACTTACCTCGCATGGCTCTCGAGGCCACCTCTTGCCAACTCGGGAGTCCTTCCTTTCAAAGTCTTTTATCTTCTTCTTCTTGAAGTTTCCATCCCATGGTAGTCGCCCATTTTCAAGAATCTTGTGAGTTTCATCTACCGGGAGTACACAAACTCGATCGAATAATACTCTCAACACATCAGGAAGAGTGTAGAGTCCGGGACCGGCATGTCAATAATCTCCACTTCTTCCGGTAGCTCTACCATGGGTGCCATATCAAACTCATGAGATTTCACCACGCATTCTATAATAACTCCATCATATGCCTCAATTGTGAGTGATGGTGAAATGGGCGATCCCGTCTTCTCTTCAAAATTAAGGTCTTTATCATCAAAGAGTGTGCTAAAACCTATCATACACTTCTCCAAGTCATCGTCTTGTATTTCTTTGGGAGGCGGTGTAATAGACAAAGGTTGCACCTCTTCCATCTCCAACTCTTCTATGCTTTCTTCATCCCAAAGCGAGCTATCATCATCTCCGAAGAACTCTTGCTTAGTTATAATAAAGGGTAGGTTCCACTACACACTCCATCAAGACATAATCAATTTCCATCTCGGAAGTGAAGGTGTAATAGAAGAACGTGAAACCTACCATAATCAAACATCTCAATAGAGCCTCCGGCAATATGGGCGATCCCAACTCAATATCTAGCTCGACACCTCGCCATTGCAAACCGAATCCTCAATCTCGTTTCTCTTTGAACTTCAACAAAGAAGTCCTCATCAACCCTAGCCGCCTATTGCAAATGCATCTTCTTCATACTCCAATCTTCGCTTTTTCACGAATCGACCGAGATTATCACACAACGTCCGTAGGCTTGTGGCACACTTACCCAACTTTCTTCATCCATGTGAGTCTCATTCTCATCTTTCTTACTCGCTCGGATTCCATTAACCCGAATCGTAGATTCCATGAGCTCCTCGCTCGTATCATCCATTCGCATCTCCCACCGTAACTGATTTTCCAAAATTTTCTCGGCTTTGGCTATAGCAACTTTCTCATAAAGCTCATCCACTGGCCCATTTCCTACTTGCTTCATCATAAGTGTAAATATGCTATATGCTCCATGCACTCCTCGTGTGGATGAGGTGCAAACCGATCACGATGGTTGATGGTAGGCTCTTGCCATGCCGACTTCGATTGGGTGATCGACTGCGGTGAAACTATCAACTCGCCGAGTACGAGCACCATAATCTTGAAAATCATTAGATTTGGACAACCTCATAATACCATGGCTCGTGACTCGAATAACCAAAATTCGATTCTCGAGATGTATTAGTGGCATTCATAAGACCAAGAACCGTGGCTATTCTCTTGTTGATATTGAGGCCGAGGCACGACCGTTGTTGATAATACTCGCCTTGGTGCCTGTGGTTGGGCTTGTACTTGAGAAATCCGCTGTTGAAAAGCGTGATGCTCGGGATGTAAGAAATTGAGCTTGAATTTGATTAAGCACCACTTGGTGAAATTGTTGCATGGCGCTCGGGTCCATTGCTCTACAAGACAACAAACAACAAGAAAAAGTAAAATAACAAGACTCTAGGCCTAAGCCTTCAATCGACTTGAAAGATATCAAAATGGCGCCGTTGTCGATGAGAGTCAACTTCACTATGCTCCGGTGCATGTTTTAGTCCCCATTTACACACTTTTTGGCTTGGTTTGGGTAGTTTTAGACCGCTTATAGGCTTAAATCACATTGAGCATTCACTATGAGGTAAACCATCAAATAGATGGAAAATCTCACATTTTCACGATGTTTTGGCCCTTTACGAGCCATATGTTTCTTTGCGAATTACGCCGATATGTTGTTTGGTATGTGAAATGCAGAAATAGTGACTCAGATACCGAAGTTGAGGTACGAGGCTTAGAAAGATGAAACCAAGCTCGGGATGGAAAAGTTGAAGAAAAAGCTTAAATTCACAACTCGCATTCCTGGTACTTACCGAAGTCATCTTGGTGGTCACCGAACTCACCATATGTTATAATGTACAGAAATCTCGGTAGTTACTGACTATTCTTGGTGCTTACCGAGATTTCTGCAGAATCTATAATCATGCGTTTTTGAGAAAAAAACAGCTTTTTTCTCACCCAATTCCACACACACTCTCTGTACACTCCTCTACCCTTTTAGGCCTAAATTTCCCTCTCTCCATTAGATTAGCTCTTCTTTCACTCTTTTCTCTTAGATTAAACACAATTTATCTTAGATTCAAGCTCTCTTTGTTGGATTTTTGCATTTTGGCTTCTCTTCCATCTTTGGACAATGGGTGTTGAAGATACTTGATGTAATCCATATTTTGTCATGATTTTGGTAATCGATTTCGCTTTCTTTCTTGTTTATGGCTTTAATTTCATCTTTGCTTGTTATTTCTTGTTTAATGATGAGTAACTAAACTTTTCATAGCCAAATCATGTGAAGATTGAAGAAATCACCCTCTAATTGATGAAATTGGGAATGGGTAGTGCTTAATTGTTGTTATATCAATGAATTCATGTCTTAAAACTTGTTCTTAATGCTTGAATTAGCTTGTACACCTAGTTCATGAACAAACACACCACTTTTATAAATGTATGTTGCGGAAGGGTGTGGGAAAAGGGGTTTTAAGATCATTCTTTATAATCAATCGAGTTGTTTAGATTGATTAGTGAGTGAGGTTTCAATCGGTTGTGAAATCGGGCAACTCTAGCGCGTTAATCTTGTTTCGGTCAATTAAATTCTTAAAGGCGGATCGCTGAACCGGGCAAAGTGGTGTTCGATTGTTGTATGGCGTCGTGACACTAGCTTAGAGTTTGCACCCATGAATGAGTCGATATAAGTAGAGGTTGGTAGGTTGGTTAATCCCATTCCCAAGCTAATCGATTGGAGGGTGAAAGTAATCAATTGATCATGGTTTGGCTATGTCTCTTTCTCTTTAGTCTCTTTAGTTTATATTTTGTTTTAGTGTAATTAAACTTGAAATATCTTGGTTGACCTAAACTAAATTCAAACGGCTTTGATACTCGATTGATTCCTCGTGGATACGACCTTGCTCACCTCTATAAGCTTCCACCCGGTACTCGCGTTAAGGTTGGTCGTTACTATTTTGGTCATCAAGTTTTCTCGCGCCGCTGCCGGGAGTTGATCGATATCTCTTAAGCCTTTTGACGATTTAGGCTTAGGTTGTTTTTATTTTACTGCTTTTGTGTTGTTTGCTCCTTGTAAAGGTATGACCCAAGCTCAAAGGAACCATTACTTCCATATATTCCCGAGATTGAGGCCTTGGCTGACAATCAAACGCCTTGTGAAACAGTATGTTCAAGTTGAAGAAGTTACTCAAGAGTTGGAAAGTGAGAGTTTTAGTTCCGAGAGTTCCAAAGATGGCTACTGGGAATGAAGATCTTGAGTTTAACCGAGGTATGGACCGAGAAAGAAGTGTGAATCCGCTTGAGGAGAGGACACTACTCAATATCAAGGTCAACCATCCAATTCACTCTCCCCAAGGATGGAACTCTCTACCTGAGAAGTGGAATATTGGGCATAGTCCTTCATTGACCAATCACTTTCAACAAAGGACCAATATCCTCTCCAAACTCCACAAATCCTCAAACACAACAACCTCCACAAATGGACCCCAATTCCTTCAACAATATCAAGAAATGATGATGCAAATGGCCCAATTCAATCCTATGATGAATCCCATGATGAACCCTATGATGAACCAATTCCCTCAAATGGCAAACCCCTATGCTCAACAATTTATCCTCAAGCTAATCCTCAACCAAATCCCGTAGTGAACCTCAACCATATGCACCTCAAGCTCAAGTGAACCAAGCGGGAAATCGACCGCGAGGCTTTGTAGAGATTATGTGACACCGATGGCTACCACGGGTCATAGTCCTATTCGAGTACCGGCCGCTATGGCTAATAACTTGGAGATAAGACAACATGTTTGGCATTTACTCGGGATAATGCTCAATTTGAAGGAAAAGCAACGGATGATCCGAACACTTTCATAAACAACTTTCTTGAGGTGTGCAAAACAAAGAAGATAAACGGGTTGGTGAGGTTGGTTCGGCTACTTTTGTTCCCTTTGCTCTAAAAGTGGAAGGCGAGAGAGTGGTATTCATCGTTAGCTCATGACTCTCTCCACACACGGGAACAAGTTGCAAGCACTTTCTTGCTCAAGTACTTTCCACCATCGAAGGCTCTTGACTTGAAGTCCGACATTTCTAATTTTGAGCAACTATTGGGTGAAGATTTGTTTGAGGTACGGGATCGGTTCAAGACTATGTTACGGAAATGCCCTCAACATGGATTCAAGCACGGGATCAAGTGCATCTATTCTATCGAAATTTGGATGGTAGTTCAATGCAACAATTGAATGGGGCACGTGGAGGATCCATTATGGATGTAGCACCGGATGTGGCATTGGCCACCATTGAGAGGATTTGTGAGAATAATAGGCAATGGAGTTCGGGAAGAAAGCAACTAAAGCATAAAAAGCCACTTGTGACCGCTGCGGGTAGATGAGCCCAAAGAACTCCGAGTGGCATAACAAGGTGTTGGCTATGGAACAAAAGGTTGATGATTTGGCTTTAGAGAACAAGAAGGCCCGGTTATGTCAACTTTGTGGTGGTGAACATTCGGCTATGAATTGCACATCTCCAAATACACCACCAACAATCGTACTAATGAAAGCTCAAGTAGCACCTCAAGCCGGGACTTTAGTACTAATGCGAATTCATTGCAACAATCTTTGATGAATGCCTACGCTTTTTAGTGGCAATTGAATGCGGGCAATGGATTTTAACCCTCTCACCACCTATGGCAATCCGGTTATTGAACCTATGGATACGAGTTTGATGTTGGACACACAACCCTACGATGCTAACTACATGCGGGCGGCGTGTCCAAAACTATGATTTTCAAGAGAGCTCAACAGACTGGAGAGAGAATCCTAATTTGACTTGGGGTCGTGGTCCGAATCAAGCGGCAATCCTCAGGCCTCAACACGCTTCTTCATATCAAGGCAATCAAGTTCCACGACAACAACAATCCGAACTTACCAACATCCAAATGCTCATCAAAACTATTCTCAAGGAAGCTATTCTCAACCTCCACCAATGGCTCCTATTCCACAAAAGAGCTCTCACCGATATCCTCTGTGAGCAAATTAGTAAGACTTTGCAAGAGCATAGTCGGAGCTAAGGGATATCAAGACAAATGCCAATAACACCACACCACATTCCAATCGGCAATACGAATCTTGAAACCCAAGTAGTCAATTGACCGAAAATGCTAATACCGCACCGGTTGAGGCTTGCCAAGTAACACCGTGAGAAATCCCAAGCGGTGTGAATGCTATCTCTATGCAAGGGTGGCAAGGTGGTTGGTAATGACATCGGGGTGAGGAAAAGCGCCAAGATCATGGTAAAAGCAAAGTGGATGATTTGGTAGAACGTGATAAATGAGGATCAAGTTTTTGGAGAGCAAGATAGTGAAGTTCATAAGCAAGTTGAGGAGGCACCGGCGGCGACTAGCAAAGGGGACACAACTACTTCCAATCCACAAAGGAAAGGTACAAGTAGCAAATGGTATGAATACTTTTCTACACCTTTGATTTGAGCACTTTACCCTTTCCCCTGTGAGGTCCTAAGAAGGATGTGTTATCCAAGAGTCAAAACAAGTTCCTTGACATCTTGCGCAAGGTTGAGATAAATATCCCTTTGGTTGATGCTATAGCTAACATGCCTTCGTATGTTAAGTTTTTGAGTGGATATTGTCCAACAAGGCCAAGATGGATGAGGTGGTGTGCCTAAACGAAGAATGCTCCGCGGTCATTCAAAACAAGCTTCCGCCTAAAAAGAAAGACCCCGGATGTTTTTCTATCCCTTGCACCATTGGCTCTATTAGATTCCCTAAAGCTTTACGTGACCTCCAGGTGCTAGTGTGAATCTCATGCCTAGAGTATCTATGAGAGGTCAGGCCTGTAGTTAACCGAGACCAATATGACTTTACAAATGGCCGACCGGACCTTAGAGAGACCTATGGGAATATTAGAGGATGTGTTAGTCCAAGTTGATAAGTTTGTGTTCCCGGCCGATTTTGTTGTGCTGGGATGTTGCGAGGACCCTAAACTCACTTTTGTTGTGAGACCTTTCCTTGCTACCGGAAGTGCCAATGTAGATGTCGCCAAAGGCGATATTACTATGAGAGTAGAGATGAGAGTGTGACTATGAATGTATTTGATGCCATTAAGTACCCTCACGATGATATTATGGAATGTGATGAAGTTGAATCTATATATTCTTGTGTTTCCGAGGTTGCTAACACGCAGGTTATCAAGAGCCGATGGAGGAGTGCTTAATGAAGTCGAGCACGATTCATGATGACAATGAAGAATTGAGAGAAGCGGCTTGTGAGTTGGAGGAAACGCCTTTCGAGGCGCCATGGCATAAATATTCAGAGCTTGGCCTCAACAAAGGAGTAAGATGAAGCCGCCTATCAAGAGCCACCAAAGGATTTAAACTAAAGCCACTCCCGGAGCACCTTAAGTATGCTTTTCTTGAGTCCGATAATTTATTACCTTTGATTATTTCTCATGGCACTAACATCTTTACAGGAAGAAAAGCTCATGAAAGTGCTAAGGCGCCATAAGAAAGCCTTTGGTTGGAAGATGGTGGATATCCGGGTATTAGCCCCAGATTTGCAAGCACAAGATCATATTGGAGGAGGATGTGAAGCCGGTGAGGCAATGTCAAAGAAGGCTCAATCCACACCTTCAAGAGGTGGTGCGTAAGGACGTGGTGAAAATGCTGGAGCATGGAATCATCTACGCCATATCGGATAGCGAGTGGGTAAGCCCTACCCAAGTGGTGCCTAAAAAAGGGAGGTATGATCGCTCAACCCAATGAAAACAATGAAATGATCCCTACCGCTTAGTCACCGCTATCGTGTTTGCATTGATTATCGAAAACCGAATGATGCCACTAGAAAGATCACTTCCTTGCCTTTTATTGATCAAATGTTAGAGAGGTTGAGTGGTCATGACTTTTATTGTTTTCTCGATGGTTTTAGTGGCTACTACCAAATTTGCATTGATCCTAAGGACCAAGAGAAAACTACTTTTACATGTCCCTACGGTACCTTTGCATTTAGACGGATGCCTTCGGGTTGTGTAATGCACTACGACATTCCAAAGATGCATGATGCCTATCTTTATGGACATGATTGAGAAATTCTTGGAAGTCTTTATGGATGACTTTAGTGTATTTGGAGACTCTTTTGATGATTGTTTGAGTAATTTTGATAAAGTTTTGCAAAGGTGTGAAGACACCAATCTTGTGCTTAATTGGGAAAAGTGTCATTTCATGGTAGAAGAGGCATAGTGTTAGGCCATAAGATTTCACGTAAGCGGGATTGAAGTTGATAGAGCCAAGGTTGTGGCAATTGAAAAATTGCCCGCCCACTTAACTTGAAGACCCTTCGGCTTTTCTTGGTCATGCGGGCTTTTACCGGCGCTTTATCAAGGATTTCTCCAAGATTGCTAGGCCACTCACACTCTTGCTCACAAAAGACACTCCTTTATATTCACTCAAGAGTGTGTCGATGCCTTTCATATGCTTAAACAATTATTAGTGACCGCACCGATTCTAGTTGCACCCGATTGGTCACGTGAGTTTGAGGTTATGTGTGATGCTAGTGACACTCCAGTAGGAGGGCTGCTTTTAGTAAGGCGTAAATTTGATAAGATTTTCAAGCCCATTTACTATTCTAGTCACACACTTAACCCCGCACACCCAAGTATGCCACGACCGGTGCGGAATTACTTGCCGTTGTTTTTGCTTTCGATAAGTTTCGGTCGTATCTAGTTGGGTCTAAGGTGATCGTGGCATACCGATCATGTCTGCGCTGAGGTACTTATTTGCTAAGCAAGAGGCAAAACCCGCTTATTGCGGTGGATTTTGCTCCTTCAAGAGTTCGACGTGCAAATTAAAGATCGGAAGGGTGTGAGAATGTGGGTGGCGGATCATTTGAGCCGCATGACACTGGATGAGGAGGTGCGAAGATTTGAGAAGCGAGATTAATGAGTCATTCCCGGATGAGCGGCTTGATGGTAGTGGATGCGATGCTACCGATGAAAAGGAATGCTCGTGAGCCACGGGGTGGGTATGGTGACCCGTGGTACGCCTCCTTTTGTGAACTACCTTGCTTATGTTATATAGATCCTAGTTTAAAGGACTACCAACACAAGAAGTTCCACAAAGACATTCGCTTACTTGTGGGATGACCCTTATCTATTTAGAAGTGCTCGGATGGCATAATTCGTAGATGTGTCCATGATAGCGAAATTCGAACATCCTCTCGCTTTTGCCATGACCGAAGCCGGTGGTCATCTTCATGGGGACAAACCGCCTCTTAAAGTGCTCCAAAGTGGCTTCTATTGGCCAACTATCTTTCGAGACTCTTATGCCTACGTGAAAGCTTCATGACGCTTGTCAACGGGTAGGTCGGATATCTAGAAGAAACGAGATGCCCCAAAAACCTATCCTTGAGTGCGAGGTGTTCGATGTTTGGGGCCGGATTTTATGGGACCTTATCCGTCATCGTATAACAATAAGTATATCCTAGTTGCGTGTGATTACGTGTCGAAACGGGTGGCCATACATCCCCACTAATGATAGGAATGTGGTCATCCGGTTCATCAAAAGTATATCTTTGCTCGCTTTGGGGTGCCACGTACTATCATTAGTGATAACGGTAGTCACTTCCATAACCGCCCTTTCAACACTCTTCTAGCCAAGTACGGGGTCAAGCATAAGTTGTGGACAACCTATCACCCCAAACTAAAGGCCAAGTGGAAGTGAGTAACCGGGATTTAAGCGTATCCTTGAGAAAACAAAGTGAATTCACACCCTGCTGATTGGGCTAATAAGTTAGATGATGCGCATGGGCCCTTAGAACAAAGATTCAAGACTCCTATATGTATGTCTCCTTATATGTTAGTGTATGGGAAATCTTGCCACCTCCCGGTGAGCTTGAGCATAAGGCATATTGGGCTACCCGGTTTCTCAACTTGGATGAGGGTCTAGTAGAGAGCGCGGTTTAGCACAAGCTTAAACGAGTTAGATGAGTTTCGCCTTAGAGCTTACGAGAGTGCGAGAGACTATAAGAAAAGACTAAGTTACTTCACGATAGAGCCATTAAGCCTCGAGAGTTTAAAGAAGGTGACGAAGTCCTCCTTTATAACACTCGCCTTCACCTTTTTCAAGGAAAACTCAAATCTCGCTGGTCGGGTCCTTATGTAGTTTCTAAGGTCTATCCTCCGTGCCGTCGAAATCATTCACCCAACCAAGGGGAAGTTTGTTACAAATGGCCTTCGGTTGAAGTTAAGTACGAAAGGTTACATTTCGACGAGGCACTCGAGGTTATCCTCCTTAAGATCCCATCCCTTGTGTGGGACCTTGTGAGTCTTGTCAAGGACTCTAAACTTGGCAATCAAATCGTATAATTCCATCAAACTTCTTTCTATCCACCAATTCCACCTTTGCGTCAACAGTATAACTCTAAAGTTGACACCGTATAAGTCATTCCGTCAAGCCAATGACGAAAACAAAGGCGCTGGGGGGAGGCAACCCACCGCTTTTCTTTGTTTTTGCTTTAGTTTTTGGTGCTGGGAGTGGTCTGGTGGTGATACTTTGGGGTATGGGTACCATTTTTGAGTGGTTATTCTTCGATCCGTTGTTGGCTCGTGTCTTTTTGCATGGATGTTGTTTTACTTGTTTGATTGTTTTTGCATCGCATGCGCCCCGAGTTGGTTCCTTTTTTTTGGTTTCATATGATCGTGTATGTGACTTTGCGCTCTTTTATTATATCTCGATATTTGTTGCTTGCTTTTGGCACGTGGTCGCTCCCCGTGCATGCTTTTCTTGGTGTTTTTGTCTCATGGATTCGTATTCGAGTGGAACTTTCATGGATATGTCACGCACATGGTTTGCGCCTCTCTGCGGGTTAAGCTAAGCTTTTTCTCCTTTATCATTCACACACCGAGACGTTGTTGCATTTAAAGTGGGGGTGGTAGTTTAGCTTTGATATGTGATTTATTGATATTTTAGCCATTGTGTTGTATGCTTTTCATTTGGTCACTTCTTCAAAGAAAATTTGAGCAATTTTTAAAATTTTCCATGGTATTGATGTTGCATTCGTATTTTGAGCCGTCACACCGATAAAATAAATGGTTTAGTGAATGTTTAAATGCATGTTACTTGGCTTACTACCTTATCTTGAGACGGGATTTTTATGCACGATAGCTTTGAATTCATAAACCATGGTGACTAAAGTGACCGATTATGGTAGACTTAGGCACAATGCGGCTACCTAGAACTCATATCAAGAACCTCGAGACGAAATAGAAAGGCCAACTTTGGTAGAGTTTGGGACGATAGTTATGGCATTTCGACCTAACTAGAGCCAAATAGCCATCCCGTGACATATTCCACAAGAACCCTCTAAGCCTTGGTAGATGGTTGCACTTCATCCGACACTTAGCCATTCGCTTGTAGCCCAAATTTCCCAACCCCAAGCCTTAATTGTGGTCTACGCCTCCTTGGACACCCTACGAGGCAAGCTTAATCCTTTCATTTTTTAGCACACTTGCTAAAGCAAGTGTGGGGTGGTGGTGAGAGTACGCATGTATGTATAGAGGAGTTGGTGTTTACGAGCTATTTTCACGATTTGGAGGGAGGAACTCATGTTTATACAAGATGTACATGATGGCCTTTGACTCAAACCTGCTTTAGTTTGTTTAATGCAAATTGCCTAAGTTCAAAAAAAAAAAAAAAAAAAAAAAAAGAAGAAAAAAAAAAAAATCAAAAGAAAATGAAATCAACCAAAGAAAGCTTGCAATAAAGTCAATAAAAGTGTAATAAAGGTTGAGTCAAAGAAGGCCAAGCGCTTTGAGACTTGTGTTTTGATTTGATTTGTGATGTTTGTATTTGGGACGAGTCTCGGTCTAGAAACATGATTTCATCTACATTTGAGCCTCGTTACACTTTGAGACATAGTGCGATATGGCGCTTTACTTAATGAATCATGTTTCTAGGCTCATTTTTGAGCTACCTGAGAAGGGCAGAGCTAGCTACGTTTCTACATTGTACACCCCAAGATTAAGCTTGCTCGTGTTTATCTCTTTGTTGTTTATTCCCGTAAATTCCTTCTCGGTTAGCCCCGTCCCCTAGCCTAACATTACAACCGTGCAAGTCCTACTTGACCTCACTTAGCCTCGGTTGGCCCCGATTAGTGGAGATGCTTATGGCGCATGAGCCTTTGGTGTAGTCGATTAACTAGCATCCATAATCCGAACCGGTGAACCGTGGTAAATGTAGGAAAAGCTATTCACTCACACACATCCCGCTTGCTTGATAAGATAGGGTTAAGTGTTATGCATTCACTCATTTACTTTCCAGCTTATCATTGAGGTGTGATTGACTTGACTCACGCACGTGACGTTGACTCCTTGATTCTTTTAAACGCTTCACTTTGCTCGAGGGCGAGCAAACGCTAAGTGTGGGGTGGTTGATGAGAGTCAACTTCACTATGCTCCGGTGCATGTTTTAGTCCCCATTTACACACTTTTGGCTTGGTTTGGGTAGTTTTAGACCGTTTATAGGGCGAAATCACATTGAGCATTCACTATGAGGTAAACCATCAAATAGATGGAAAATCTCACATTTTCACGATGTTTTGGCCCTTTACGAGCCATATGTTTCTTATGAATTACGCCGATATGTTGTTTGGTATGTGAAATGCAGAAATAGTGACTCAGATACCTGGAAGTTGAGGCACGAGGCTTAGAAAGATGAAACCGGCTCGGGATGGAAAAGTTGAAGAAAAAGCTTAAATTCACAACTCGCATTCCTGGTACTTACCGAAGTCATCTTGGTGGTCACTAACTCACCATATGTTAAGGTATAATGTACAGAAATCTCGGTAGTTACCGTGACTATTCTTGGTGCTTACCGAGATTTCTCGCAATCTATAATCATGCTTTTTGAGAAAAAAAGCTTTTTTTTCTCACCCAATTCCACACACACTCTCTTAGACACTCCTCTACCCTTTTAGGTGCCTAAATTTCCCCCTCTCTCCATTAGATTAGCTCTTCTTTCACTCTTTTCTCTTAGATTAAACACAATTTATCTTAGATTCAAGCTCTCTTTGTTGGATTTTTGCATTTTGGCTTCTCTTCTCCATCTTTGGACATGGGTGTTGAAGATACTTGATGTAATCCATATTTTGTCATGCGATTTTGGTAATCGATTTCAGTTTCTTTCTTGTTTATGGCTTTAATTTCATCTTTGCTTGTTATTTCTTGTTTAATGATGAGTAACTAAACTTTTCATAGCCAAATCATGTGAAGATTGAAGAAATCACCCTCTAATTGATGAAATTGGGAATGGGTAGTGCTTAATTGTTGTTATATCAATGAATTCATGTCTTAAAACTTGTTCTTAATGCTTGAATTAGCTTGTACACCTAGTTCATGAACAAACACACCACTTTTATAAATGTATGTTGCGAAGGGGGTGTGGGAAAAGGGTTTTAAGATCATTCTTTATAATCAACCGAGTTGTTTAGATTGATTAGTGAGTGAGGTTTCAATCGGTTGTGAAATCGGGCAACTCTAGCACGTTAATCTTGTTTCGGTCAATTAAATTCTTAAAGGCGGATCGCTGAACCGGGCAAAGGGTGTTCGATTGTTGTATGGCGTCGTACACTAGCTTAGAGTTTGCACCCATGAATGAGTCGATATAAGTAGAGGTTGGTAGGTTGGTTAATCCCATTCCCAAGCTAATCGATTGGAGGGGTGAAAGTAATCAATTGGATCATGGTTTGGCTATGTCTCTTTCTCTCTTTAGTCTCTTTAGTTTATATTTTGTTTTAGTGTAATTAAACTTGAAATATCTTGGTTGACCTAAACTAAATTCAAAACGGCTTTGATACTCGATTGATTCCTCGTGGGATACGACCTTGCTCACCTCTATAGTGCTTCCGACCCGGTACTCATGCCAAGTTAAGGTTGGTCGTTACTATTTTGGTCATCACCAGCCTTTCCTTTGACGATTCATCCTCTTTTTGATATAAAGCTCGCCCTCTTTCTTGATATAAAGCTCAATAGGGTTAGGCGATCCAGTCTTCTCATATTGTTTATAACTTCCGATTCATAATGGACTTTTGTCGAATAGTTGGCGGGCAAGAGACTCTCAGCCTTCCTTTGCGTCATATGATTTCCCTTGGCTTGGCCACTGTTATAAACTTGTGCTGGGCATTTCTTCGAACACGTGGAGCGTAAAAATCTCCTGGAACAACAACCTTTTCATCCTAACCCACGAAGTAATCTTTTCTTTGCCACCGTGATTCACACATCATCGCTTCTTCCCACCAAGTATAAAGCGCCTCCGGCAAGCTTATACGATGCTAGTCTACAATGAATCTTCTCCGGCGGGTTCATTTCATCAAAAATCTTCTATTGCATCGACCCATGCCCAAAATTCGGCGATTTGTGAAGACCCATAAAAGATCGGCAAATCCACCATGTCCATGAATGCGTGAAGCCTAGAAATTGTGTGTCCTCCTTGTAATTTCTGATGAAAATCTTGTCCCTCTCGCTCCTCCATTGGCGTTCGAGGTAAATCTCGTCCCACCAAAAGTTGAGCTTTCTTCGTGAGGTCCTTTTGTCCTTGTTTGAGCTCATGCACCGCCTCGCGCATTTCCAGCATGAATTTCTCCAGCTTTGAAGTCGAATTTGTTCACCGCTTCCGAAGGGACTTCAGATCTCGATCTACGTCAGAGATCCGGCTTGCTTTCTAAATCGTGACTTGCCATCGAACTAAGGAGAAACCAAGGCTCTTGATACCAAATAACGTAGAATGCGCTATAACGAACAGACAACACAAGAGCTAATCCAAGCTCTAAGAAAGATTCACTCAAAAGAGTATTAAGGATTACATAATCTCCTACAAACTAATGTCTTAAGCTTATTTATAAATTAAAAAGCCCATTTAGGTAAAAACCAATACATTTAAAAAGCCCAAAAGGCTACTCACTAACTAAAACAATAATAACTGTAATTCTGACAGGATGTCCCTACATCAAGAATACTAACAAAGAATACACCAACAAAGAATACACTACTATTTTTTTCTCAACAAAGAATACACCAACAAAGAACACTACTATATTAGAAAACATAATGATATGAAACAAGTAAAAATGTCCACACTTTAATAAGTGAATTGTTTTTGTAAGTGAATCATTAGTTGATGATGGGTTTTGAATAGAGAAGCTTGGCTTGCAGTCAACCATGGCTGCCATATTTTCTTCCCAACAACAATAGGAATAGTCACCTCAACACAGAAACCTTATCACTATGATAAATGCTGGCTTATTTGACTAGTCAAATCTGTTTAATATTCAACTAATACAAAGACATGAAATTATGGCCAAAACTTGGCTTGTAGGACACAGATATTCAAGATTACAAGAAAAGATGTGAAACGTCACCAGCAACAGGGGCAGATTCCGACGATCCCAACGAGCGGCTTCCGATTCCCAGCAATTTAGTTCCAGTTCTGGATGAATCCGGTACTAAATCAGCACTTGAGCTCAAATCCGGGTTTCTAGTACCTTTGCAGCCTCTATGCAGCTTGAATCAAGAAGAGATTCGAAGGTTTGCTTCAAAGAAATTTCTTGAGTTTTCGTCCGTACATTCATGGGAGTCTTCGATACAATAGCTCCTTTTGGAAATTTGGTCGACTGATTGTTACAGACAACCATCAGGAGCAAGTATTGTAGTAAAATTCAACAGCCAATGGAAAATAATGCTGGAAAGAAGAAGAATGAAGAGTGGACTTTCATGTTTTTGCAACGACAACAACAAGAGCTTCTCTCTAACCAATTAGATGCTGGGTTTTGAGTTTAGTGAGAAAGAAGAAGCGGGGGGAGAAAACGCGTATTAAAAATAAGGGAAAATTAGTCCGAAGGAAAATGTTTTGTCCTTAAATCAACAAATAAAATGGATGTGGATTAAAATTTATTTATAGGGCGGAAAATGGACTAAAACCTAATATTCCTATATAAATAATACAATATAAAAAATATATCAGATGGTGGAGTGGGGTCATGTATATGACGGGTAGAGAATAAATATACATACCCCTACTTGTAATGACACTTCATTCCGCATAATCTCTGTCTTATCCTAATCAACGCCTCACACATATATAATTTAATATTTAAATCGCTTATATACGTAGTTCGCATATAATTACATCATAGTTAAAGCGGATATGAAAACGGCACGGAGAAATCTTAACGACAAACAAAGTCGTGCATCGATTAAAGAAAAGTAAATGATGTTTCCAACAACATTTAACCGAAAGAAACGTAAAAGAGCCTAAACATTATTACAAGTTCAAATGAAGATCAAAAGTCTAAGAACGTAACGAAAGTATCATCCTCTCATTTCTCGAACCTTCAAAAGAAAACAATAAGCAAAACTTCCAAAAGCGCCATGCTTTACGCCATAATAAACATCTTCGCCATAAATGACTGCATCACCTTCTCGGGTGGGAAACATACATACAAATAAAGGGGTGAGTACATAAACCTCAAGAGCTGTAAGCACCGAATTTAAATCAAGCCATAACACAAAGTTATCATTACTACCACGTATGTATAAAGACTCGCTCCCCTCTACTAGTCTCACTAGTAAAACCTAACCAAACAAGGGGTTTGTTACACACAAGGTCTAAAGACACTTTGCATGGTGACAATGCACCACGACATATCCTCAGCTCCTCATATGGCACGGCTGCTACCCATGTGGGAGACTACCCAGTCCACGCAGCGGTTACCTTTGTCTTTGTGGAGGGGTAATAGTCCCAAGCTGCGAAACAGAAACGTGTCTTACCAAAGACCACGGTGTTTTATCTTTATACTCTCAAATATGTATTTAAGCGTAGTTAAACTAACCACCTAGGTTCATTCCACATAAAAGGTTTCTTAAGGACTTCTAGTCCTAGACAATTCTAATTATACTACTTACCAAATAGCACAGAAGACGTAGGTTACTAAACACAACGTCCCGCAAAGTCAAGTGATGTGTTCCGGTGCTCCCGCTTATCCCGCTGAGGAGGTCGGCACGGTCTGCGGAGCCAAGGTCACTGTACCATGCACTATACTTTGCAACATAGCAGTTTAGGCTTCGTAACAATACACTTTTAACCAAAGATGGCAAGAATAAATAAGTATTCTTTTTGTACAATCACAACACAACTATGAGTTATATTTTTATATCTTCCGTTTCTTCAAATGAAATAAACCAACACTATTAACTTGCAGAAAGGATCGAAATCTATATACTGACATTACATTTTTCTTTATTTATTAATATTTTGTTTTGAACCAACAGAATACTAAAAAAACTTTTTTGTTTTTTTTGAACACCTACTCGGCCATAGCAGGATCGGGAATGGCAGCATAGCTGCATGTTTCCTTTTCCTTTCTTTTCTTCCTTTTTTTTATTTAATTTATTTATCAACATTGTAACACGTACAGCAACTGGAAAGATAAGAGAAATTGGAAAATCAGGCACTTTTAACCTCTGACATTTATTTTTAGGTTCGACAGATTCTGACATTTTTTTTCAGGTTCACCGTCTAAATTTGGATGAAACCGTCTAAATACAGTCAAAACCCTCCAAATTTGGATGCAATTCGTCCAAATATATTGAATTGACAAAATGGACGTAAACCGTCCGAATTTTGGATGCACCGTCCATATTGGGGCGAATACCGTCCATTTTTGGACGGTGCATCCAACATTTGGGGGGTTTACGTCCATTTTATCCAAAAGTCTAAAACCGTCCCAATTTGGACGGTTCCATATGGCCTCTCC